>CM019072.1:70649590-71129590 GCA_009667805.1 Leptobrachium leishanense | reverse complement strand
GTTTTAGGAACTTCGAAGAAAATTGTAAGACATGTTATTTATGTCTGCTTAATTATTAAAGAAACTTATAAATGAAGCCTAATAAAAGCATGTCAGTGGTTGACACAAAAGGGAACTCTGTTCCTCCTGAAAAAAAGAGTAGGGGAACTGCATTCCCAAGAGTTCCTGCTTGGATTGACCCCTGAGGGCAGCCATTTGTATTTCTTTGTATCTCCAGAAGGCTATATACATCTTAGAGAGAGTTCAGAGAAGGGCTACTAAAATGGTGTATGGCTTGAAGGAGAAAAGTTACCAGGAAATTCTTCATGATCTTAACATGTACAGCTTGGAAAAAAGACGAGACAGAGGAGATATGATAGAAACATTTAAATACGTAAAGGGAATCCACAAGGTAGAGGAAGGGAGTATATGTAAAAGGAAACCAAGTAGCAAAACAAGAGGACATAGTCTTAGATTAGAGGGGCAAAGGTTTAAAAGTAACATCAGGAAGCATTATTTTACTGAGAGGGTGGTGGATACATGGAACAGCCTTCCAGTTGAAGTGGTAGAGGCCAAAACAGTGATTGAATTTAAGCAAGCATGGGATAGGCATAAGGCTATCCTAAACAAAAGATAAATCCAGGTAAAGTATCCATGTAATTGGGCAGACTAGATGGGCCGAAAGGTTCTAATCTGTCGACATTTTTCTATGTTTCTATGTTTACATTTTCATTGGAGTTGCTAAAAAGTCATTAATTAGAATGGAATCATCACTCTCCACAAACCTAAATGTGATATAGTAAATCTAAATATGTTTAACAGTATACAGGTCACACACGTGTTAACGCTGACATGGATTCTTTTACAGGTGTTCAAATCACTGAAACTCAATTTGGAAACCTGCAGAAGATGGATGGACCTACAGAGCAATGCCAGGATGTTCTACCTACACCCAAAACTGATTGCACAGACTATGTAAGCAATGATTACTTTAGTAATTTGCAACATACTTACACAACACGTGCATGTCATCTGAAAGGCATATGTATGTATGAATTAACTTGACCTAAACTGAGTTGCAAAATAACTGATAAATATTGTGTTTTACTCTGTATTGGTCGTGTGAATATAACATTACTTACTGCAAAGGAAATATTGCAAAGACAGACTGCGTGAGGAAAGATTGGGGAATAGTTTTACTTATAGCATCACTTTATAAAGTATTTAAGCAACGACTTTTGCAATTAATGTACGAACGGTTTAAATGTGTACATTTTAGTTTTATCCATAGTTTTAATATTCATAAATATGAATTTCAGACCAGTACATTTACATAATTTCAGATCTTGCATATCTCTACAGCAATTAATATACAGACAAGCTGCCGTATCCTCCATGCTTATTGACAGGCTTCGGCTGGGGTCAGACCAACGCAGTGCGAACGCCCGTGCAGCTGCACTTTATTACAGCCGAAGTAGCAGCAAATGACGTCCAATGACGGCCAATATACGAAGTACGGCCGCACGAAAGTTCGGCCGTGCAACGCAAATGGCAAAGGAATGCATTTTTTTGAGAACGTAGAACCGCTAGTACTGACGCACAGAGTGCGCTTTGTCCGCATAGCGGCGTGTGTGCGTGATTAGGAGACGTCAGACGATGCACATGTCCGGCCAACATCACATCCATTTGTTTTTAATAGCTCCGTCAAAAATCACAGCCGAAATTGTGCATCGTATGACCGCTATCGCGTCTTCCGTGAAAAAATGCGTTTGGACGCATCAACGCACTTTTTGACAGTAGACGTGAAAAATACGTTCGTCTGGTCCTAGCCTTAAAGCTCCTTCTTATGCATTGCTATAGGACCTTGGAAAAGTTGCCTTTTTTTATAATGTTTTGCTGATAATGAGACGTGTTTGTATATTTAGGCTAACGTCTGTGAAGGGATCTTGATGGGAGAAGCCTTCTCAAAATGTCATTCTCTGGTGGGTGTCGAGCAATACATCGAAGCTTGCGTCAAAGACTTGTGCCTATGCAAAAGCAACGTCACCGCAACATGCTTGTGCGACACATTTGCTGAGTATTCAAGACAATGTGCTCATGCTGGCGGTCAACCAGAGAACTGGAGAACCCCAGACATGTGCCGTAAGTATTATTTCTGCCAGCCTGAAAATATTGATTATACCAGAATTCATTTTTTTAAGTAAATTTAAATATTAATTGTAAAATCTAGACTGTCATGATTTTGGTTTTTATACTAAACAAGCATAATTTTCAGCACTGCATATTGCATACTGCAAATTATTAGATTTAGGTTTCTGACTTTGTTATTTGTTCATCACAGCCAAGAAATGTCCTTACAACATGCAATACCAGGAATGTGGATCACCTTGTGCTGATACCTGCACAAACCCAGAGAGGGGGGTCCTCTGTGCAGACCACTGCTTGGAAGGCTGTTTCTGCCCACCAGGTATTTTGGATGTATATTCATTCTAGAATGTTTAGAAAATGGTTGAACAGATGTTTTTTATTAGTCACACAGTTTTCTTTGCATGAGATGAATGTGAGAGACAGTATCAGTTAGTGGAATAGTGTTCAAATACTATTGGGTGATTTGAATGAACACTGATTTTGTCACACAAGCCTATATCAACTTAGGACAGTCTTTCTTTGGGGTGGATTATTTTGTATACTGCCTAACTGAACATCACCACCTCTAACCCTCCATCTCTTGAACCATTACTATCAAGTTGAACAGATGTATATATTTGTAAATTACTGGCATCAAGAAATTTAACTTTTTTTTATAACTAAGAAGTCAGAAGCTGGTTATTTTTGGTAACATTGAAGAGCAAACATATATGCTCTTTGTGTAAGTGGAAACAGTCTTGAAAGACACAAGGATCAATATTTTTCTACAACAGTTCAGTATTTTACAAAGAAAAAAAACTCATAAACAGATGAAAAAGTTTTCTTTCTACTGATTTCTGTAAATAAACATATTCAACTATCAATTAAATTTATTATTAGGACGAAATGCTAAAGGGTTTCTGGTGTAACAAGTACAGTTCCGGCAGGAAAGGTGTTGGGGGGTTCCATGATCTTACAGACATATGCATGTATGCGGGTCCAGAACAGCTGGAACTGTGGACAGGATCGCTATATATCCAAATGATCCATGCCAGGGGCTTGAAATCTCCAGCACATGTTCAATTTATTATTAATGATTCTAAAATGTAACAATATATAATTTTTCTACTTTAGGAACTGTGTTTGATGACCTCAGCAATTCAGGGTGTGTCCCGATCGAGCAGTGCTCCTGTAATTACAATGCCGACACTTACACTGCCGGGGCTTCCTATGCTACACCTTGTAGCACTTGGTGAGTTGTGTATACCTTGTAATATCTATAACGGAGCAATCAATTTTAAACAACATATCTAAATGATCTACTTGTGTTTGCTGTTATCAGTCATGGCACAAATCACAAATTATCTGTCTCTAGTATATGTATTTATTGAGTTATTTATGTGCACTAGATTTTGTCTTCTCACCAACTGGGTGGTGTTCACCATCTACTCACTGCCAATCAAAATATTAACTTGCACTTTCCTTAAGAGTAACAACTCCCTTCTTACAAACATTGGGTGTAGACAGCAAACTTCAATATTTGATTAATAGATATCAGATCTGTAATAAGGGATTTGTAATACATACTCCCACCTAGATGTCAATTGTTCCCTACTTGACTCTAATCTCTTTGGTATTGACTGTTTCTTTACTAGAGATAAGAGCTTGTTCCTTCTGATAATTAGTAGTAATTCCGTCCCTCTTTTCATATTTTGAAGAAAGCCATCTTTAACCCACAAGAAAGCATAAGCAGAATAGAAATGGTTTGTTCTTTCGACATTCTTTGTTAGCGGTGCAAGTTAAATGCTGTGATGTATGATTACATATGATAAAATGTATCATCTTTTTAAATTCAACATACCCTTCTACGACCTAAATAATTCTCTAGTAATTTAACACTTTTATAGAGACAAGATTATGGGCCCTATTACATTATTCGCGCACAATTGTGCGCAGGCGGAAAAACGCATTAATGCGAGGGGTAAAACACTTTGCGCTGGACATCGAATTATGACGTTCGCGCACAAAATGACCGTTAACATCTAACCCGAGTGACCCTGCGCGAACCCTTTGCAAGCACAATTTAGTGCACGCATCCTATACTTAACATTGTGAGCGCAAATGCGTTTGTGCGCTGGTGCGCGCATGGTATTACAATCGTAGCGCAAAATTTAACAGACAACATTTGCCCGCATAATTTTATCGTCTTTGAAAAGCTGGTGGTAACGGCAAATTGTAACAACCTGACCGTACCAAACTGCGGATTCACAATGGAGAACGTCGATGCGCACGTTTTTTTTCTAGATCCGTCAAAAATGACGGCCACTACCTTGTCTTCCGTCAGGACGTACGTCTGTTGTGCGCAGTCTGCACAAAAAAGTGTTCGTCTGACAGTTTCCTGACGGATGAAAAAATGCGCGAGGAATGTAATTCCAGTGGTGATTTTCGTGTGTTATTGTTTAATGCTTCGTGCAAAAAAACACGCGTTTGGCGTGCGTTTTTGCGTTAAGAATGTAATAGGGCCCTATATGTTTTATGTATTATAGGCACAACATAAGATAACGGTTCTGCACTACACATCATGTTTTACTGTTTTCCAGGCTTGTTATTTAATAAAACAATTTAGTACCATTTTTATCTTCCATGCATTCTGTATTTATAGAAAGCACTGAAGTTATAAAAAATACACATATTGATATTATTTTGAGATTGTCGAGTAGCTGCAAAATCCATATCTCTATACAATGACATGAGAATGTTTATCTGGTATAGATGAGGTAGTACGAGGGCTTTATTTGTGGGGGATCCTGGGAGAACAGAATCCGGGACCTCTCGGTTTTTGACTGTCTCTATTCCGGGACCTATTTGGGTGGATCCAGTACTTCACATGGTATATAGTGAAGAAAATCAATTTTAATTTATTGCCATAAGATTTATATCATGCAATTTATTAGTAAGTGGGAATTTGAGTACATAGCATGTTGCTTTCAGGACTGTGTTCTGGGACCTGAGCCCACCACATAACATATGCTAACTTGTACTATTCAAAATCAGGATATTGAGGAGTAACGGGAAAATGACTACGTGATTTTTTATTTTATTTCCTTCTGTGACAATCCATAAAAGTGTTCCGTCTCACGTTAAGTTTAACAACCTCACAGACCAGTGTATAATCCATGTCTTTGTCAAAATCTGGTCCTGAAGGTCATTGAGAGACCAACTCAATGGATTCCTGCTAATGATTGATGAGTGGAGGGAACAATGATAAAATGGGTCTGTATAGACCAAACACTATTACAGCACATACCATAATTGATCCATATTGGGTAAATGAGGCATCTATGGATTTGCTGTTTTAAGGAACATTCCGAACACCAATACATAATATCCTCTTAGCATAAATAATTCAAGAGCAATCTATTTGATTTAAAGATGATTATCCTTGCCTTCTTCTACTTGTTTTTGTCTTTGTTTTTGTTTTATATTTATTTTTTATGCAGGAGTAGTGTTAATTTAATAAACTGATATTCTCTATGAATGACTATAATCCAGTTTTCATCACTGAAAACATTTAGTCAAATATGTTATGATGACTAAAACTATGACTAAAATCCTTTGACATTTCCATTGGCTAATTAAACGAGACGAATGTGTTAAGGAGTCAATTTAATTTAGTTTTAGACTGCGGTCACACGGGCATAGAAACATAGAAACATAGAAAAATGTCGGCAGATAAGAACCTTTCTTATATTTGTTGCAAGACGTTATTCATTCTATTACATGGGAGACAAATGACACAATGAGCATTATGATACAATTCACAGAAATGCAATATTTTATACATTAGGACTATCCAACACTTTTATGAGAAAGCAGAAATATGCAAGTCGTGTAAGTTAATTGTGACCTAAGATGTTCTGGCAGAGTTAAAATGGGTAAAAAGCATTAATATTACTTAGAAACATAGAAACATAGAAAAATGTCGGCAGATAAGAACCTTTCGGCCCATCTAGTCTGCCCAATTACATGGATACTTTACCTGGATTTATCTTTTGTTTAGGATAGCCTTATGCCTATCCCATGCTTGCTTAAATTCAATTACTGTTTTGGCCTCTACCACTTCTACTGGAAGGCTGTTCCATGTATCCACCACCCTCTCAGTAAAATAATGCTTCCTGATGTTACTTTTAAACCTTTGCCCCTCTTTTTTCAGAGCATTTTTCAGAGCAGAAGGAACGTCCGTGAGAGTGGACGTTCCTTCCACTCTGACGCCTGTGTGGCCACCTTGCCGAGCGCAGTTAGTGCGCTCATCACTACAAAGCAAGCTCCTCCTATGGAGGATAGCGCTTTGTAGCCCCGTCAGCATCCGTTGTAGCTTTTTGACGGGGAGGGGTTTCTGACGTCCGGTAGTAGCGCGTGCAATTCGTGGGCACGCTTCCTCGTGTGGCCCTCCCCATCGATCTGTCACAAAGCTGCGATGGATGCAGTGAAGTGCGGTCACACGGATGCACTCAAATGAAATGTCAGCGACATTTCGGTGCTCATTGAATAACCCCCTTAATTGTATAAATTAACACTGCATAAATAACACGAGGTCCCTTAAATTTATGAATCGCCAACTTAAATCTGAATAATAAATTCACCCGAGAAACATTAAGTAAATATTTCCACGTTTTTCATGTAGTAGTCCAAAAAAGTTAATTTATTTTCACATGTGGAAAATAAAGATCATAGAAAACATCTCTATCTCTTGTTAAATGATTATCTTTGAAGCTAGAAATTACAGATTTACCAAACCACGCATCCTCTTTCATCTGAGTAAATTAGCCGTGATGATTAAAACTATTCTCCAGGCTATCGCCTTCTTAGCGCATCTTACTCGTACAATACAAATGCTTCATAAGTGCCCTCTAGTGTTTCCTTTTGTTAATAAGAATCACCATTTATTCCCTTTAGTATTTGTACCGCTGGAAGATGGAACTGTCAAAACATGCCATGTCCAGCAACCTGTTCCATAGAAGGGGGATCTCACATTACCACCTATGATCAAACCCACTACAACATTTTTGGAGACTGTCAGTACGTGATGTCCAAGGTATGAAAATAAATGACCCGAGAACACGCTATATATTTAAAAAAAGAGCTTTATTATGGTGGAACACTTTACAGATTACACACATACATTTTGTTTGGTATATCTTATTATCATTATTTCTTCTCACACAGGTCTGTAATGGTTATGAATTCACTGTTCTGGCTGAACTGCGCAAATGTGGTCTTACCGAGAGTGAAACTTGCCTTAAGAGTGCATCAGTTCTACTGAACGGAGGAGAAACTGTGAGTATCAATGAATATAACTAAGTCAAAAATTACTAAATAAGCGATGGTTTGGAAATATTATCCTCTAGTCTAGTAAGATCATCCTAGATCATGGACATGGTACCATGAGGGCAATCATGACAGGGATGCAAGTCTCGTTCTCCGCAGTTACTCATTAGGAAACAGACTGTCTGATATGAGCAGGACAACTGCCAGGAGGACACACTTCTGCTCTCGGATATCACCGCTATGTCAGCATGCCAACAAAGTCAGTAGTCGCTTTATTTTGACAGGTTAAAAAGCTACGCGTTTTCCTATACATTGTGGGGTGTCAAATGGTTAACCGTTGTACCTTCATAGAATTTAATTCACTATTGAATGGATTAAAGTTTTTGTGTCGTGATTGAGTGATTTTAAAGCTTACTTTATAATTGTGTAGCTTTTATCTAGTAGCACAAATACACAGGGGCGGACTGGCCATTATGGCAATAGGGCACTGCCCGAGGGCCCTGGATTAGGAGGGGGCAGATGAAGGAGTCTTGGGCTGCACTGCCCTTTAAAATTCACTGAAATGACTGTAAGTGCTGGCTGTTAGGTGGAGTCCTATACTGGCAATCAGCTCCTGTATGTGGGGTCAGGCAGAGGACCCCTTTTTGTGTGCCAGAACCCCAAGTCTTGTCAACCTGTCCCTGCAAATACATGCATTGATAGCTAGAATACATCGTTTTCTCACACTGTTTATCTTATTTTTTTTTACAGATTGTCGTGATCAAACCTTGCGGCAGTGTATACGTCAATAACATCTACACCCAGTTGCCTTTATCTGCAGGTATTCCTTGAGCCCAATTTATGCAGCGTAGCGATTGTCTGCAATTAAAATAAAATGCAGAAATGTTCAATATTTTATAAGATGACATCATGAAACTATAAAAGGTCCTGGCTGAACCTCTTTGGTGATAACAGTCTAATTTACTTATGGTATAGTCTCATCTGTAACAGCAACATTTAGCTAAAACCTTATGAGACCTCAGTGGGCAGGACACCAGGACTACGGCCTGTTCTGGTTATTCTCATACACCCATTTTTGTAATTCACATTATACTGTAGATACATTTTGAAAAATATTTCAGCCAATGGGCCATGTGTACGCAATTTATCTTTTTGACCAATCATTATCATGCCATTAACATCCCCATCGCTTGCTACTTTTGTAATCTTAATTATTGCACTTTATATCGCAGCCAACATCACCATCTTCAAGCCCTCTTCATTCTACATTATTGTGGAGACTAATTTGAGAGTCCAGGTGGTGGCACAGCTCATTCCTTTCATGCAGGTCTATGTGATCCTAGACCCTTCGTTCAAGACCAAGACGTGTGGTAAGATTCTTTGTTTATTGACTCTTCACTATCTTTAATCTACACTACTTGCAATGGGACACCTAACATTGTTTTCCATTTTCAGGTCTCTGTGGAAACTTCAATGACAAGCAGACAGATGACTTCCAGACAATAAATGGTGTGATAGAAGGAACGGCCGCTTCCTTTGCCAATACCTGGAAGACCCAGGCATCGTGTTCTAATGTTAAGAATGTCTATGAAAATCCATGTTCTCTCAGCGTAGAAAATGGTAATTCTCCAACAATAATAAGGATTTACTTTAATTTATGAATTTATCAGGGGCCGTTAGGGACATCATTAATTTTTCATAGCCAAAAATTATCACGACTTAAGTTATTTCTAGTAAAGCAGTTAAATATGAATTCTGTTTGTGAATATTTGATGGATGGTATAACCCATTGTGTATTATGTTTTATGTCAACCAAGTCTTTTTTTTCGGTAATCCAAGTTTTTAGTTTCTGAGCCTTTTTTGAAGTAGTGCTTGAATAGAAATTGACTCCACTTGTTTTTTCTAGTAATCAGATAACCTAAACCAATCATTGGTATCTTCTTTCCATAGAAAAATATGCCCAGCACTGGTGTGGACTTCTAAAAGATGCCTCAGGGCCATTTGCTGATTGTCACACTACAGTGAATCCTGAAGGCTATTCTGAGGTAAGCAACCGACAAATGTATCAACATGAATGTCTACCTTCACTCGGAACAGGAGAGATTAAAATCGAAATAATCTACATTTATTATGTAAAAATCAACTCAACCTAAACATGCTTATCTCTTTACGATGCTACTGAAACTGATAAATAAAACAAACAAAATTCAGAGCACTCCTTCCAAACATACTTCTAGGTATTCAAAAACACTTGCTAAGGTATTAAACAGGCGAGGGTTTAGTTATAAAATATGAGCATACATTGTAGAGGGTTGCCACAACACCAATCAAAGCAGGACCTATTTATGCCAACCTAATGCCTGCTCTTAAAGGGATACTCTAGGCAACATGACCACCTAAGCTATTTTAGGTGGTCATGATGCCCGGAGTATGCCGCCCTCTGTCCCCCCTCCCTCCGCTCAGCGGTTCAGCAGAAAAAGCTGAAAAGAGCTGAGAGAGGCGGAGGAGTTTACCCCGCCCTCCCAGCTGTCAGTCAGCAGAGCGGGAATCATATTTCCCGCTTCTGCCGACTTTTGCCGAGTAGGAGACGTCATCGCGCTTTCAGCGCGATGACGTCTCCAACTCGCCGCAGTAGCTGGCGGCAGCGGCTGAGGGTTAGTGTTGCGCGCATCCTCTTGCGCACAACACTAATCCTCAGAGAGACCCGGGAGGAAGCCTGCCGATTGGCTGGCTTACGTGAGAGGCGCTCATGCGCGCTTCTCATGTAAACAAGAAGGCAAGTCCGATGCAAGAAGGACGGGAGCGGAAGAGGAGGGAGGTGAGCATAAAAAAAAAAGACGCCGCTGGAAACAAGTGGATTTTAGGGTAAGTATTACAGTTACACAAAAAAAATAAAAAATAACTTTTTATTAAGGGAATAGGGATAGATTAGGATAAAAAAACAGGGGGGGGGTGATTTTTAAGTAGAGTGTTCCTTTAAGAGATTAACTCACTGGGGACATGCATAAAGCTGGAACTCTCTGTATAGCAAGGTTTAAACAAGTCGTGCAATGCCAAACGTGCAAACAAAGTGACTGGGTGGAGTATGAACCCGGTGGTTGGGTTGGCCTTCCACTACAACACACAGCAAAAGAACTGCACTCAAGCAAGACATGCATTTCATAACGATACTAGTGACCTGGATAAACACAATATACACAGTTCTGAGCACTCTACCTAAACAAACAGAAGGTCTAAAAGCACCCAACTTGGGGCACCATTACATTGTTAATGCTAACTTTAGCGCTCACCTGGGTGAACGTTAACGTTAGCCCTGGTGGCCCTAGCGCGGGCCACCCATATTACAATCCAAATGCTAACGGGTTAAAAAACCCATTAGCGATTGGAATCTTGCGCTTTTCAGCACGAGGTTAGGTTACTTTGCGCTCCCTATGCTTAACATGGGGAGCGCAAAGAGTTAATTAGCGTTACAAAGTCCTAATGCTAATTACCGTCCGGCTGCGGTTACCAGTAAGTTAACCACAGCCTGGACCTGGTGCTAATGGATTCTGCAGCTGCAATAAAGATTGGACTTTTAAGTGAAGACCCATGAATGCCCTCAGTTTGTTGAAACTGTATGTGCTGTGGAGGGTGCAGCAGGGCTGAAACACTTATTGGTGATTTGAGGAGCTAAGTGCCTGCTTTTGGATATATATATAAATATATGTATATATACATTTTTTCCTCATTCCTAGAACTGTATGTTTGACACCTGCAATTGTGAGAAGACAGAAGATTGTTTGTGTGCTGCCATCTCTTCCTATGTCCATGCCTGTGCCGCCAAAGGAGTCATACTAACAGGATGGAGATCCACTCTCTGCTGTACGTAACAGTATTTACAGTTTTCATTTTATTTACAGTGAAAATCAGTGACTATTTACTTGTTACAATGCTTCAGAATTAACTCATTTATGGCACTTGCCGCATACTCAAAGGAGTTTATCGAAAGTTTGTGTTAATATATACTATTTCTCAAATTTTCACCTTTTCTTTGCAGCTAAATACATGAACTCCTGCCCCAAATCACAGAACTACACTTATTCTGTTACAAGCTGTCAGCCCACGTGTCGATCGCTCAGCGAGCCTGATGTTACTTGCAATATCAAATTCGTTCCTGTGGATGGTTGTACTTGCACCGAGGACTACTTCTTGGATGACAGCGGGAAATGTGTACCGGCTGCTGCCTGCCCATGTTACTACAGGGGCTCCGCTGTGCCTTCTGGAGAAGTGGTGCATGATAATGGTATTCAGTGGTAAGTAGACATCGGAATGATAGTTATTTGTTTCTTTTTAATGATTAATGTGACTTTCGATTGAAATACAAGAGCCCATAGAAAAATTTAAATTTCATTGAGAAAATCTGTCCGACAGCATATTGCAACGTAGCAACTGTGTGATCTCTTCCACGCACTGTCACAATTTTCTGTAAATTACACTATCTTTATGAACATAAACAGTGCTTCCTATTTGAGTCTACATGTAGCCCCAGTCATTTTAACCCCTTCACTACAAAGTGATTTTCCAAAAAAAACATTTTCAGAAACCTTTTATTTTGTAAAATCATATTTAATTAATTGTACAGTAAGAAATAATTGGGCATATTCCCAGCGTATTTCTTACTGTAAAATAACTTATTTGGCCAGTAAATGGTGCCATCTACTGCCAAATCGAGCTACAGCTGCAGTTCGATCCCCCCCCTCTTGTATCAGCTTGCTGAATGTCCGTTTTCAGGCATTCATCAACTGATTTTACAGTTTTAGCTCTTTGGGCATTTTACCCACAGGGATAAAACTTTGGGGGCACCTTCTGCAGCCCAAAAGCAAGCTAAATTTAATTTGATTTTGGACTGCAGATCAGCAGATCGAGATATCTCGATATCACGACACCAGATGGTGCCTTTGAAGCTCGAGATATCGCCTTTCTTAGTAGTGAATGGGATTAATTGTCTCGCTTTGATATGTTCCTCTAACTTACAATAACCCTTTTGTGTGATTTTATTTTCATAACAATTTTATAAATGACATAGCATGGACTTGTGCTTTTCTTTGTACTTCATGGAGGTCTGACAACTTCTTTTTTTTGTGTTACAGCACTTGTACTCAAGGAAAATTAAGCTGTATTGGATCCCCCGTGCCAGGTAAAACTCTTGATAAATGATAATGCCTGCAAATGTGTAAAGAAGTCAATGAAATGTTACCAGTATTGCATGTCATGTTGAGAAATGGAAATATTCACTTCTTATGTTTCATTTTTATTAGCTTGTTCTGCCCCAATGGTTTACTTTGACTGTAGAAACTCTTCATATGGCACCAGAGGAGCTGAATGCCAGAAGAGCTGCCAGACCTTGGATATGGAATGCGTAAGTGAATGTATAATAGCCTTGCTTGCATCTTAATATCTATATATAAATTTAAAATGCATTAAGTAACAGCTATTGATATTAAGGAGGACAAAAAGTGAGATTAAATGCTTTCAAGTCACAAATTACAAAAAAATTATATAAATATTTTTTGATTTTGTTTTGTATAATAATCTTATATTATTTCTTTAAAATGTACTTTTTTCTAATATATGAATTAAACGATTAGGTGCATTTTGTGCTCCATGTGATATGTGAAAAAAATGATATACATACGAATTGTATTCATTGGATTCAATTCTTGAATTGTGGGGATATAGTTTATAAAAAGATTGTCAGGGTTATCCAAAGAGATCCGAATTGCTTGAGAAAGGTAACCGAACGCTGAAAATCATTCAGCTATCCAGAGAGCAGGCAATTCGCCAAATCCTGGCGAATTGCCTGCACATATGGTGCCTGTTCGAGGGCAGTGAAATCCCCATGAAAAAACACTGCTTCGACTATTCAGAGAACGAATACCAGCAGTGAAAGGTTCCCCTAATGCCCTGCCATTCGGTGGTTTAATTCGGCAAGTTAATTCAGGAGAATCCCATAGGCTTCAATGTTAAAAATATTCCCGTTTTAATTCAATATCTAATAAGCCGTTCATTATAAAATTCTGCAGTAAAGAGACTCTTTATTTATAGATTTTTTTAGGATATTCTAAGCATTTTCCTGAATTCTTTTTTTTTTTTTTTTTTTAAGTCCGATTTTTTTTTTTTTTTTAAGTTTACTTATTTTGTCTGTAACAGCCCTTTTTATTATCATTCCCTGGACCTCATATGCAAATTTCAGACATTTTCGCTCAGTAGTTTCTTTGCAAACAGCTTTTCACTTTCACGTTCATACAAACTGTTTTGGTAATTTATTCACCTCCCTCTGTCTGCGGTGTCGGCTTTTTCTCGGCTTTTTCCGGCGGCTTCGCTGCGTGTGATCGGCTCCTGCTTGGGTTTTTCCGGTGTCTTCGACGGGTTAATCCAGATGTTTTTGAGGGTTTTCGGCGTGCATTCGGCAGGTTTTGCGGTTAGTTTTCGTCAGGTTTGCGGCAGCCTTTCCCTGCAATTCGGGGACCCTGTGGTGTTTTCTGAATACACCGCAGGGTCACCGAAATGGGATCGGCAAAAGGAACCGAATTGAAGAGAACGAAAAGTCACCGAACGTGCGGTGACTTTTCGAATCTCTTTGGATAACCCTGTGTGTTAAATATGAGCACCTCTGCCGTAGTGAGCAAATGACACTTGTTGTTCTTGTGTATCACGGGAATATTTCAGGAGAGGTATTTCCCTAACCTTGCTGCTGTAATCTTTCTTCACCCTCGACAGCATTTCCACAGTGCCGCATTTATTATCTTTGGAAAATATATAATAGACATTTTTTTTTGTTCTCTACAGTACAGCACAAAATGCACCTCTGGCTGTGTGTGTCCTGAAGGGTTGGTGGCAGATGGGGAAGGAAAATGTATCGCGGAGGATCTGTGCCCATGCATTCACAATGATGCCACGTATCAACCAGGAGATAAAATCAAAATAAAATGCAACACTTGGTAGGTTTGATTATGGTTATCCAGACATAAAATGACTAGAAACATACAGTATATATATACAAAATATATATATAAATATATATATATATATCACACACTGTGTACTCTATCAGGTCTATTCAATGAAAGGTGAAACTCAGGAGAATGACTGGAGAAGTGAAAATTCTATTTCAAAATAGCCAAACCAGAAATTTTTTCCTGTTTATCTCACTTTCCAAATCAGCTATTTGGTCTAGATCAGGGATGTCCAGACTCCGGCCCCCCAGATGTCCTTGTACTACAGCTCCCATGCTTCTCCATCCATCTAATGCATTCAAAGATTTCTGGGAGTTGTAGTTCAGGAACATCTGGGGGCCGGAGTTTGGACATCACGGGTCTAGATTGTTCTCTTCTCCTGCCAATTCTCTTGCTTTTCACCTTTCTTTGAATAGACCTGTAAGTATATATGATGACCAATAAAAAAACTACTCTGGTGCATCAATCTTTTTCTAAAACATATGGAGTTAATTCATTATTAATATCTTGCCAGTTTGTACAATTTACGCACAATTCTCTCATACTGTGATGCTTTGCCCATTACTTTTACAAATGGTCTTTCCACATTTCAATGGTGCTTGGTTTCTTCAAGAGTGTGGGGGGTGCACATGCGAAAATAAGTAATATTAATGCTTTTTACCCATTTTAACTCTGCCAGAACATCTTAGGTCACAATTAACTTACACGACTTGCATATTTCTGCTTTCTCATAAAAGTGTTGGATAGTCCTAATGTATAAAATATTGCATTTCTTTGAATTGTATCATAATGCTCATTGTGTCATTTGTCTCCCATGTAATAGAATGAATAACGTCTTGCAACAAATATAAGAAGTGCTATTTTAAAATAAATTTACATATTAGTCTCTGTACAATTTTAATTACATTTTTTTATTTATTCCCACTGAAGTACTTGCAAAAACAGAATGTGGCAATGTACCAACGAGCCATGCCTTGCAACTTGTGCTGTGTACGGTGATGGGCACTACATCACATTCGATGGAAAACGCTACAGCTTCGATGGAGACTGTGAATACACTCTTGCTCAGGTATAGCAACGCTAGCTATTTACACTGGGAGTGTATGCCTAGATATTTTTAGATGTTTAGTGTGAATTACGCTCATTTTTCCTACTCTTGAATCGTCTTTCAGGACCACTGCGGTAAGAATGCCAACAGCAGCACCTTCCGTGTCATCACTGAAAACATCCCATGTGGCACCACTGGTACAACATGCTCTAAAGACATCAAAGTTTTCCTTGGTGTAAGTAAAGTTTATGTAAGATGGATAAGTGAGTGAACCAGTGCTTCTTTCTGAAAATTCCTTTGTTGGATTAAAAGGTCATCTGTTTAATCCTCCGCATAGGTGTACATCCTGAATGGCTCTTATTGCCTCAACGATAAAAAGCTAGATAAAAGATATTATCCTTTGCCTTTGAGCACTCCCACACTTCATAGCACATTTATGTAACGTTTTGGTTATCAGTTACACCAGTAAATCTGTGCTTTTGCTGCTTATTTTTAAATTTACATACAGATTAAGTCTGTATCGCCACAGTCTCTCTCACAAAGAACCACTAGGTGGCGCCAGAGGTGCAGCTCTTCTCCTCTTCCTTACATTTAAGTAAAGTTTATGTGCTAAGAGGGTCAATTGGTAATCTACCATGCGACGTGTGTGACGGTAGGGCATACATGGAACAGCCTTCCAGTAGAAGTGGTAGAGGCCAAAACAGTAATTGAATTTAAGCAGGCATGGGATAGGCATAAGGCTATCCTAAACAAAAGATAAATCCAGGTAAAGTATCCATGTAATTGGGCAGACTAGATGGGCCGAAAGGTTCTTATCTGCCGACATTTTTCTATGTTTCTATGTTTCTATAAATAGTCTTTAACCCATTCGCTGCGGATGACGTGTGGGGCACATCCTGATTGACTCCCGCTATATGCGGAGGACGTGCCCCACATGTAATTGGGCAGACTAGATGGGCCTAAAGGTTCTTATCTGCCGACATTTTTCTATGTTTCTATGTCATCCGCCAGCGGGAGCCCCGGCGGAGATACTTACCTCTCTGTCCGGGTTCCGCAGCTTTCTGGCTTCAGGGAAGCCAGACGCTGAAGATAGGCCGGCCCCCGATGTAAATGACATCATCGCGCTTGTGCAATGACGTCATTTCCAGGCGACCCCCGGCAAAGCCGGGAGATCGCCTGAAAGGGAGGGGGTATCCTTTTGGATCCCTCTCCCTCTCGATTGGGAGGGTTTTCAGCCAAAAACCAGGCACCGCTTTGAAGGGCAGTGTCTGCCCTTTAAAGCGGTGCCTGGTTTTTAACCCTATAATTGCCAGATCGTGATCGTCGCTGCTCGGCAGCCGATCGTAATCTCGCTTCGGTGGGGACCGCCATCTTGGATGGCGGCTCCACCTTCGGGTTCCCCCTCGGCTCCTGACGTGTCGTGCATAGCACGATGACGTAAGATAGCCAGGGAACCCCCTAGCTGCCCGGGGATTTCCCAAGGAAATCCCTTGGTGGAGATATGGGGTTCATTTGAACCCCGATATCTCCATGACCATGTTCAAAGTAAAAAGAAACTAAAAAAATTAAAAATAAATTAAAAATAAAAATAAAATAAATAATAATAAAAAAAACCCATTTTTTTTTTGTGTGCTATTTTTATTAATGCAGCAATATTGTTCACATTTCAATTATAAAGTGAACAACGATGCTGCACTAATGATTTTTTCATATGGGGTGCGTTTGCAAAAAATCACGTAATTCCCCCCAAAAAATGTAACGAGTCCCCATTTCTAATTTTTGTACAAGCGCACCCCATAGAAAATATAACCGCAAACGACTCACGTGAAAAAATATGGAAAAAAAAACACTTTACACACTGTAAATGATTGAAAATTCTAATTTTATTGCATTTTTCTTATAATATAAAGGCAAGATATGATGTATACATATAAAAATTATATATAATGAATCTGCGGAGTCTGCCGGAAAGAACGATATATAATATGTCTGGGTCATGTAATAAAACGTGGCTTCTAAGGGCGTTTAAACATGATGAGCGAAACCGGTAAAAATTAGCTCAGCAGTCAGCACACAGCGGTGAAATGGCTCACCAGTGAAGGGGTTAAAGTCCATGTAAAATGCTACTTGAGGACCAACAGTTTCTGACCTCTGGTTCCACAGACATCGTCTACACGGATAATGTAACGTCTTCAAATAAAAGAAGCAGATATTAAATCAGATTCCCTGTTTTATTCTGTGTACCCATGCAGAGCTATGAGATAATCCTCACCGATGAGAAAATCGACGTGCTGCAAAGAGGCATCGGAGGAGAGGTTCCCTATACGGTCAGACACATGGGGATCTACCTTGTCATTGAGGCTGACAATGGACTTATCCTAATGTGGGACAAGAAGACCAGCATCTTCATCAAGCTCAGCAAGAACTTTGAAGTAAGCACAGGCTGCACGCATTGAGTTAAAGAAAAAGAATATGTAGGGATGACAAATCCAAAGCACAATTTAATTATTTGCTCATGGATTTAAATACAATCATTATTACCATCATATTTAAATACAATCATTACCATAATATTTTATGTAGGACCACCAGTTTCCGCAGCGCTTTACAATAAAGGATGGGGATTTAAGCTAACGCAATTACAAACATAGAAACAAGAGGTGTAGAGGACCTTGGGATTTACAATCTATAGGAATTAGGCAGTAGGGATGTGCGTTTCGGGTTTCGGAATTTCGGAATTTTCATGAAATTTCCTGATTCGTGTCTTCGGATTCGGCCGAATTTCCGAATCGGATCGGACCCGAAAACCGACAGATCCGAAAAGTTTTCCGAGCCGAAACGAAAAATTTTCGGATTTTTCGATTGGACTTGAAATGTGTCAAATCAAAATTTATTTTTGCTCTATTCATGATTTCGGTTCCATTCGTGATTTCAGTTCCATTTCGGTAATTCTGGACATCGTATATTTAACTATTAATCTATTATCGGTTATATCGCTGATTCTGTAAATTTTGTATTTGTAAATGCGTATCACTTGTTTCTTGTGGCATTCGGGTCAGTTTAGCGTTTTTAAAATCGTTTTGTTAATTTTTTTTGTTCCTTGGCTTTCATACCATTTTAATATGATTAAATAAAGTTGTGAAATGTATATTCAATTATTCATAAGAAAAAAAGATCTTTATTTAATAAAAAAAAAACACGATAGAATCGCCAGAATTATCATATCGACAGAATGAATTATGGGATCCGAAAAACAAACCAAAAATTTATTATAAAAAAATATATAAAGTATAAAAAAAGTAAACCATAGTAGTTTACGTCAAAACGAATAGAGTTAGACACTTTGAAACGAGGAGAACAGACGTTCCGAAAAAACGAAAATTTCCGAAATCACGAAAGGTCGATACAAAAAACGAGCAAAGTGACCCGAAAACATGAAAAATGGTCGATATTCCGAAAAAAAAATGTACACGAAAAACGAGCCGAACCGAACCGAATCGAAACAGAAATCGTTCGAAACGAGCCGAATCGAAAATTTTAAACATCCGAACAAATCGAACCGAATCGAACCGAAAAAAAAATCGGTGCACAAGCCTATTAGGCAGGAGAAGAGCTAGTATTTACCACATTTAATGATTCAGAATTCTCTCCTAAGGTCACTTATTACATGGTCGAATAATTAAACGATTGACATCGAGGCTGTTATGACAGATAACTAAAAATGTGATATTTCAACAATATGATTATACTGTTTTATTTTTCATTCAAAGGGAAGCGTTTGTGGACTGTGTGGTAATTATGATGGTGATGGAAACAACGACTTAACTACCAGGAGTATGTCTGTGGTCAGTGATATTCCTGAATTTGGTAACAGCTGGAAACTCTCCCCAACCTGCCCCGATGCCAAAGTACCCAAAGACGCGTGCTCAATTAACCCATACAGGAAATCATGGGCACTGAAACAGTGTAGCATCATCAGCAGCAAAGTATTTTCTGCCTGCCATCCCCAGGTAAATACTTACATGTTTGTTGAATTTATCCTCATTATGGTGGAAAAAATTGAATATATAAAAGGCTTCTGTGTATCAGACATGCATTTTGTCGGCACTCAAAAAGTTCTAAATGATAAAAGTTTTAAAGAATTAGGTGTAGCTACACATAAGACACATATAACACAACATGTTTCAAATGTTTGCATTTTTAAAGGTTGACCCATCGAAATACTATGACGCTTGTGTTACTGACTCGTGTGCTTGCGACACTGGTGGAGACTGTGAGTGTTTCTGCACAGCCATAGCCGCCTATGCTCAGGCATGTGGAGAATCTGGAGTTTGCGTTTCCTGGAGAACCCCATCAATCTGCCGTAAGAGTCTCAAGATAGTCTATCTTGTGTATAATTCATGTGGATGTCAGTTGTTCATAATTGTAGATTTTATATATTACATAAAAATATGTTGTAGACCAGTCATTTCCAAGTCTGTCCACAGGGAGCACTAACAGGTCAGGTTTGCAGGATATCTGAAGCACAGCACAGGTGATATGATTTGCTGCTCAGTGATTGCATGATTCAGTCTGCATTTCCCCATGTTGATCGTTAAAATCCTACCTAGTAATACTCGCTGAGGACAGGTTTGGGAAAGGCTGTTACAGAGAGAAAATTGCTATTTTTTTCCCAATTTTGACTGTGTTCTTAATAACGTATTTTATATCTACAGCTGTGTTCTGTGATTACTATAATCCTGAAGGAGAATGTGATTGGCACTACAAACCATGCGGGTCTCCATGCATGAAGACCTGCAGGAATCCAAGTGGGAAATGTCTTCATGAGCTGTCAGGTTTGGAAGGTAAGAATCAGCATGACCTCTTCATATTTAGAACCATCATTTTCTCTCACACGTTTTGGATAATTGTATCATCTTTTCTTATTAACATTACCCTGTATTCTCCTAATCAGGCTGTTATCCCAGCTGCCCTGCAGCTAAACCATTCTTTGACGAGGATGACATGGAATGTGTGGCTGATTGCGGCTGTTATGATAACGAAGGGAAACACTACAAAGTTGGGACTCCTGTGCGCACCACAGAAAACTGTCAATCCTGGTAGGTCACCCCTTTTGATTTTTTCCCCTTTTTTTTGCATATTTTGTAATGTTTGAAATACATTGGGCCCTATTACATTCTTCTCGCAAAAACGCACGCGACATGCGTGAATTTTTGTGCGAAGCGTTAAACGTTAACGCGCGTAACTCAATGCTGGTATTACAATCCTCGTGCATTTTTTCATCTGTCAAAAAACGTACGTAAAAAGGAAGCGCAAAAACGCACGCGCAGCAATGTTGCGCGCAGAAATCAGAGTGCATACTGTTTTTTTCACGCGATTAAGGCTAGGGTCAGACTGAGGCAGTGCGAACGCGCGTTCTGGCGCACATAATCACGGCCGCACTAGCAGCAGATGACAGGCAATGACAGCCAATATACGAAGTACGGTCGCACAAAAGTCCGGCCGCGCAACGCAAGTGGAAAATGAACGCATTTTTTCGAGAACGTTAAACCGCTGGTACTGACGTACAGAGTGCGCTGCGTCCGCATGGCAGCGTGTGTGCGTGATTAGGAGATGTCAGACGCTGCTAGTGTGCGGCCAACATAACGTTCAAACAGCCGGATTTCCCTAGACTTCTTTTCACCCCATCGTCATGAAATACGTCCAGAATTGCGCATCGTCTGACCACTTAAGCGTATTCCGTGAAAAAATGCGTGCGCACGCATCGACGTACATTTTGACGGTGGCCGCAGAAAATGCGCTCATCTGTCCCTAGCCTCAGCCAATCAGAATTAAGAACCACAATTGTCTCGCTTTAAGTTTTTGCGCCTGTCAAAGTCAATCTGCGCATATATGCTGTATCAAAAAAAATGCACGCACAACTTCTCAAATTTATTGGTTTGGGTATGTGTAGAATGTGTAACTATACTTTGCTCCGTATTTTTTTTTGGGCTGGTGTATTTGGTTTCGGCCAGGTTGATAGAATTTGCCATTAACACCAGCTTTTAGGAGTTGCTAAAATTACGCGCGCAAAGACTGTGCGTTACAAACTGCGCATAGATTGTAATACCATCCGCGTACCAGCGCACAAACGTATTTGCGCTCACAATGTTATGTATAGGACGCACGCAGTACAGTACGCTCGCGCAGCGTTCGCGCAGGTTCACCCGCGGTAGAAGATTATGTGCGTTTGTTGCGCTGACATTGCTATACGACGTTCAGCGCAAAGGGTTTTGCCCCTCGCGTTAATGCGTTTTTACGCGCGCGCAAACGTTTGCGTGAAGATTGTAATAGGGCCCATTTTCTTTGTGAGAAATATTTAATATATTTATAAGAACAACCTGCTAAATTATAAATGTAATTATAAATGTAACGTCCTCCCTTTGTTTACACAGTACCTTTTAATTTAATTTTATTAATAAAAATATTACTTGCTTGATGCATCATTTAAACATGATTTATGTCAATAATGAAATACAAAATATTTTCCCCAACAGTTCCTGCACCCTGTCTGGCATTTCCTGCAAATATAACAAGGAAGGTAAGGTTCATCGTGTTTTAAAAACTCTCAACTTTATAAAATGGAAACAAAACTAGATACTTTTTCTTCCTTTGAAAGTTTATATTATAAAAATACTTAGAGGCTCTTTGAAATATTTGATGAAAATGTCAGTGAAATATCTTTGATAGCACAACTTTTCTGGTGCCAGTTTTGTTTGTACCATCGTACACTGTAATCCAGAATAATCATCCTTTTGACGATCTTCCTAGAAGTGACATGAATATGTAATTGCATATAATATTTGCAACTACTCAGCAGCTACTTATAAAAATTAGGCAAATTGTGAAAACATATTCTAAGTTCTTTAAGTCCTTTTATTTCAGAAAGAAATCTAAATAAATATTGTTCTATATCATTTGAAATCACATTTACTCATGCTATCGTGCTTTCATGGGACAATAATAATACTAATTAGTAGTAGTAGTAGTGGAAAATGAATATTAAAATGACAGATGCCACTAAAATGAACATTCTAGAAAGATTCTTCTATTCTATATACCTTTTATGCCTTATATGGATTTTTTTTAATTACTACCTTTCTTGATGACAGCCTGTTATTGCGAATACCATGGAAAAATTTACAATTACAACAATGTCATTTACAACACCACTGACGGCATTGGAGGCTGCATTACTGCTATATGCAAGGAAAACGGCACCATCTACAGAGATATCTATGAGTGTACAACACATACAACTACTACTTCAACACCATTCACCTTTACAACCACACCATCCACAACCGTTACAGGTAGGTCTCTCAAAATGTTTAGTGCATTTGTAGGCTGATGGTTAAATGTACAATTGTACACAAAATTTATGATAACCCATAAAGTACATGTACAGTTACTTTCCGTTATTACCCCTTTATACATCGCTCTTATTTCAGAAGACATATAATACATCTTTGAGTCAAATTTAGTCATTTTCAAGTTCTATTGGAATGCTTTTGGGAGTATTTGTTCTGTTCCATTTTGCGACATAATTTGAATAATTCATTGTATCATGCTGTTGGCTATGGTGCTAGAATACACTTCATAGTACTGTATATCTATTTAGCCCACCCCTCTCCCATTATTATACTAATGTGTCATGTTTTATAAAGCTTTAATGTTAAGCTAATTTTGTTCTTCTAATTTATAGGAACTACAACGCCCATCCCAACAACACTCTGTGTTAAAGAATCTTGCCAGTGGTCTGAGTGGTATGATATCAGCTACCCCAATTCAAATATCGATGGAGGAGATTTTGAGACATTTACTGACTTAAGAGCTAAAGGATATGCCATCTGTAGTCACCCAAAAGATGTACAATGCAGAGCTGCACATTTCCCTGATGTGCCTTTGGACAAACTAGATCAGAGAGTGCAATGCAATGCTTCCTTTGGGCTGCTATGCTACAACAAGGATCAAAGTCCACCTAAATGCTACAACTATGAGATAAAAGTAAAATGTTGTAGCTTAGTGCGATGTGATGCTACAACAACTGTTTTAACTACAACTGAAAAGTCTACAACGATTTCATCCACTACTCCCAGTACAATAGAACCTACAACCACTAAAGAGACCACGACTTCTTCTACGCATTTTACAACCACAAGCACTCACAAACCTACAACTCCAACTACTCCCATAAAGACTACAACTCCTCCAACCACTTCTACAAGCACAGCAGTTTCATCAACAACAATAATATCAACAACATCTGCTTGTAAACCGATATGCAGGTGGACACCCTGGATTGATGTGCATAATCCAATTGATGTGAAAAATGATGGAGATTTTGAGACGTATGAGAACATTCGTGCAGCCGGCAAACATATTTGTGAAAAGCCTGATGGTATTCAGTGCAGATCTGAAAAATTCCCTGAAGTACCAATTGGCCGCATTGGTCAAGTTGTGCAGTGCAACGTTACTTTTGGTCTGGTTTGCAAAAATGAAGAACAAGAAGGAAATATCCACATTTGCCTCAATTATCAAGTGAAAGTTCTTTGTTGTGATGACGGTCATTGCTTACCTACTACATCTGAATTGCCTACGACAACTCCCTCCACTACCAAATCAACTATGACCCCAACTGTACCTACAACAACCTCCATTGCTACAACTTCAATTACCACAGAAACAACTACTCCAACTCCAATACCTACAACTTCAATTACCACAGAAACAACTACTCCAACCCCCATACCTACAACTTCAATTACCACAGAAACAACTACTCCAACCCCCATACCTACAACTTCAATTACCACAGAAACAACTACTCCAACCCCCAAATCAACAACAACTGAAACTACCACAGAAACAACTACTCCAACCCCCATACCTACAACTTCAATTACCACAGAAACATCTACTCCAACCCCCATACCTACAACTTCAATTACCACAGAAACAACTACTCTAACCCCCAAATCAACAACAACTGAAACTACCACAGAAACAACTACTCCAACCCCCATACCTACAACTTCAATTACCACAGAAACATCTACTCCAACCCCCATACCTACAACTTCAATTAGCACAGAAACAACTACTCCGACCCCATCACCAACAACAACTGAAACTACCACAGAAACAACTACTCCAACCCCCATACCTGCAACTTCAAGCACTGAAACTACCACGGAAACAACTACTCTGACTACTATACCTACAACAACATCAACTACCACAGAAACAACTGCTCCAACTCCAATATCTACAACAACCTCAACCACTACACATTCAACTACTACAGAAACGACTACCCCAACCCCCATTCCTACAACAATATCTGAACATTGTCAGCCTCGATGCAAGTGGACTACATGGTTAGATGTAGATTCACCAACAAAAGGAACAGATGGTGGGGACATTGAGACCTACCAGAATTTTCTTGCTAAAGGAAAACAGGTTTGCAAAAACCCCCAGAATATTGAGTGTAGGGCAGAAGATTTTCCTGATATCAGTATTGATGATGTTGGGCAAGTGGTCAAGTGCGAAGTCACAGTTGGCTTAGTGTGCAATAACAAGGATCAAATCGGAAAAGTGAAACAGTGTTTCAATTATCAGATTAAAGTGTTATGCTGTGATGACTACAGCCATTGTAGTACCACATCAAAAGCAACAACAATCCCAATACCAACCACAGAAACAACTACCCCAACTCCTATACCTACAACAAATCCAACTACTACAGAAACAAGTACTCCCATACCTACAACAACTTCAACCACTATAGAAACGACTACTCCAACTCCAATACCCACAACAACCTCAACCACTACAACTTCAACTATCAGAGAAACAACGACTCCAATACCTACTACATCCCCAACTACTACAGAAACAACTACCCCAACACCAGTATCTACAACCTCTCCTTCAACCACTTCTACCAGCACAGTAGTTTCATCAACGACAACAACTGCTTGTAAACCAATATGCAAGTGGACAACCTGGATCGATGTGCATAGTCCAGTTGTTGGAAAAGATGAAGGAGATTTTGAGACTTATGAGAACATACGTGCAGCTGGCAAACAGATTTGCAAAAAGCCTGATGGTATTGAGTGTAGATCAGAAAAATTCCCTGAAATTCCGATTGGCCAAATTGGCCAAGTTGTGCAGTGCGATGTTACTTTTGGTCTGGTTTGCAAAAATGAAGAACAAGAAGGAGATTTCAATGTTTGCCTTAATTATCAAGTAAAAGTTCTTTGTTGTGATGACAGTCATTGCTTACCTACTACCACTGAATTGCCAACGACAACCCCCTCCATCACCAAATCAACCACCACCCCAACTATTCCTACAACTTCATCTACTACTTCACCTTCAACAGAGATAACACCTTCATCAGCCACAACACAATGCTTCAAAGAGGTTTGTGATTGGTCAATTTGGTTTGATGTCAGTTACCCAAAATCAGATTTTGATGGTGGAGATTTTGATACATTTGAGAACATAAGAGCAAAGGGATATTCATTGTGTAAACATCCAGAAGAAGTAGAATGCAGAGCTGAAAGATTTCCAGATACACCATTGGATGAGTTAGAACAGAACGTTCAGTGTAATTCGTCTTTTGGGCTGTTATGCTACAACAAAGATCAATTACCACCTATATGCTACAACTATGAGATTAGAGTCAAATGTTGCAAGTCTGTGCCATGTGAAATTCCCACAACAGAAACCCCAACTACAAGTGTACCAACAACCGCAACTACAATACGCTCAACTACAGAAACAACTACCCCAACTCCTGTACCTACAACATCATCCACAACCACAACTTCAACAACAAGAGAATCAACTACCCCAACAACTACAACTTCAACAACAACAGAAACAACTACTCCAACTCCAATACCTACAACAACATCCACTACTACAACTTCAACAACAACAGAATCTACTCCAACTCCTGTACCCACAACAACATCCACTACTAAAACAATAACAGAAACAACTACCCCAACACCAGTACCAACTACAACACCTACAACACCTGAAGCTTGTCAGCCTCGATGTAAGTGGTCTCCATGGTTAGATGTAGATTCACCAACTAAAGGAACAGATGGTGGAGACATTGAGACTTACCAGAACATCCTTGCTAAGGGAAAACAAGTTTGCAAGAAACCTCAGAATATTGAATGTAGGGCTGAAGATTTTCCTGATATCAGTATTGATGATGTTGGGCAAGTTGTCCGGTGTGATGTCACAGTTGGTTTAGTGTGTAATAACCAGGATCAAACTGGAAAAGTGAAACAGTGTTACAATTATCAGATTAAAGTGTTATGCTGTGATGACTACAGCCATTGTAGTACCACAACAATACCAACAACAACTTCAATACCTGCCACAGAAACAACAACTTCAACTCCTGTACCTACAACAACTGTAACTACTACAGAAACAACTACTCCAGTACCTACAACAACTTCAACCACTACAATCTCAACAACAGAAACAACTACTCCAACTCCAATACCAACAACAACATCCACTACTACAACTTCAACAACAACAGAAACAACTACTCCAACTCCTCTATCCACAACAACACCCACTACCACAACTTCAACAACAACAGAAACAACTACCCCAACACCAGTACCAACTACAACACCTACCACAACTGAACCCTGTCAGCCTAGATGCAAGTGGTCTGCATGGTTAGATGTAGATTCACCAACTAAAGGAACAGATGGTGGAGACATTGAGACTTACCAGAACATCCTTGCTAAGGGAAAACAAGTTTGCAAGAAACCTCAGAATATTGAATGTAGGGCTGAAGATTTTCCTGATATCAGTATTGATGATGTTGGACAAGTTGTCCAGTGTGATGTCACAGTTGGTTTAGTGTGTAATAACCAGGATCAAACTGGAAAAGTGAAACAGTGTTACAATTATCAGATTAAAGTGTTATGCTGTGATGATTACAGCCATTGTAGTACCACAACAATACCAACAACAACTTCAATAGCCTCCACAGAAACAACAACTTCAACTCCTGTACCTACAACAACTGTAACTACTACAGAAACAACTACTCCAGTACCTACAACAACTGTAACTACTACAGAAACAACTACTCCAGTACCTACAACAACTTCAACCACTACAATCTCAACAACAGAAACAACTACTCCAACTCCAATACCAACAACAACATCCACTACTATAACTTCAACAACAACAGAAACAACTACTCCAACTCCAGTACCTACAACAACTTCAACAACTACAACTTCAACAACAACAGAAACAACTACTCCAACTCCTCTATCTACAACAACACCCACTACCACAACTTCAACAACAACAGAAACAACTACCCCAACACCAGTACCAACTACAACACCTACCACAACTGAACCCTGTCAGCCTAGATGCAAGTGGTCTGCATGGTTAGATGTAGATTCACCAACTAAAGGAACAGATGGTGGAGACATTGAGACTTACCAGAACATCCTTGCTAAGGGAAAACAAGTTTGCAAGAAACCTCAGAATATTGAATGTAGGGCTGAAGATTTTCCTGATATCAGTATTGATGATGTTGGGCAAGTTGTCCAGTGTGATGTCACAGTTGGTTTAGTGTGTAATAACAAGGATCAAACTGGAAAAGTGAAACAGTGTTACAATTATCAGATTAAAGTGTTATGCTGTGATGACTACAGCCATTGTAGTACCACAACAATACCAACAACAACTTCAAAACCTGCCACAGAAACAACAACTTCAACTCCTGTACCTACAACAACTGTAACTACTACAGAAACAACTACTCCAGTACCTACAACAACTTCAACCACTACAATCTCAACAACAGAAACAACTACTCCAACTCCAATACCAACAACAACATCCACTACTATAACTTCAACAACAACAGAAACAACTACTCCAACTCCAGTACCTACAACAACTTCAACAACAACAGAAACAACTACTCCAACTCCTCTATCTACAACAACACCCACTACCACAACTTCAACAACAACAGAAACAACTACCCCAACACCAGTACCAACTACAACACCTACCACAACTGAACCCTGTCAGCCTAGATGCAAGTGGTCTGCATGGTTAGATGTAGATTCACCAACTAAAGGAACAGATGGTGGAGACATTGAGACTTACCAGAACATCCTTGCTAAGGAAAACAAGTTTGCAAGAAACCTCAGAATATTGAATGTAGGGCTGAAGATTTTCCTGATATCAGTATTGATGATGTTGGGCAAGTTGTCCAGTGTGATGTCACAGTTGGTTTAGTGTGTAATAACCAGGATCAAACTGGAAAAGTGAAACAGTGTTACAATTATCAGATTAAAGTGTTATGCTGTGATGACTACAGCCATTGTAGTACCACAACAATACCAACAACAACTTCAAAACCTGCCACAGAAACAACAACTTCAACTCCTGTACCTACAACAACTGTAACTACTACAGAAACAACTACTCCAGTACCTACAACAACTTCAACCACTACAATATCAACAACAGAAACAACTACTCCAACTCCAATACCAACAACAACATCCACTACTATAACTTCAACAACAACAGAAACAACTACTCCAACTCCAGTACCTACAACAACTTCAACAACTACAACTTCAACAACAACAGAAACAACTACTCCAACTCCTCTATCTACAACAACACCCACTACCACATCTTCAACAACAACAGAAACAACTACCCCAACACCAGTACCAACTACAACGCATACCATACCTGAACCCTGTCAGCCTAGATGCAAGTGGTCTACATGGTTAGATGTAGATTCACCAACTAAAGGAACAGATGGAGGAGACATAGAGACTTACCAGAACATCCTTGCTAAGGGAAAACAAGTTTGCAAGAAACCTCAGAATATTGAATGTAGGGCTGAAGATTTTCCTGATATCAGTATTGATGATGTTGGGCAAGTTGTCCAGTGTGATGTCACAGTTGGTTTAGTATGTAATAACAAGGATCAAACTGGAAAAGCGAAACAGTGTTACAATTATCAGATTAAAGTGTTATGCTGTGATGACTACAGCCATTGTAGTACCACAACAACACCAACAACAACTTCAATACCTGCCACAGAAACAACTACCCCGACTCCCAGATTCACAACCTCAACCACCACAACTTCAACTACCACAGAGACAACTACCCCAACTCCCATACCCACAACAACTTCAACAACTACAGAAACTCCAATACCCACAACTTCAACCACTACAGAAACTCCCATACCCACAACAACTTCAACCACTACAGAAACGAGTACTCCAACTCCATTACCCACAACAACCTCGGCATCTACACATTCAACCACTACCGTGACTACCCCAGTGCCGACAACATCAGAAACTACACTCGGCACTCCACATATAGTAACTATATGGACTAAAACTACAACCCCGCAAGCAACAGGTCAGGAAATTAATACTACAGAATGTAAGCCAAATTGCAGATGGTCATCATGGTATGATGTTGATCAGCCATCGTCTGGAATTACGGGAGGAGATAGCGAAACATATGAAAACATTATCTCAAAAGGAAGATCAATTTGTAAAAAACCATCTGAAATACAGTGCAGGGCAGTGAACTTTCCAGGTGTTCGTTTTGATCAAATTGGACAAAATGTCCAGTGTAATGTGAATTTTGGTTTAATATGCAAGAATGAAGAACAAGATGGCGAACTTAAAATGTGTTATAATTATGAGATAAGAGTCCTCTGCTGTGATGATTACAGCCACTGTGAAACATTATCTACAACAACCATCCCAACAACAACACCAACAACTAGAACCTTGACAACTACTGAACCAACTACAACAACACCATATATTTCAACAACCCTTCACTGCTACTGCCATGTAGATAACACAATTTTCTCACCAGGTATTTCCTACTTGTTATTTGTGTATATTATTTTTTGTGTTTTGCTTATTAATATTAATTAACTGTTTTGTAATGAACATTTTTACTTTTTGGGAATTCTTGAGGGGTTATTCAGATACAGCCAAACTGGCCCCGAAATGTAACCGGACACTGAAATTCAGCGTACGGTGACATTTCAGGGCCATTTGTCTATTCAGAGAGCAGGCAGTTCACCAAATTTTGGCAAATTGCCTGCACGTACGGTGCCTGTTTGAGGGCAGTGAAATCCCCCATAGAGAAGCAATGGTTATTCTATTCAGAGAACACCGAACAGCAGTGAAAAGTTGCCAAAGTGCCCTGCTGTTCAGTGGTTTCATTCAGCAGGTTTATTCAGGTGAATCCCATAGACTTCAAACTTCAATGTTAAAAATATTAGGGCAGGATTACAATGTTGGTGCTAACTTAACCAGAGCTGTTGTAAACTTAAAACCTCCATAGGTTATAATGGCTCTGGTAAGTTTACAACAACTATAGTTAAGTTAGCACCAACAATGTAATATAGCCCTTACTGTTCAATATCTAACAAACCATTTATTATTTTAAACTGCAGTAAGAAGTCTTTTTATTTCTAGATTTTTTAGGATCTTTTAGGCATTTTTGTGGATTTTTTCAGGAAAAAAAAAATTCTGTATTTTTTAAATTGTTTTTTAATTTCTCCTTAACAGCACTTTTTATTATCATATATAGGACCTTATATGTAAATTCCAGGCATTTTCATTCTGCAGTTTTTTGCAAACAGCGTTTCAATTTTGAAACTGGCTTTGTATTTTTTACCCGTTCGTTAGCTTGTCGGCTTTTTCCAGCAGCTGGTCTGCGCTGTGATCAGCGGCTCGTCATCTTTTTCCAGCGTGTTCGGCGTGTTTTTTCTGGCATGTTTTCAGTGGGTTTTCAGCGTGATTGCATTGGGATTGCGGCGGGTTTGTGGCGGATTTTCCCTTCACTCCGGGGACCCTGCAGTGAATGCTGAATACACCGCAGGGTGGGGAACTTAGATTCCCCGAAGTGCAGGGAACTGCGGGGAACGAGAGAGCACCAAAATGTCGACGACATCTCGGTACTCTCTGGATAGCCCCATATGCTAAATAGCACTACAGTCAAAAGAACAAACATCACTGCAAAATATTTGGAAATTTTTAGAGTTAAATAATATTGAACATTAGTAAATTTTATTTATTCTGTATTAAAATGCTCCTGAATATTTTTTCTTATGAATACAAATTTGAAATTCCTTCTTTCAGGGGAAGTTATTTACAACAAGACCGATGAAGCTGGTTGCTATTTCTATGCTGTCTGCAATGAGAAATGTAAAGCTGATAGGTTCCAGGGTACATGTCAAACTACAACCGTTCCACCTCCTGTTACCACCACTCCAGTGCCTACAACATCCACATCTGAGACATCGACGACTGTTAAATCTACAACACCTAAGACACATCCTACAACCATAACTTCAACAACAACTACTGTTAGGTCAACAACTTCAACGACAATAACAACGACCCCAGCTGAAGGCTGCCCTCCAAAAAAAGTAAGAGGACATTTTATAGCAACCATACTGCGAAATTCATACCTTCCCAATGTACTTATTAGCTCGTGTAATCAATATTCCTATCATAGGCGTGTGCAGAAGGGTACCTGCTCAGTGAATCATTCCTGTTTTTGATCTTTTAGGTCACCACTAGACTTTCGTGAATATTAACAGTTATGTGTAACTTATTACACAAAAAGAACAATATACAGAAACTGGGTTCTCTGTACTCTCATTATCTTCTTTTTCAGACAAATGAAACATGGCTGATCAACAACTGTACAGTTGCTACATGTCATGGAAACAATGTTGTCACTATTGAGCCAGTGTCTTGCCCACCTGTAAAAAGTTTGACATGTGCTAATGGATTCCCCCCTGTAAAGGTGTACAGTCCGAATGGCTGTTGTTTCCAATATGAATGTGAATGTAAGTATTCTGAACAAACTCATATAACCTTTAGCATAGTAATAAAATTCAGTAAGAGACTGATTCAAGCTGAGTGCTTCTGCTGAAGATGACCTTTTCACAACTCTAACCATGTTTGTATCATGGTTTACTGCCAAGCTTGCAAATCTCTATTTTCCGTCTTCGGGGTTTTGCTAATGGTGAAGTTGTACTTGTCAGGGTATGACATACTTTGACAATTCACACAGTCTAACATGGAGTTTCATACTAGGAGATCAAGGATTGTGTGATTGTTGATGCAGATTTTCTACCTTTATCTTTGCTAGGTAACATTTTAACCACTGAGATGTGAGTCTTTAGACTGGAGTGAGTAACATTTACATTTACTAGCATGTGTGGGATTGATGAAACCAGACATTTAGGGCCACATTACAATCTTGTGGTAACGTAAGCAGCGGTGGCTACCGCATATTACAGTCCAAACGCTAACGGGTTAATTAACCCGTTAGCGTTTGGTACCTTGCACTTTTCAGAACGAGGTTACTGTACTTTGCGCTCCCTATACTTAACATGGATAGTGCAAAGTGTTAATCAGCGTTAGGATTACAATCTACTAGCGCTGATTAATGGCCGGCTGTGGTTAGTAAAAAGTTAACCACAGCCAGGACTTGGTGTTAACGGATTCCGCTTCTGCAGAATCCGTTAACACCAGGCAAAAAAATTAAAAAAGTGATCAGATACTCACCTCCTGTCCCGCGGCTCCAACCGCCTCCTCTGTCCGGCAGGAGCAGGGAGAGACTGGGAGAAAAAATTCCTCAGTCTCCCCCTGCGCAACACTACGCCGACGCGAGATCCGGCAGGCCATGTGACTGCCGGCATCTTGCTCAATGAAGTCCTATGGATTTCATCGAGTGGATGCTCGCAGCAGTGCTCGGCGCTGCCGTGAGCATCCCGGGGCTTTGCGCTGGGTAACAATGCATGCAGCTTTTTTACACCTGCATTGTAATTCTACGCTAAAGGGGGCGCTAGGGGAAAAACTGCGGGCACAGTTTTTCCTCCATAGCACCCCTGTTTTAGCAGGGAGAATATAATTTAACCCTTAGATGGATTATGCTCTTGTAAAAAATAGAACAGACAAACTCTTCATATTACTAGAGACGGGTTGGATATTACAAAAGCCATTTGTGGGTTGTTAATACGGTGCTCAAGTCTTCTTGTCCGTACTTATGAAATGCTGTGCACATGTTTAAGTAATTATGATTATATTGAAACCTTTTGAAAACAATGTTTCATAAAATATTTTGTTAATAAACAAATGTGTTATGTTGTTGTATAGCCAATTTATATTTGTACTTTTTTTCTAAAGCATCAATATTTATAAGTCTAGGTCTGCTTTTGTAATGAGGACACATTTAATATAATCTATGTTAATGCACAGATGATAGCAATGTTGTGCTAACATTTAACTTTTTATACTTTTAGGTGTCTGCAGTGGTTGGGGTGATCCACATTATATCACCTTTGATGGAACCTACTACACTTTCTTAGACAACTGCACTTACGTCCTTGTGCAACAGATTACTCCCAAATTTGATAATTTCCGTGTTCTTGTTGATAATTATTTCTGTGATGCCGAGGATGGTTTATCCTGCCCTCAATCTATCATGGTATATTACAAATCCAATGAAGTTGTGCTAACCCGTTCATTGTACAAAGGAAAAATGACCAATCGCGTAAGTAGTGGTCGTCCTACCATACATTAGACATACAATGGCATGATAACTTATTTTAATGTTTAAGATAAATAGAGTAACGTCTTCCATTTCTTGTCACATAATTAATAATTTGAAACTATCACTTGAAGCATAATTTCTGTAATTGTTATCTGTATGTGGCAAGGTAGGCTAACCACGTCTAAACTTGTCCAACAGATACGATTCAATGAAAACTGGGTAACCCCTGGATTCACCAAGAATGGTATCACTGTGACCAGTGCTGGCATCAACATGATTGTCGAGATTCCTGAAATCCGTGCTTACATCAAGTTTAGCGGATTGATCTTTGTTATCAAATTACCCTTTAGCTTATTTGGTTACAACACAGAAGGACAGTGCGGTATGTATAAGATCGGCTTGTTTCTTGTTTCAAGTCCCACTCGACATTGTGTGGGTTTTGATTGTGCATTATTATTGAGATGCTATTCTCACAATGTCAGAAAGGCTTTCCTTGTCTTTTCTTCCTGCATTGTTTTATTTTGTCTCATGTGCTGATGAATGTGGATCCTTTTACTTGACCGTAAACGTGGGACATATTGTCGAAAGCGAAAACACTCTACAAATGGTGTTCATGTAAATATTGAAGTACGAGTAATTTTAGTTGGTTTGATATCAAACACACACAAGGTTATCCAAAGAGATCCGAATTGCTGGAGAAAGGAAATCAGCGTTCGGTTACCTTTCCTGGCCATTCGGCTATCCAGAGAGCAGGCAATTCGCAAAATCCTGGCGAATTGCCTGCACATATGGTGCCTGTTCGAGGCAGTGTAATCCCCATAGAGAAGCAATGCTTTGTCTATTCAGAGAACAAAAACCAGCAGTGAAAGGTTCCCGAAATGCCCTGCCATTCAGTGGTTTAATTCGTCAGGAGTCTCTTTATTTATAGATTTTTTAGGATATTTTAAGCATTTTTCTGGATTTTTTTTTTTTTAAATTCCGATTATTTTTTTGTTTTTTTTAACTTTACTTATTTTTTTGTAACAGCCCTTTATATATTATATATATATTATCATTCCTTGGACCTCATATGTAAATTTCAGACATTTTCGCTAAGTAGTTTCTTTGCAAACAGCGTTTCACTTTGCAAACATTCAAGCAAACTGTTTTTCTAATTTATTCACTGCATTCGTCTGCGATGTCGGCTTTTCGCTGCTTGTGATCGGCTTCTGCTCGGGTTTTTCCAGCGTTTTCGGCAGGTTAATCCAGATGTTTTTGCCGGTTTTTGGTATGCATTCGCCGGGTTTTGAGGTTAGTTTTTGGCGGGTTTGCGGCGACCTTTCCCTGCAATTCGGGGACCCTGTGGTGCTTGCTGAATACACCGCAGGGTCACCGAAATGGGATCGCCAAATCGAACCGAATTGAAGAGAACGAAAAGTCACCGAACGTGCGGTGACTTTTCGATTCCCTTTGAATTACCCTGTGAGTGTTCAGAGCCAACACAAAAACATTGTCACTCTTGTGTGACAGCAAACACCACAGGGTCCCCGAATTGCAGGGAAAAGTCACTGCAAACCCGACGAAAATGAACCACAAAACCAGCGAATGCATGCCAAAAACCCGCAAAAACATCTGGATTAACCTGCCGAAAACCACGGAAAAACCCGAGCAGGAGCTGATCACACACAGAGCAGCAGCCGGAAAAAGCCACCACCGCAGAAGAGGGAGGTGAATAAATTAGGAAAACAGTTTGCATGAATGTTTGAAAAGAGAAACGCTGTTTGCAAAGAAACTACTGAGCGAAAATGTCTGAAATGATAATAAAGAGGGCTGTTACAGACAAAAATAAGTAAACTTAAAAAAAATCTGACTTTTTAAAACAAAAAAAATTAAGAAAAATGCTTAAAATATCCAAAAAAATCTATAAATAAAGAGACTCTTTACTGCAGAATCTTATAATGAACGGTTTATAAGATATTGAATTAAAACGGGAATATTTTTAACATTGAAGCCTATGGGATTCTCCTGAATAAACCTGCCGAATTAAACCACCGAATGGCAGGGCATTTCGGGAACCTTTCACTGCTGGTTTGTGTTCTCTGAATAGCCGAAGCATTGCTTTTTCATGGGGTTTTCACTGCCCTCGAACAGGCACCGAACAGGCACCATATGTGCAGGCAATTCGCCAGGATTTGGCGAATTGCCTGCTCTCTGGATAGCCAAATGGCAAAGAAAGGTAACCGAACTCTGATTTTCAGCGTTCGGTTACCTTTCTCAAGCAATTCGGATCTCTTTGAATTACCCTGTATGTCTTCCACCGGCTGGGTGGAGTAAAGGTAACATCACTGCTCTATAACTGTGGAGAGAGACTGTGGAGACACAGGTTCGATCCCGGTAAGAGCACCTCTCCAGTAAGTGTCCTTGGGCAAGACACCTAACGGTACATGCTCGCCACACAGGACATACTTGAAAACGAGAGAAATCTCAATGTATCCTTCCTGGTAAAATCCTTTCTCAAAACTAACTGATGGTTTAAAATGTACAGAAATGCTCTATAAAACAAGACATTAGAACTATAATGGTAACATTTTCCTCTGTTATACATAGGTACCTGCTCCAACAATAGCACTGAAGATTGCAGATTGCCAAATGGTAAAATCATTTCAGATTGCTCTCAAATGGCAAACCATTGGAAGGTTGATATGAAAGATAGACCATGCTATGTGAAACCTACCGGACCTCCTATAGTAACTCCTACTCCACCTACAAAATGTGAAACGTCCAGCATCTGCAATGTAATCCTAAGCGAGTAAGTGGCATTTCACTCATTCTGTCATTATTGCTTTTTTTCACATTACTAATTATTTTTATGTTATACTTACATGAGTTGACGTTGCTTAAGTTGGATCTTCCATATTTATTTATTTTTTAGTTTAACAAAAATTTTTGAACGGGAAAAAAATTAGGAATGCCATCATTTGTTTCGTGAACCATAGGTTCAATACTATTATGGTTTTATATGAGGAATGTTATTATGAACTTCTACTGACCAATCGTATTTTATGTCTCCATTAATTAAATTTCTTCCATTCATTTTCAAGTGTCTTTGCTGAATGCCATAAGATGATTCCACCAAAGGCTTATCATGAGGGCTGTCAATTTGATGCCTGCTATACTAAAAATGACACGATTTCATGTGCCAGTATAGAGATCTATGCCTCGTTGTGCACTTCCATTGGTCTTTGTGTGGACTGGAGGCAGAAGACTGGCGGCCATTGCCGTAAGTAACTTGGGGGGGATAAAAGACACCTGTGGCAAGAAAGAAAACTATTTCCTACAGCTTGATTATGTGTTGATATGCAGTACCCTCCAAGTTTTATGTTAGTCTGGGAAAAACACATGAGGCACATACACCATCGACTATTCATTAAACATTCTTAACATCCCATTATGCTACCAGATAATAGAAATTATATGTTATTGTTTTTTTTTCTCTTACCATATGTAGCCTTCAAATGTCCAACTGGAAAGGTATACGACGCCTGTGGACCAATGCATACATCTACATGTGAACACAGGTAAGATTTAATTCATTACTATTCATCCAAATATTATTGCTGTACAGCAAGTTCTGTACTGTATAGAACATAAAAACAGGCAACACCATATATGTGGGATAAATAAAAAGTGTATAGGCAATTATGCTAAGTAACAAGGTGACATAGTGCTGTAACAAAACCAAACCAGAAAGTTTGAACACCTTAACTCATTCACTACTGAGATTGATAACTCTGGGCTTCAAAGACACCACTAGGTCATCATATCGAGTTATCTTGATCTCCAGCTCTGAAAGACAAAAGCAAATAAAATTTGTATGCTGCAAGCGAATTGTGCAGACCCATGGGGCCTTGGCTGCAGAAGGTGCCCCCAAAGTTTTAGCCTTGTGGGAATAATGCCAGAGGTGTTAAAACTGTTTAAAATCGGCTGAAGAATGCACTGACATATCAAGCTTTCAGCAGCCGATGAATGGAACCACGAGCTGCAGCTCAAACTGCTGTAACTCCATTTGGCCAGTAGATGGCACATCTGCCTGCCAAATAGGTTATTACAGTAAGAAATAAACAAGGAATATTGACAAATATTTCTTATTGTATAATTATTTAAAAAAAAAAGGATATTTCTGTAGAATCACTTCTAATTAATTATACAGAAAGAAATATTTGGGCTTATTCCCATTGTATTTCTTGCTGTAAATAACCTATTTGGCCAGTAGATGGCACCATCTACTGCCAAATTGAGTTACAGCCGTCACAGCTGCAGCTTGATTTTTTTCCCCCCTGCATTGGCTGCTGAATGCCAATGTCAGGGAATTCATCAGCCGATTTTACACAGTTTGAGCTGTTTATGCCCACAGGGTTAAAACTTTGGAGGCACCTTCTGCAGCCCAAAAGCAAACACATTTTTTTGCAGCAAGCAAACTTCATTTGCTTTTGTGCTGCAGATTGAGATACCTCTATATCGGGGCACCGTATGGTGCCTTTGAAGCCATGAGATATCTCTTAGTTGGTGGTGAAGGGGATACAGGTTGAGTTACCTTGGTCAAGGGAATTAAGGGGTTATTGTCTATGATGTAAAATAGGCTGTATATGTAGAATATCGCAAGTATGTTACTAACAAATGCCAGTGCAGCTTATAAACCAAGAAAAGATTGGGACAAGCAGAAAATCACGATGAAGAACTAGAAGAAAAAAAACAGTGTGGTTATAGAGACTAAACTATGTCACAGCTACAATCAGTGATACAAAAAGCTATAACATTTGCCAGAAAACTGTAATATTGTGTAATAAAGTGTAATATTCCATGTTTTCCATACAGTGTATTGCCAACGGTCGCTAATGATCTCACAGAAGGTTGCTTTTGTCCTGCCGGCACTAAGCTATTCAACTCTTACTCTGATATATGTGTTGCAACCTGCTGTAAGTACTGAATGATTGCATGTATTGAAATCATCAAGAACACAAACAAAAAAACAAAAAAAACATAATTCTGATTTATATAGTGACATACAACTATTGCATAATGAAATATATATTTTTTTATCTCATAGCCTGTGTTGGACCTGATGGAATGCCTAAAAATGTGAGTATTATTATTATTATTTATTTATATAGCGCCAGCATATTCCGCGTCGCTGAACAATGGGCACAATATAGACAGGGTTACAATACATTGAACAATTGACAAACAGGTAAAGTAGGAGACGAGGGCCCTATTCCCGTGGGAACTCTCAATCTAGAAGGGGTGGGGTGGAAACAGGAGGAGAGGACTCCAAGGTGAGAGTGATGGACTACAAGGTGTGAGTGATGGACTGGTTGCGTCAGTGAGTCGGGTGGTAGGCTTCCCTAAATAGGAATGTCTTAAGGGAGCGTTTGAAGGAAGGGAAACTAGGGGACAGTCTGACCGTACGAGGAGAGCGTTACAGTCTTTTGATAAATTGGGTGGATAAAAAAAGGACGATACACTTCTTCATGTATTTAATCACCAACTATCTCTCCAGACAAGTATTTTTTTTTTCATTAGTTTTCAGTATGGTCATCTTCATCGGGACATTTAATATTTTGTTTTTAGGTGTCTGAAAAGTGGATCAGCAACTGTCAAGAATGTGTCTGTGAGGCTACCTCACTCTCGGTACAGTGCAAGCCGATGACATGTGCTAAACCTGCACCCATCACCTGTGACAAAGAAGGATCCATTATTGTAGAGCGTCCGAACCCAGACCAGCCATGTTGCACGATAAATGAATGCAGTAAGTGAACTGAAGCAGAAAAAAATCTGTGTAGAACGTTCTCTTGTATTAAATGCTTGAAAATATAACATTCACAATAAGATTAATCCAATATATGGTCACTTTCCACTTGTAGGCTGTAACAGCAGTAATTGCTTGAACAAAATACATAGCTGCCCTCTTGGTTTTGAAGTTGACCCAGTACTTGCTGACGGAGATTGCTGTCCTACATATGACTGCAGTAAGTATCAGATTACATTTTTTTTAGAAACAGATTAAAAATGAAATGCATGAAGCACACTGTCATACTTACCTATAGGGGGCTGCCATCTTTGTAATAGCACTGACATCCAATCAGAACTACCGATGCATTGCTTACATGTCAGAGAAAATCAGATGAGCTGGTCTATAAGAAACAAACAATGGTGGCATCCACCAGTAAGCATGATGAGTGTTCTTTAACCCCTGCAATAGAAAGATAATGATCGATCATCAAAGCACCTGCTGGGAACTTGATATCAAGTATACTCGATTTGTTTTAAATCTGGAGCAATGCAAAGAAATATTGTTTCTTGCAACCAAAATGTATTTGAAAATGGGCTCCAAAATCTGACTCTCAGACGCAGAAATAAGGATAAACGTGGTGCTGGTTTTATAATAATATAGCAGAGCTGCTGAATGACCGTTGCTCACAGAGGGGCCAACTGACTCAATCAGTTCAAAGGTCATCAGACAGTTTGAACACTGGCATATGATTGGTTAGTAAATGCATATGCAAATATTACATTATCAAGATTACTCTTTATGTATTATTTAAATATTCATCACAGAACTACAAGACATCCTAAAGTTAGGATAAAAATGAACACAGCTGAACATTTCTATGTTCATTTACATAATCATTTCCTCGGTTATTTTTTCTACAGGGCCTACAGTTACCTGTGTAGCCCATGATACTATTTATCAGGTGAGTAGCCCATATCAGATCATAATTACAGTTGTCAATTATTAAATGAAAACACATACAGGGTTAATCAAAGAGAATCGAAAAGTCACCGCACGTTCGGTGACTTTTCGTTCTCTTCAATTCGGCACGATTTAGCGATCCCATTTTGGCAACCCTGCGGTGTATTCAGAAAGCACCACAGGGTCGCCGAATTGTAGGGAAAAGTCTCCGCAAACCCGCCGAAAACTCACCGCAAAACCCAGGCGAATGCACACTGAAACCCGCAAAAACATCTGGATTAACCTGCCAGAAACGCCGGAAAAAATCGAGCAGGAGCCGATCACACGCAGCACAGCCGCCGGAAAAAGTCGACATTGCAGACGAATGCAGTGAATAAATTAGAAAAACAGTTTGCATGAATGTGTGAAGAGTGAAAGGGGGTCCGGTAGGTTTCACATAGCATGGTCTATCTTTCATATCAACCTTCCAATGGTTTGCCATTTTAGAGCAATCTGAAATGATTTTACCATTTGGCAATCAGCAAACTTCAGTGCTATTGTTGGAGCAGGTACCTATGTATAACAGAGGAAAATGTTACCATTATAGTTCTAATGTCTTGTTTTATAGAGCATTTCTGTACATTTTAAACCATCAGTTCGTTTTGAGAAAGGATTTTACCAGGAAGGATACATTGAGATTTCTCTCGTTTTCAAGTATGTCCTGTGTGGCGAGTATGTACCGTTAGGTGTCTTGCCCAAGGACACTTACTGGAGAGGTGCTCTTACCAGGATCGAACCTGTGTCTCCACAGTCTCTCTCCAAGGTTATAGAGCAGTGATGTTACCTCTACTCCACCTAGCCGGTGGAAGACATATTGTATGTCTGAAGGTGCTATGGCTTACAACTTATTTTTGATAATTTATTACAATGTAAGCTGTAGAAGACTTTTTACACACATTCACATTTGTCACGCAAGAGTGATAATGTTTTTGTGTTGGCTCTGAACACTCACAGGGTAATTCAAAGGGAATCGAAAAGTCACCGCACGTTCAGTGACTTTTCGTTCTCTTCAATTCGGTTTGATTTGGCGATCCCATTTCAGCGACCCTGCTGTTTATTCAGCAAGCACCACAGGGTCCCCGAATTGCAGGGAAAGGTCGCCGCAAACCCGCCGAAAAGTAACCGGAAAACCCAGCGAATGCACACCGAAAACCCGCAAAAACATGTGGATTAACCCGCCGAAAACGCCGGAAAAACCCGTGCAGGAGCCGATCAAACGCAGCGAAGCCGCCGGAAAAAGCCGACACCGCAGACGAATGCAGTGAATAAATTAGAAAAACAGTTTGCTTGAATGTTTGAAAAGTGAAACGCTGTTTCAAAGAAACTACTGAGCGAAAATGTCTGAAATTTACATATGAGGTCCAATGAATGATAACAAAAAGGGCTGTTACAGAAAAAATAAGTAACGTTAAAAAAATCAGATTTTTAAAAAAAAAATAAAAATGCTTAAAAATCCTAAATAATCTATAAATAAAAAGACTCTTTACTGCAGAATATTATAATCAACGGTTTATTAGATATTGGATTAAAACGGGAATATTTTTAACATTGAAGCCTATGGGATTCGCCTGAATAAACCTGCAGTATTAAACCACCGAATGGCAGGGCATTTCGGGAACCTTTCACTGCTGGTTTGTGTTCTCTGAATAGTCGAAGCATTGCTTCTCTATGGGGATTTCACTGTCCTCGAACAGGCACCGTATGTGCAGGCAATTCGCCAAGATTTGGCGAATTGCCTGCTCTCTGGATAGCCGAATGGCCAAGAAAGGTAACCGAACGCTGATTTTCCCTTTCGGATCTCTTAGAATAACCCTAATAATGGGTTATTTAAAGAGCATAAATTGTAACAAAACCTTGAAAACAATAAAAAAACTTGAATTGAAAGGCTTGGAATTTTCACCTGGCCAACCACCGCCTTGGAACATTAAAGTGCTACACTTTTTTGGTTGGCGAATTAATGGACTTTAATGGTAGATATAATGTCAGGCTAACAGAAATGCCCAATAAAGTAAAGCATTTCTTGATCTAAAACATTGGTATATGAGTAATTTATATAAAACATGTAGATCGACAAAAATGTAAAGTTTTAGGAATATGGAAAAAAACTATGCATTGTTGTTGTTTTTTTTTCACAGCCCGGGCATAAAATTCCACCAACTAAAGACTCTTGCGAAGACTGTTTTTGCACACATGAAAAAGATCCAGAGACCTTGCTAAACCTGGTCAAATGTGATCCGATCCCATGCACTAAAGTGTGCGAAAAGGTGAGATTTATTAATGATTTTTGGAAACATTGTCCTTGTTTTTTTTTGTAGCTGTAATAATAAGTGTATATCTTAAATCTGTTTTATTTTTCTTTAATGTATATCAGGGCTACACATACAAGGAGAAAGCAGGCCAGTGCTGTGGGGACTGTGTGCAGGTGGCATGCGTAATGCAAATGGATGTAGATCAGAACACTGTGGTTATTCAGGTAATCCTTTAACATATGTTCCTAATAAGTATATTCTTTACATATCACCAGAATTCCTGCACTGTACTAATAATCTACTTCTTTGTTCCGCAGCCTGGTGAAACCTGGTACTCTTCAGTGGACAAATGTTCTTATTTTGAATGCAACAAGTCAAATGAGCACTTTGTCATTATGAGTGTCTCAAAAGAATGTACCGTCGCCAGTGAGAGTGACTGCGCTCAGGTAATATAATCTTCTGTGGCTTTTCTGTGCATGAAAAAATAATTTAAAAAATCCCTTTAACAAAGAGTATTTTCAGGTTATTGCAAAAAAAAATAAATTTGCTTTTTGTGTTTGTATCTAACAGGGATATGTCTACAAAAAAGATGGCGACCAGTGCTGTGGCACATGCGTGCAAGAGGCCTGTATAATGAAACTGAAGGACAACTCCATCAAAGTCTTGAAGGTAATATTTCTAAATGTCTGGAGTACTTAATGATATATTGTTAATGTCCAGCTGATTTGTGTAAAAACTATTTTAGTTAAGACTCAATTACGCCATTAACCTCTTGGAACCAAGTGGGGCTTGTGTGCCATTAGAACAGATTATTTTTGTTATTTTTATCTATGTTCTTGTTTTGATTGCAACCAACAAGGTGTATGTGGTTGTTGCGGGGGGGGAACATGGTCTCCTTTAGGACCGTTAATGCTTGCAATCATATCTTTTATTTTAATGGCTTCACTCCTGAGAAAAAGATAACTCGGGTCTTCAAAGGCATCATTGGCTGCACGATATCGAGTTATCTCAATCAGCAATTGAGCAGGACAAAAGCCAATGAAATTCATTTGTCGCAAAGGAATTTCTTTGCATTTGTGCTCCAGAACATACCCCTAACGCTATATCACCGCGCATATGATTCCCAAAGTGCTACAAGTTTTTAAAATCAGCTGGGCAATGTCTGGAACAGAGTTTTCCCCAGCTAATGCACAGAGCCCTGAACTGTAGTAACTCTCTTTGGTCAGTAGATGGCAACATCTGCCTGCCAAATAGTTTATAACAGTAAGGAATACACTGAGAATATTCCCAAATATTTCTTACTGTATAATTAATTAAAAATAATTTTCCAAAAGAAACACTGGTTCTGCACAAAGTTTTTTTTTTTTTTAATCACTTCTTGGCAGTGAAGGGGGGTGAAGTTCAGAAATAGCATTATGTTGTGAATCCAAAAGGAACGCCTTTTCCAGATTGTAATGGTTTAACAACCATAGAGTAGACTAAGTCCCATTGCAACTCAAATCTTTGTTTCTGCAGATCATTGGTTATTTAGACATAAATAAAAAAAAAAATTCTTATTGACTCCAAAATGCCAATGGACAACCTGCCTAGATATATTTTCATATTTGTATTGCTTTTGATGTATAATAACTCTTGGTATTAGACATGTGCAATAGTTTTAGTACTAAAACGATTTCGTCCGAATTTTGGGATACTTTTTGGGATACAGAGATATGAAACTGCTCGGTCCAAAAAACGAAAGAAACTAAAGGAAAATGCATTCCATTTTAGTTTCAGTTCTTTTTGTAATATTACATTGAGTGAAGGAGACCAGCAATGAGGATGTTCTATACAGAGAGGGACATTAATTAATTAAGGAGGATCTTCTATACATTACACAGAGAGGGTTATTAATTAATGCAGGTGGATGTTATATACATTATACAGAGAGTGGTATTAATGCAAAGAGGATGTTATATACATTATACAGAGAGGGGTATTAATGCAAAGAGAATGTTATATACATTATACAGAGAGGGGTATTAATTAATGCAGGTGGATGTTATATACATTATACAGAGAGTGGTATTAATGCAAAGAGGATGTTATATACATTATACAGAGAGGGGTATTAATGCAAAGAGAATGTTATATACATTATACAGAGAGGGGTATTAATTAATGCAGGTGGATGTTATATACATTATACAGAGAGTGGTATTAATGCAAAGAGAATGTTATATACATTATACAGAGAGGGGTATTAATTAATGCAGGAGGATGTTCTATACATTATACAGAGAGGAGCATTTTTTTAGCCCTTTAAATGCAGTGGCTGTGAGTGCTGAGATTGGCTGCTTGTTACATTATCTCTCAGTACAATGTATCAGGCTCAGCTGTTACAGTAACTGACTGCTGCTCATCACAGCGCTCAGAGTTTCAGTAAAACTAGTAACAGCTTTGCCTGACTCATTGTGCTGAGAGTGAGAGATACTGTAACAAGCAGCCAATCTCAGTCCTCTGGGGAGCCACCACTAGAATATTAACTGTATCCGCTGGTTTACGGATGAATGAAATTAGTTTTCATACTAAAGAACTGAAAACAAATTTCTTTAGCAACTAAATAAATTGCGTTTTAGGACGAATTCATTAGTCCAAAACGAAATTTTGTGCTGTGCACATGTCTACTTGGTATCATTGCAGGATTCAGTCGAAATTGCTGCCTTTTTTTTGTCCAGTGCTGTTAGCGAACAGACCATACAAATGTTATTTCTCTAGTGTATCTTTATGTACATGTACGATGGTGTTAAATCCCTTAATCTCAATTACCATTTCTGTAATATCCTTGCTTCATCATGTATGTATGTTTGAAGCTGACAGCTACATATTCTGCTGCGTTAACATTAAAATCTTTCATTTTTCATGAATATTTGCAGCCAGGAGATGTATGGAATCCACCAAATGAGGTCTGCAACTACTATGAGTGCCACATTATCAAGGATGTTCCGAACGACCAGTATGTCCCTGTAGAAGTGAGGAGAAAATGCGACGTCGTTAAATGTGAAACTGTAGGTTTGCTTTGCGAGTAACATTAATTTTTCTGTTAGTTGTAATTCCTGAGGAAATTTGGGCGCCTGAGAAATTTTTCCAATACCATATTTTTATTATAGGGTTATGAATACAAGATCAAGTCTGGAGAATGCTGTGGAGGGTGCATCAAGGTGGCCTGCACAATGACGATGAATGACAACATTACTATAACACTACAGGTACTGCCATTGATCCGACAACAAAGAGAACATGACTATGAGAGGATACGTTTAGGCTGGCGTCGGACGAGCGCAGTACATGTGTCCGTACTGACGTGCCTCCCGGCGTCCGTCGCAGCATTGTGACACTTCGATGCTGACCGCACGATATAGTGCGTGCACAAATTGCTGCGCTACAGCGGATGTGCCGAAAGCCTCCCCACCGAAACGCTATGACGCGTGTTCCACGGGGCTGCAACCACGATCCTCCATAGGATGATCGAGCCTTGCAGCGCTGAGCGCTCAAACTGCCCCAGCGAGGTGGCCGGACAGGCATCGGAGTGGAAGGAATGTCCACTCTCACGAACTTATCTTCCACTCTGAAAAATGCTCGTCTGACACCGGCCTTACCGGTTAGTGTGCAAAAAAGTAAAGATAGCTGAGGACATTCTTTGGTTATTAAACTACAGTTTTGCAATTTCTATGATTAAAAGCGCATAAATGGTAATTGTAAAGTAATGACACACTGCAAAAAAGCTATTGTTCCTGGTTAAATATGTTTAATTCTTTCCTGTTGCCTTTGACATTTCTTCTCTGTATTTCAGCCTGGAGAAGAATATATTCCACAAGATGAAAAGTGCATCTCCTACACCTGCTCAAATACTTACGAAGTGCTAACGACTAAAGAAATCTGCCCATACTTTAATCCGGCAGAGTGTTTAGAGGTATTTACATTTTCTTTTCCCCTAAAAATGTACATTAGATAATGTTCAGTAGAATTTGCAACCCGGTATAATGATTACCTACTGACAAAACGTTGCATTAATAAAACATGCATGTAACAGAGTGTGAGTAATGGTTTTAAGTTATGATATATTACTGCAAAATATTTTTTCTTTGACTTTGTTTTCTTTTATCATTACTGCTTCTTACCACTGATTCGAAATATATAAATAATAACACTGTGTTTATCTTTTATAGGGTACCATCACACTATCGAAAAATGGCTGCTGCAAGACCTGTGAAAGTAAGGGCGATTTTAAATAGGGCTGGTTTAATGACTGCATACTAATTCTTGGTCTTATAACGTACTAGGTGTTAAGCCTGCCCGGAGGGCAGTCTATTGTTGTAGAGTGTGGTTTTTGCAGGGGGCGGTTTCCACTCGTTGGTGGGAGGAGTGTTTCTAACTGCCGAGAGGGAGGGTGGAGTGAGCAGCTGTGATGGGTGCGCGCGTAGCCGATGACAGCGACGGCCGCGTTACAAACTTTTTTATATATATATGATATCCCCTATTGCTAGACCAAAACATTCTTATCTCGACACAGCATTCGGATAAAATTTGTAGCGATAGAATATTACCGTGGATAAAGCAAGTTTGATTTGTTTACTTGTACACACACACAGCTGTATAAACAACCAGCCATCACTCACCTACACATATGAAAAAATATAAAAAGTTATTTTCCTTTTCAAGCTGTAGGATGCCAAGTCCGTAAACAGTCCACCGTTCTCAAGACCAGTACTTGCCAATCGGACCAGGCGGTGGAGCTCACCTACTGCGAGGGAAGATGCAAAACAACATCAAAGTAAGTTAGAAGAGAAGTGAAGTTTGTTGAAAAAATGCCATTAAACACAGTCAGGTCTATTTAAAGAAAGGTGAACATCTGGAGAAGTGAAAATTCTAGGTCAAAAAATCCAAACCAGAAAAATCCTCCTATTTATCTCACTTTCCAAATTGGCTATTTGATCTAGAGTGTTCTCTTCTCCGGCCAGTTCTCCTGGTTTTCACATTTCTCTGAATAACCCTGAGTATTTATTTAAGAACCTCTAACGTATTTTATATATGATTATGGAACTCTTGGTGCAACAGATTGATAAGGTAGTTGATGTTTTTAAGTATTATACCACGACGCAGTGTTCATAGTGTTAATTAGCTAATTAACTGCCTTGGAAACCAGTTGTGATCTTTGCAATATTAGAGTTGCAAATTCAGGTCCTTGAAGTGCACCCATTATGGTAATGTTGACTTTCCCTCCATTAACAAATCAGGGAGTGCATGTCACACTGGTAATAAAGAACAATATGGTATCTCATCCCTAGATGAGATATCGATACCTACAACTTACCCGTTCCAGTGGCACTGCCATATTTTGGATTGTAGGCATCCCTGCTTGAATGCCATTGTGTAGCACTGCATGATTGGCCCTCACCGGTGGGGTCAGAACGCTGATCATTCACTTAGTGCACCGACATGCAAGCAGGTGTAAGGAGTAAGTACTGTAATATAGGATGGCTCTTCTGCTCACAGCTGTCACTCATCCCAGCAGTATGGCACTGGAATTGAAGGACGGCAAAACTCAAAACCTATTACACATATATAGGCGGGGATTCCCTGTCCCTGTCAAATTAACCCAACATGTGTTGCGCATGACAGGTGCACTTCAAATAAAGTGTTGCTGAAATTTAATATTACTTATTAAGAGGTTATAACCTCTAATTATGCCAGAATCTTCTTACTTACACCAGGGGTCAAGTCCTAAAATAAATAATTGCGGGAATGCTAAGATTTCCCCCCACCAATTAACCAAGTCATCTCTCACTTAACACACCAGCCACATTCTAATTCGATATTAATGTGTTTAAATGAAAGCAGAGTTTTATGGAAAGTGCACACTGAATAATATTTATTATGTGTTACCATGGAAACGTATAATTAAACATCTAAAGAAAGCTGTATAGTGTGTGGGACCAATGGGAAATAGTGGAGGAGCCGCGTCCCTACACATTCCCGGTCGACTTGACCTACTTATAACAAAAGTAACAAAACTGCAAAGTTCTAGAAAATGAGAAGTCAAATTGTGTAGAACGCTCTTTCTAAACTCTCCCATATCATGATTTTTTTTCATTACAGATACTCCTCTGATGCAAATTCCATGCAGCACTCATGTAGCTGTTGTCAAGAGAAGAAGACCAGCAAACGAGAAGTAAGCCTGAAGTGCCTTGATGGAAGCAGCTCAAGTTATTCCTACATCTACGTGGAAGAGTGTGGCTGCACCACCACCGAATGTGAGAAGGATTCTCAGACATCGACGCAACAGGAACAGCAAGTGGAAACTGACCAAGACCAACAACAATTAGTTACTTAGGTCAATAATGGTACTGATCAGAGCCATTCACACCGCGTAGGCCACTGATCGGGATCACTAGCGCATCACCTGATTAGCAATGTTACAAATACGCAATACGAACAGAACTTCAAGAATAATACATATTTTTCGCAATGTTATATATATATATTATTTTCCTGTCATCCTATTCCTCTGGTTAACACACCCTGCTAGCAATGACACTCTTCTTTTCTTTCATTTGATTGAACGTTACTCTTCTTGGATCCTTCCAACTGTTACATTTAGCGCTATACAATCTGGATCTCTCTTTCGATTCGTGACAATCAGCGGTGGATATTTTCTGAAACGATACTGTGGAAAATTACATAAAGAAGTGCTAAAATCTCCCCTTAAAACATTTTTTTTACATGACTTTAGCTTTACTAACACATCTTGATAGCTCATTCTACCATTTTTAAAAACTCCAGATATTGACACGTTTGCACGATTTCCTTCTTAATTCTGATCCTGTCTCTACAGAGATAAGCTACGAGAACTCCCCTTTTCGATAGCTTACATCTACGCTATGGCGTTTACCAGTACAAAAAGTTAATAGTCGCTGTATCTTTTATTTCAAGACTAAATTGCATGAAAAGTAAATTCTCAATTTCTGATCTTTTTGGAATATCAACAAAATAACTTTTTTGAAAGTCACTGCATTAGTAACATTTTAAAAAAAAATATTGCACTTTCATAATTAATGCAAGAGACTGTAGTTATTTCACTGCCATGTTTGTAAACATCACTTTAATACCACTACCCTCATCGTCAAGCCGCTGCCATCTTTACTTCTTGCCACTAAGATCTTGGTTGAACATGAATCTGCCACTTATCCTGTTTGTCTTCCAACCTCCCAGCTCACACATAATACTACAATGCTACACTCTACTGAAAGCAAATTGCATTTTCTCAAGTTAAATATATGCTTCTCTTATGCTTATAAATCACATTTAATGTCCCCGTTCAGTAAATCTGTAGTCCACCTAACCATTTCGTTGTACTTGGCACTTTGTTGTTCTGTTTACACAGATTTATTGGTCAAACCCAGGTTGTTAAACTTATATAAAGCAATAGGTGATCATGAAGGACTAGTTACTACCTTTTAAATCTCTATTTAAAACATATTTCTAAAATATATATATATACATATTGAAATGAATATTTTTCTACAAAATGCTAGATTTTAGCTATTTATTTATCCATTGGAATGTTGTGATTTGTTTTTATCTCGGATTTGTGCCATTGAGTCTAGAGGGTTATGTGTTCTCATCTCCAGAGTAAAGTACGATTTAAATAAAAATATTTTAAGCATTTTATATATTCTTTGTTTCTTTTATTCGTCAATTAGAAAATCCATTTAATAAATATAAAGGATATTTGATGGTTTGGGGATATTACCTGCAAGACTGATGTTCATTTTGTTGTTTTGCCCAAATATATGAAATACTTTTGTTGCATGTTTGCAAGCTGAGGTTACCCAAATTAATCAAATAATGCAAATACCTTGTGCTGCTGCTTTTAGCCCATTCACCAACAAAGAATTTTCAAAAAACACCAATCAGGAATCAATGTCTTTTTGGAAAATCATTATTAATTTATTATACAGTAAAAAATATTTAGAAATATTCCCAATGTATTTTTTTACTGTAATAAGTAATTTGGCAGGCAGATGTCGCCACCTGCTGGATAAAAAGGAGTTACTACAGATACGTGCAGGATCATCTGGGGAGATGTCATTAAATGGACATGCATGCTTTGTCTGTGTGCTTTTAAAAACATGCAATGCCTTTTGAATGAGTCAGTAGTCTCATTCAGCAGGCATAAAAAGCAAGTAGCAGCAGCAGGTGCCTTTCAGATCGAGTACAGTCGGTTTGGGTAGTGAAGGGGTTAAGAAACAGACCGAAGCCATGAAGACTAAAATTCAGGTGGGGTAACACTTTGCAGGAAAAAAATGCAACTGAGTATTTTTATTGAAAGAAATATATTATGAGGAATATGTAACGTTGGGGGCTTCCAGCCTTTCCGGTGTGCTTGAAGGCAGCATGTCTGATGCTGCTCGCTCACCAACACCCGGTTTAAATTGAAACAGGCAGGGAGGTGGCTGCATGAGGTGCGGCTTGAGAGGGGGGCGCGGTCTGGTGAAGGTCTTTTAAAAACCAACAGTTCCTTCTAAGCAGTGCCAGATCGTGGTTATCTATACCTGAGCTCCTTGTACCTGAATTCTCTCGTGATTTAACCTGTTATTGACCTCTGCTTGTTTTCTGACTATTCTGCCTTCCGTTGCCCTAGACTATTTTCCTTGTACTACGCTTCTGCACTGATATCGACCCGGCTATTCCATTTGACTATTCTATACTCTGTATTCCTGATTCTGGCTCGTCTGACTACCCCCGTGTTGCTGACCTGGTTTTGTATTACGACATTGTCTTTGATTAACCCTTTCTGTCTAACTAGTATACCTGGCCAATTCTAAGGACCAGACAGTTAGGAATTCTTCTACGGCTATCTTGTTGGTAGCTTTTGGGCTCTGTGGAGTGTTGGGCTTTAAGGACTACGTGGTGGGATCCGGGAACCGTGACATTACGATCTGGTCAAAATGGATCCCGCAGACTTAACACAGCATCTGAGTAACTTTGTATCAAGACAGGATGAGCAGGACCATAGGATGGATCAGTTTGCTCTCGCCTTACAAACTATCCTGACTCGTACGGCTCACCTGGAACCAGCTGGGGTTGCACCTCCGCCTGCTATACCTCTGTCCCCTGTTGTTCAGACATTATTTATTATTATTATTATTTATTTATAAAGTGCCAGCATATTCCGCAGCCCTGTACAATAAGCACAGTACAGACAGGGTTACAATACATTGAACAACATTTGACAAACAGTACAGGAGGAGATGAGGGCCCTATTCCCGTAGGAACTCACAATCTAGGAGGGTTGGGGTTGGAAACAGGAGGAGAGGACTGTAAGGTGAGAGTGATTGATGGTTGCGTCAGTGAGTTGGGTGGTAGGCTTCCCTAAATAGGAACGTTTTCAGGGAGCGTTTGAAGGAAGAGAAGTTAGGGGAAAGTCTGACAGCACGAGGGAGAGCGTTCCAGAGAGTGGGGGCTGCGCGTGAGAAATCCTGCAGTCTATCATGGGAAGAGGTGATGCGGGGAGAAGCTAGGCGCAGGTCACTGTTTGACCTTAGGGAGCGGGCTGGGGTGTATTTGGTGATTAGTGAGGACAGGTAGTGGGGCGCTGAGTTAGTGAGGGTTTTGTAGGTAAGGATAAGGATTTTGAACTTAATTCTGCAGTGGATGGGGAGCCAGTGAAGGGACTCGCAGAGGGGAGCGGCAGAGACAGAGCGGCGGGTGAGGTGAATTAGCCTGGCGGAGGCGTTCAGGATGGATTGTAGGGGGGAGAGGCGGGACAGAGGGAGGCCAGATAAGAGATTATTGCAATAGTCGAGTCGGGAGATTACCAGGGCGTGTATGAGTTGTTTTGTGGTGACCGCGGTAAGAAATGGCCGAATTCTGGAAATATTACGCAGTTGGTATCGGCAGGAGGAGGAAAGAGACTTGATGTGGGGGATGAAGGAAAGAGCAGAGTCCAGTGTAACTCCAAGACAGCGAACTTGGTTTGATGGGGAGATGGTGATACCCTCCACCGTGATAGAGAAGTCAGGAGGTGGGGAGGCATTAGAGGGAGGAATAAGTAGGAGCTCAGTCTTTGACATGTTGATCTTTAGGTGGTGGGAGGCCATCCAGGAGGAGATGCCAGATAAACAGTCACTGACTTTTGAAAGGACAGGGGGAGAGAGATCAGGGGTAGAGAGGTAGATCTGAGTGTCATCAGCGTAGAGGTGGTAATTAAAGCCAAAGCTGTTGATGATTTTGCCCAGGGAGGAGGTGTAGATGGAAAAGAGCAGAGGACCAAGGACAGAGCCTTGAGGTACACCAACAGATAGAGGCAATGAAGAGGAGGAGTTACCAGCAAATGACACACAGAAGGACCTGTTGGATAAATAGGAGTCAACCCAAGCAAGTGCAGTGTCACCGAGACCCAGAGAGTTGAGGGTCTGTAGAAGGAGGGGGTGGTCAACAGTGTCAAAAGCAGCCGAGAGGTCAAGCAGGATGAGAATAGAATAGTGGCCGTGTTTTTTAGCAGTTAGGAGGTCGTTGGTGACTTTGGTGAGGGCAGTTTCAGTTGAGTGTAGCGGACGGAAGCCAGATTGCAGGGGGTCAAGTAGGGAATTGGAGGACAGGAAGAGGGAGAGGCGGTTGAAGACTAGTTTTTCTAAGAGCTTTGATGTGAAGGGAAGCAGGGATACAGGGCGGTAGTTGGATGGAGAGTTGGTGTCTAGGGATGGTTTCTTTAGTAAAGGGGTAACTAGCGCGTGTTTGAAGGCGGATGGAAAGGAGCCAGTGGAGAGAGATAGGTTGAAGATATGTGTGAGAGCAGGGGTGAGGGAGGAGGAGAGGGGAGGAATTAGATGTGAGGGAATGGGGTCGAGCGGGCACGTGGTGAGATGTGAGGAGGACAATAAGGAATTGACTTCCTCCTCAGTGGTTGGGAGGAAGCGGCAGAGGGTGGCAGAGAGGACCTGTGGGAGTGGAGGTGGCAGATAACTATCTTGTGTTGGGATGTTGCTTCTGATAGTTAGAGTTTTACTGAGGAAGTAGTCTGCCAGGTCTTGAGCGCTGAAGGCAGCTGAGGGGGGAGGTGCAGGTGGGTGGAGGAGGGTGTTGAAGGTGGACCAGAGCCGTTTAGGGTTGGAGGACAGCGTAGATATAAGAGATGAGAAGAAGGATTGTTTGGCCAAGTGGAGGGCAGAGGTGTATGACCGGAGGATAAACTTGAAGTGAACAAAATCAGCTTCAGAGCGGGATTTCCTCCAGGCACGCTCTGCAGTGCGGGAGCATCTTTGCAGGTAGCGAGTTTGGAGGGTGTGCCAGGGCTGAAGCTGGCGGCGTGGGGCCTTGCAGAGTCGAAGAGGAGCAAGAGTGTCTAGAGCAGAGATAAGCGTAGTGTTGTAGTGATTAGTGGCAGCATCAGGGCAGGTGAAGGATGAGGTATGAGGGAGGTGGTGAAGTAGGTTGGAGAATTGATGGGGGTCCACAGCATGTAGATTTCTGCGAGTGTGTGTGCGGGGTGGGGGAGCAGGGTGTTTAGGAAGTCCAGATAGGTTGAAAGAGAGAAGGTGGTGGTCAGAGATGGGGAAAGGGCAACATTTGAACTCAGAAATGGAGCAGAGGTTGGAAAAGACCAGGTCAATAACGTGACCATCGCGGTGGGTAGGGAGGAGGGAGGATTGTGTGAGTCCAAGGAGGACGTGAGTGAAAGAAGTTTGGAGGCAGCAGGAGCGGATCGTCAATGGGAATGTTGAAGTCCCCGAGAATTAGGCATGGAAGATTAGAAGACAGGAAGTGAGAAAGCCAGGTAGCAAAGTGGTCAAAGAACTGGGAGGTTGGTCCCGGTGGGCGGTAGATGACTGCCACCCTGAGAGCCAGAGGAGAGAACAGGCGGATGCAGTGTATACATGACCGCTCCTATGAGGTTTGACGGTACTCCCTCGGAGTGCCGGGGATTTTTGGTCCAGGTGGATATTCATTTTAAATTAAATCCACAAATGTTTATCACTGACATAGCCAAAGTAGGGTTCATTATTAACCATCTGTCTGGCAGAGCGTTGACATGGGCGAATCCTTTATGGGAGGCAGAGAAGCCTATCATACTGAACTATAAAGAATTCATAGCCGAGTTAAAACGTACGTTTAATCCTACCAGAAAGGCCAAGGTAGCTGGCAAATCCTTGTTCCGCATACGTCAAGGGAACAGGACTGTATCTGATTATGCTATAGAATTTAAAACGTTGGTTTCTGACGTGAACTGGACTAATGAGGCTCTGGTTCTGGCTTTTATGGAGGGGTTATCAGAGTCATTGATGCATGAGTTGGCCCCTCGTAAATTACCTGAGGTGTTGAGTGAATTTATAGATTATTGTATAGATCTGGATGATCAGATAAGGGACAGAAGAACTCCAAGAGAGAAATCTAAGAGACCGTTACCAAGGTTGGCCCCTGTCTTTCAGGCACCACCAAGAGAGTTATCCCCTCCCTCTGAGCCTATGCAACTAGGCCATACCAGGCTTACAGAGGAAGAGAGAACAAGGCGTCTTCGTGAAGGATCGTGCCTGTATTGTGGTTTAAAAGGACATTTATGACTTCAATGTCCCACTCGCCCTAGAATGCATGATAAGTCGGAAAACTACCGCACCTAAGGCAGCTGAGGAGACAGGCCTTGGGTGTGACTTTCATGTCGCCTGTCAAAGACACTAGACTCTTGTTACCAGTATCCGTGGCTTGGGAGACCAAGACCACGCATACTACCGCTTTTGTTGACTCTGGGGCTGCTGGTAATTTCATTGATGTTGAATACGCTTCCTCCATTTCTCTCCCTCTGCTTGTAAGAGAGACACCCTTGGCCGTTGAAGCCATAGATGGTAGGCCATTATCCTGCCCCAGAATTACTCACGATACTGTTACAGTGGTTCTTACCACTGGTCTCTTGCATAAAGAAGAGATCATATTTCAGGTTATCCGTTCACCTTCCAATCCTGTTGTGCTTGGTTTCCCTTGGTTGGTGGAACATAATCCTGTTATTGATTGGGCTAAGGGAGAGATACTGTCTTGGAGTCCTGCTTGTTTTTGGACTTGTTTAATACTCATTCAGCATATTGGTGCCCTGAACACACCTACAGCTCCTCCATTGTCTACAGAGGTTCCTGACTGGTATGCCGACCTCAGGGCTGTATTCGATAAAAGAGAGGCAGAGAAACTACCTCCACATAGACTGTATGATTGCGCCATAGATATTCATACAGGTACCATGCCTCCTCGAGGCAAAGTATATCCTTTATTCATAAAAGAGAACCAAATCATCGAGGAGTACATAAAGGAGAAATTGGAGAGAGATTTTATCAGACATTCCTCTTCTCCAGCAGGTGCTGGGTTCTTTTTTGTGTCTAAAAAAGAAGGAGATTTACGCCCATGTATCGATTATAGGGGGCTTAACAAGATCACCATCAAGAATGTGAACCCTATCCCTCTTATACCAGAACTGTTCGACAAGTTAAGGGGATCAGCAGTATACACAAAACTCGATTTGAGAGAGGCTTACAACCTGATACGTATAAAAGATGGGCATGAGTGGAAAACAGCATTTAACACCAGGAGTGGGCATTATGAATATCTGGTCATGCCGTTCGGTCTCTGTAATGCTCCAGCTGTATTCCAAGATTTCATTAATGATGTGCTCAGAGTTTTTTTGCAATCCTTTGTTATCGTATACCTAGACGATATACTGATTTACTCTCCCAATCTGAAAACCCACCATGAACATGTCAGACAGGTATTAGCAAAATTACTAGACAATGGTCTTTATTGCAAACTGGAGAAGTGTTTATTCGACATTACTACTGTAAAATTTCTTGGCTACATTATCACTCCAGAAGGTTTTGAGATGGATCCTTCCAAACTCACGGCCATCTCAGAATGGCCTCTCCCTCAAGGCCTCAAAGCACAGGTTTCTGGGGTTTTCCAACTATTATAGGAGATTTATCAAGAATTATTCTGCTGTAGCTTCTCCTATCACTAATATGACACGTATCTTCACAATCCAAACAGGCATTCAAAGCTCTCAAACAAGCGTTCACTTCCGCTCCCGTGTTACAACATCCTGATCCCAGAATTCCATTTGTTCTTGAGGTTGATGCTTCCGAGATAGGCATTGGGGCTGTCCTATCTCAAAGAGAGTCTCCAGGGAAGCCTCTACATCCTTGTGGGTTCTTTTCAAGAAAATTATCACCAGCAGAACGCAATTATGATATCGGTAACAGAGAATTGCTTGCTATTGTATCTGCCCTGTCAGAGTGGAGACATTTGTTGGAAGGTACTCTTGACCCTTTGTTGATAATCACTGATCATAAGAACCTTACGTACATCGGGGATGCTAAACGTCTGAACTCGATACAGGCCAGGTGGTCATTACTACTGTCTCGGTTTAATTTTGTGTTGACTTACAGACCAGGTGACCGCAATGTAAAGGCTGATGCCTTATCTCGTCAATATGACCCGTATGAATCAAATACACAAGACCACAATCCTATAGTTCCTCCTGAACGTATTGTGGCTTCCACGGTCTTGTCTGTTTCCTTGCCTTTTCTGGAACACCTCCAAGCAGCTCAAATGGGGGCTCCACCTAACAAGCCTCCAGATATGTTGTTTGTGCCTGAAAAGGAAAGACAAGAATTACTAATAACGTTTCATGATTCAAAACCAGCAGGTCATCCTGGTATTACTAAGACTCTTACCAGTATCTCCAGACAGTTCTGGTGGCCCACCATGCAACAGGTTGTACGTCTGTTTGTTTTGGCTTGTCAAGTCTGTGCCAGAAGAAAAACCAGTAAAACCTTACTCAATATATTATGAGGGATATGTAACGTTGGGGGCTTCCAGCCGTTCCGGTGTGCTTGAAGGCAGCATGTCTGATGCTGCTCGCTCACCAACACCCGGTTTAAATTGAAACAGGCAGGGAGGTGGCTGCATGAGGTGCGGCTTGAGAGGGGGGCGCGGTCTGGTGAAGGTCTTTTAAAAACCAACAGTTCCTTCTAAGCAGTGCCAGATCGTGGTTATCCATACCTGAGCTCCTTGTACCTGAATTCTCTCATGATTTAACCTGTTATTGACCTCTGCTTGTTTTATGACTATTCTGCCTTCCGTTGCCCTAGACTATTTTCCTTGTACTACGCTTCTGCACTGATATCGACCCGGCTATTCCATTTGGCTATTCTATACTCTGTATTCCTGATTCTGGCTCGTCTGACTACCCCCGTGTTGCTGACCTGGTTTTGTATTACGACATTGTCTTTGATTAACCCTTTCTGTCTAACTAGTATACCTGGCCAATTCTAAGGACCAGACAGTTAGGGATTCTTCTACGGCTACCCTGTTGGTAGCTTTTGGGCTCTGTGGAGTGTTGGGCTTTAAGGACTGCGTGGTGGGATCCGGGAACCGTGACAGGATATTCAATAAGCAGCAATGTTTGCTGTAGTTGTAAAAAATGGCAAAAATCACCATTATGGCAAATGCAACAAACAATGGCGCTTCACAAAAGGGAGATTCAAACAGAGCAGCTGTAGAAGCTTCACTGAGGATTGATTGATCTTTGATCAATGCTGAGATTTGTGTTGGCCTACCCATTGTACCGCACCACAGAATATATTGGTGCTTCATAAATAGTTGTTATTGTGCCTTTGCTACAAAGCGATTTGGTGGCTACAACTAATATTTCAACCCGTAGGTGCATTATTTTACATTTAATTACTGAGATGGAAATCAAGATGCCAAAACTGGCATTATGATGCATGGAAACTGATTCCTGATGTGGAGCAAGAAACCAATTATTTGGATCCTAGAATTGTATTACTAAGAAATATCACTGAAAAACACAACCTGTTGTTGCATCAAATATCAAAAATATTGAAACAAAATCCTTCCATTGTTTAAGCGTTTGGTCATGGCATTCATTCTCTGAAAAAAATCAATGACCGGTTGAATTATGCAATGTTAGTATGATTTACTATGTTGAAATTACTATTATGCAATGCAGGTCTTCAACCTAAAATACTATAACCTGGTTTGTGCTTAGTAGCCCCAAACCCTAAAAGTAACCCATACCATATAAAGTAACACTAACGTTAAAGAAAAAGAAGTATAAATAGTAACTCTAACCCTAAAAGTAACCCCAAACCTAACCATAACTGTAATGGTAACTGTAATCCTAGTCCGAACCCTAAACCAAAAAGTAACCCTAACTCTAACCTTAACCATAACCACAAAAGTATCTATAACCCTATTCCAAACCATAATCCTAACACTAACTAGCATCTGGTATTGGAGACCAGAGGGTGTAGTATAGGGGGGGTTATAGAGGAAGTAAAGCGGGGGGTGTTAAGAGTGGTATTGGTATAGAGCAGTGCTTCCCAAACCTGTCCTTGGGAGCCTCAACCAGGCCAGAGTCTGCAGATCACATTGGCAAAAAGCAGACTGAATCCTGCAATCACTGAGCAGCAAATCATATCAACTGTGCTGTGCTTCAGATATCTGACAAAACTGGCGAGTCGGAGGGTCCCGAGGACAGGTTTGGGAAACACTGGTATAGAGGGACATGTAGAGGGGGTATGGGAGGTATTGTGGGAAAAATATATGCGTGTCTCCGAATTTTTCGACATTTCCGAACCAATCAGATATCACAGCAGTCTAATATCTTCAGGGATGGTCCGAATAGTAAAATTCCAAATATCTAATGCCATCTCATTACCGTCCCTTTTTTGAAGTGTTCTTGTTTTTTGGCCTACCTCGTGTAATGCATTATGTGTACCATCGACTTAAGCTTAACAGTCCCCACTGCTCATCTGCTACCTCTGCCACCTCCACAATTCTGGAATTGTCAGTACTCACCTCTGGAAAAAAATCGATTGATGTCCTCAAAGGCAGAGTGACTTATATTCTGGACTCTAATGAAGCAACATGCCTAACCTCATTCATGGACAACATTTTATGGTAAGAGGGTCAGATACAGAAACAAGTTTACGGAGGAGAACTCTACCAATTTTGGCTCAGAGCTGGTGTTCAGTTCGCAGTAACAGTGACTAGCAGGGAAGGCAACTGATCACAGGCTGCGCTCTTCACACTTACTCTCACCAGAACATTGCCACACACGGTCTGTCTTCCTGCTGCACAGGTGGCTTTGCCATTTCAAATGAAACTCACTTGGCCATGGAGGGTGCATTGAACCGGAAATACAGGGGTCCAAATGACCCCTAGATCTCCAACATTGAGATTGTAGCTCAGTGGGAGGGGGGAATGCCCCTGCCCCCCACCTCCGATCTGCCAGTGTCTGGTAATGAACCTTGGCTTTCCCTAAAGGACAAGGTACTCTTCTTGCAACCACAGAGATTACTCCCAGTATGTGTTTCTGTACCTACACATGTTCCTGTAGAAATGCTTTAAGGGTCTACCGAACTTGCCACCAAATTGCACCGAATGGTGAATTTCACCATTTGTTTTAATTTTATGGCAGTTTGTCTATTCACTAAGCTGTGAATTCGCCAAATGCAGGCGAATTGACAGCAAAATATGGTGCGGTTCGTCACAATTCGGCGGTCTTCGAAGAAATTGTCCCATAGAGAAGTAATGGCTAATCTATTCAGAGAACGCCAAAATGTCAACGAAATGCCCTGATTTTCAGTCTTTCAGTTTGAGATGTTTAAACAGACGGATCTCATAGGATTCAATTTTAATTTACTTAATCAAATATTAATAACTTTTTAAATTTTATTTTAAAAGACTATTCATTTTTTTTTTATTCCCAGCAAAAAGCCTTTTTATTTTTAAATTTTTTAAATGAAAACCTTTTTATTTTTTTGTATCTTTTTATTAAAATTTTTTTCCCCAGTTTTTTAAAAAAGGCATTTCTTTTATTCGTGTAACAGACCTTTCAATATTTTTGTTAAAGGACCTTTTTTAATATTAAGACACATTTTAACCCTTTCGCTGCTGAGGCATTTCACGCCTCTGTGCTGGGCTCATTTTTACCGTTTTCGCTCATCATGTTTAAGCGCGTTTTGAAGGCTCATTTTAATATATGACCCAGACATATTATATATCGTTCTTTCTGGCAGACTCGTCAGATTCATAATATATCATTATTATATGTATACGTCATGGCCTGTCTGTATATTATAACAAAAAATGCAATAAAATTAGAATTTTCAAAAATTTACAAATTGTAAAGTGGTTTTTTTCACGTTTTAACATTCAAGCATTTGCGGTTATATTTTCTATGGGTTGCGCTTGTTAAAAAAATTAGAAATGGGGTCTCGTTACATTTTTTTTGGGGCAAAATTACGCAATTTTTAACAAACGCGCCCCATACAAAAATCGTTAGTGTAGCATCATTGTTCACATTATAATTGAAATGGGAACAATATTGCTGCATTTATTTATTTTTTATTAACTTTTACATGGTCAGGGTATCGTTGGAAAGACCATGCTCTGGCCGATCCAACAATACCAAACATTAACCCCTAGCTGCCACGGATCGGGAGATAGGGGGTTCATTGGACAGGAGGTGCACTTGGCAGGATGCGCTGAGCGCGTCCTTAGCAGCCAAGTGGTTAATAGATGTTTAAACCATTCATAATTTATTAGGAGATTAAGAGCGTTCTTTATGGAAATGGAATTGCTGAAGCGCACCAAACTGCGCCGAAGTGAAAAGCTTAGTGAATAGATCCTTTCGTTTGTGCCTTGATATTAGGAGGGAAGTTTAACTCCTACAAATCTCTACTTAACTTCAGACCAAAGTAATCAAATTGATGTTGTTGTTTTGTTCTACTAAAACCAGTGAATGTCTTAGGCTGGGGTCAGACTAACGCATTTTTAACGTGAGTTTAGGCACACTTTATCACGGCCGCAGTAGCAGCAAATGACGGGCAATGACGGCCAATATACGAAGTACCGCTGCGCGAAAGTCCGGCCGCTGAACGCAAGCGGCAAACGAACGCATTTTTTCGAGAACGCAGAACCGCTAGTACTGACGTACAGAGTGCGCTGCGCCCGCATAGCGGCATGTGTGCGTGATTAGGAGACGTCAGATGCTGCTCATGTCTAGCCAACATAACGTCCAGACTAGGGATGAGCTGTTCAGGTTTGGACGGTTCGGGGTTCGACCCGAACTTAGCCTGTTCGAGCGGATCACGACCACCGAACATTTCCGGGTGTTCGCCGCATGTTCGACCACAATGGACCACAATGCATTTTCCCACTGGCCTAAAGCTCGTAATTGGCTACAGCCTTGCACCTGACCACAGGTCTGATGCAAGACTGGTTGAACACTATGCCAATCACCGCTCAGAGTCCTGATTGGGCAAATTTTGCCCAATCATGGGCTCACAGAGCTAAGTCCCGCAGCACACTATATAAGGTTTCCACGCAGCGCTTCTGCACGCATTTCAGAGGAGATTTCAAAGGAGAAAATTGTGTGTGTTGTTACTGCCAGTCTGCCACACTACTGGGGGGGTCTGGGGGGTCTCATTTCGACCAAATGTCAGGGAATTTAGGTGATGTGTGTCTTGTTACTGTGCCAGCAAGTTTTTTTGGGGTTTACAACTTTATTTAAAACATTTGTGAATTGAGGTGATTTTCTGGGTCTTGTCACTGTGCCAGCAAGTCTTTTTGGGTCTCATTTATACCAAATATCAGGGAATTTAGGTGATGTGTGTCTTGTCACTGTGCCAGCAAGTTTTTTTGGGGTTTACAACTTTATTTAAAACATTTTTGAATTGAGGTGATCTTCTGTGTCTCGTCACACAGCCAGCAAGTTTTTTTGGGGCTCACTAATTTCTTTAAAACACTTGTGAATTAAGGTGATCTGTGTCTCGTCATGCAAACAGTACCACGCTGTATTTTGGGGCTCACTAATTTCTATAAAACACTTGTGAATTAAGGTGATCTTCTGTGTCTCATCACACAGCCAGCAAGTTTTTTTGGAGCTCACTAATTTCTTTAAAACACTTGTGAATCAAGGTGATCTGTGTCTCGTCATACAAACAGTACCACGCTGTATTTTGGGGCTCACTAATTTCTTCAAAACACTTGTGAATTAAGTTGATCTGTGTCTCGTCACACAAACAGTACCACGCTGTATTTTGGGGCTCACTAATTTATTTAAAACATTTGTGAATTGAGGTGATCTTCTGTGTCTCGTCACACAGCCAGCAAGTTTTTTTGGGGCTCACTAATTTCTTTAAAACACTTGTGAATTAAGGTGATCTGCGTCTCGTCATACAAACAGTACCACTCTGTATTTTGGGGCTCACTAATTTCTTTAAAACACTTGGGAATTAAGCTGATCTTCTGTGTCTCATCACACAGCCAGCAAATTTTTTTGGAGCTCACTAATTTCTTTAAAACACTTGTGAATTAAGGTGATCTGTGTCTCGTCATACAAACAGTACCACGCTGTATTTTGGGGCTCACTAATTTCTTCAAAACACTTGTGAAATAAGTTGATCTGTGTCTCGTCACACAAACAGTACCACGCTGTATTTTGGGGCTCACTAATTTATTTAAAACATTTGTGAATTGAGGTGATCTGTCTCTTGTCACTGGCTGCCAGCTATCAGTGTGTCTCACTGAGTTATACCAGAGTTCTTTAAATCTTTATACCAGAATTGAATCAGAGTTCTGTATATATTAATCTATATATCACTCACCATGTCTGAAAGAACAAAAAGGACAGTCAGACGCTCCCAGACACAGATAAGAGGGCAAGCAGCCCCTGTGTCGGGAGGCTGTGCCTCTGATCGTGGTGGACGTGGTGCATCCTCTGCAGGGGCACGCTTGTCCTTTATAACTGGTGCTGGCCATCTTCTTAATCTGCAGCAACATAGAGAGGATTTGGTGGATTGGCTAGCCAGGCCATCCTCATCCTCCGAGTCCTCTGCCAGCCAGGCTTCTAGTGCTTTACAGTCCACCTCAGCTGCCAAAGCATCTAATGCAGCCTCCATGTCCACAGCTACTCCTGCCGTAGCCTCGCTATCACACACGGAGGAGTCAGCTGAATTGTTTCACTTCAATGAGAGTGACATGCTGCTTGAGGATGCACAGCAAGTACAGTGTTCTGATTCAATCTCTGAGGTTGAGCAAGGGAGTATAATCAACATAGAGGAAGTCGGTGCTAGTGATGACACACAAATAACTGGAACTCATGTTGCCCCAGCAGCTGCAGCATACTGCCAAATTGGCTCCAGTGACGAGGAGATAGGGGGTGAAGATGACATTGATGATGATGAGGTCACTGACTCCACCTGGGTGCCAGATCGAACTGAAGAATCAAGTGAGGAGGAGGGGGAGGAGGAGGAGGTGGAGGCACAGCAAACATTAGGCACAACATCCTCTGTGACCAACCGTAGCACTAGCCAGTCCAAGGCATCAGATGTCAGAGCTGCTCCGGTGCAGAGCGCTGTTGTCACAAAGAACACATGCAGGAACTCTGCTGTCTGGGAGTTGTTTAAGAAATGTGCAGCAGACCCCACCGTTGCTATTTGTAATCTATGTCAGAGGAGGCTGAAGCGTGGGATAAACACTGGACACTTGGGTACCACGTGCTTGAGGCGACATATGAACAAGTGCCACACATCCCGTTGGCGCAAAACTTTGTGTAGGTCCTCCTCCTCCTCATCTGTCTCTACCCACACTGTATGTCCTGCCATGTCATTGCCTACAACCTCCACCGACAGGGATGATGCTACAGTAATGGATTTACCAGCAGGTCCTTCCTCTCAATGTGAAATCATCCCAGTAGCTGAAGATTTATGCAGTCAGATTACGTTGCCGCAGCTGCTGCAGCGAAAGAAAAAAATAGTCCCAACCATCCCCAAGCACAGCGTTTAAATGCCAGCTTAGCAAAATTACTCGCATTGCAGCTGCTGCCTTTCCAGCTGGTGGACTCTGCTCCCTTCCGTGAATTTGCTGAATGTGCTGTACCACAGTGGCAGGTTCCAAAACGTCATTACTTTTCACGCAAGGCCATTCCAGCACTATACCAGCAGGTGGAAGACAATGTTATCCAGTCATTGGGAAAGGCAGTCAGCAGCAAGGTGCATGTGACTTTAGACACGTGGTCCAGCAAGCATGGACAGGGTCGTTACATTTCCTTCACGGCACACTGGGTAACTCTGATTGCAGCTGGGAGGGATCCAAGACGGGGCTCTGTGCTGGAGCTTGTTCATCCACCACGCCTCCAGAAAGCTGCTTGTATGAGGTCTGTCTGCTCCACCACCACCACCTCTTCCTCCTCCTCCTCCTCCTTCTGTGTCTCTGGCGAAGTGGCAGTTAAACCGATGCGTGGCAGGGGCTACTCAATGGCTCAAGCAAAAAGATGCCATACTGTGCTTGAGCTGGTTTGTTTAGGGGACAGGAGCCACACCGGGTCAGAAATTTTGTCAGCTCTGCAGGGGCAGGTGCAGAGATGGTTAACACCACGCCAGCTTGAGCTGGGAATGATCGTCTGCGATAATGGCAGCAACCTTCTCTCCGCCCTACGCAAGGGTAAATTGACGCATGTACCATGCCTAGCACACGTCCTAAATCTGGTGGTACAGTGTTTCCTAACCAAGTACCCAGGGCTGCCAGAGCTTCTCATCCAGGCCAGAAAAGTCTGCAGCCACTTCAGACGGTCATTCCCAGCAAGCGTTCGCCTGGCAGAAATTCAAAGAGAATTCCACCTTCCCACAAACCGTCTGATCTGTGACATGCCCACCAGGTGGAACTTGACATTAGCAATGCTGCAGCGTCTGCACAAGCAGCAGAGGGCCATCAACGAGTACCTGTGTGAGTATGGCACAAGGACAGGTTCAGGTCAACTTGTTTTCCCCCCCCCCCCGCAGTGGCTGATGATCAAGGATGCATGCACTGTACTGTCACCATTAGAGGAGGCAACGAGGATGGTGAGCAGGAACAGTGCATGCATCAGTGACACAATTCCTTTAGTGTTCCTGCTGGAGCACACTCTGCGGGGAATTATAGATGTGGCTCTAGAGGCAGAGCAGCGGGAGGAAGAGGAGGCCTTCCCTTACTCTCAAGGCCCCAGTCTTTCCGTAGACAGCATTCCAGCGGGTCCTACTCAGATCAGACAGGAGGAGGATGAGGAGGAGGAGGACTATTTAAGTAGTGGGGGCATTGAAGGTTGGGATTCCTCAAGGGAGGGTTTTGTGTGCCCAGAAACAGAAGGGCTTGTGTGTGGCTGGGAGGAGGAAGTGCACGATACGGTCATCCTCATTGACCAGGAAGACTCGGCAGCTAATGCCACCTCCAACCTATGGTGCATGGGCTCCTTAATGAGGCAAAGCCTGCTAAAGGACCCCAGGATTCGTGCTATCAAGGAGAGGGATCATTACTGGTTGGCAACCCTTCTTAATCCACGATACAAGGGGAAAGTTTCAGAGCTCATCCTGCCCGCACAAAGGGAGCACAGGATGACAAAACTTGAGGACGCTCTAAAGCGACACTTGTGTAACTCCTTTCCAGGCACTGGTAGATTACCAAGTGCTGACAGACGTGCTTCTGAGGCTGCAGGTGATCAGAGGAATAGCGGTGAAGGCCAGGGCCGCTTGACTGATGCTTTTTAAATTTTTTTTAGTCCACGACACCCAAGGACGTCAAATGTAGGCACCCATTGCCAGCGTCTTCACCATATGGTGCAGGACTACCTAGGGGCAAGGGCAGACCTGGATACCTTTCCAGCAGATGATCCACTGGCTTACTGGGTGTTGAGATTGGATCACTGGCCAGAACTTAGCCAATATGCTATGCAGCTACTAGGTTGCCCTTCATCTAGCGTGCTTTCCGAAAGGACGTTCAGTGCTGCTGGAGGTTTTGTCACAGACAAAAGAGTGCGTCTGTCCACCGACTCTGTAGACCGGCTGACATTTATAAAAATGAATCAGTCCTGGATCAGCAGCTATCAATCCCCAGCTATCAATCCAAGTGCTGACAGACGTGCTTCTGAGGCTGCAGGTGATCAGAGGAATAGCGGTGAAGGCCAGGGCCGCTTGACTGATGCTTTTTTAATTTTTTTTAGTCCACGACACCCAAGGACGTCAAATGTAGGCACCCATTGCCAGCGTCTTCACCATATGGTGCAGGACTACCTAGGGGCAAGGGCAGACCTGGATACCTTTCCAGCAGATGATCCACTGGGTTACTGGGTGTTGAGATTGGATCACTGGCCAGAACTTAGCCAATATGCTATGCAGCTACTAGGTTGCCCTTCATCTAGCGTGCTTTCCGAAAGGACGTTCAGTGCCGCTGGAGGTTTTGTCACAGACAAAAGAGTGCGTCTGTCCACCGACTCTGTAGACCGGCTGACATTTATAAAAATGAATCAGTCCTGGATCAGCAGCTATCAATCCCCTAATGCTGAAGTAATGGAATAGATAGGGGATATCCTCTTCTGCATTCATAAAACCTCCAACACTGAACTCTTCCACAATACCACAAAAGGGTTACGGTGTGAAGGCACTTGCTGCCATGAAAGGCACAATACTTGGCTGCACTGACACCCGTGTCAGATTTAGATCATTTTATTTTTTTGAACCTCAGGGTCCAACCCAGCACTCTTCCACAATACCACAGAGGGGTTACTGTATGATGATACTTGCTGACCTGGCATAAAAGGCACAATATCTAGGAGCACTGACGCCCATTAACAGATAAAAAAAAACACTTTTCAATATAGGACCACATGGTCCACCCCTGCACTCTTACACAATACCACAGAGGGGTTAGGCTAGGGTCAGATGAGCGCATTTTCTACGGACTGTGCGTCTGTGCAGTACGGACGTGCTTACTGACTGTGACGATAAGGTAGTGGCCAGTGCCACACAGTCCATTTTTTTCACTGATGTAGCCGGGCAAATAAATTACAATGAAAGAACATTCTGTCCGTCAAAAATGCTGGACGTATAAATGCAGTCCGTCTGACCTTGTTGCATCACTCACACACAAAGCTATGCTGACGTTATGGACGTGGTGCACACTGCACGTCCGTTCTAGCAGTATTACGTTCTTGCCTAACCTGCATCCGTTTGCAGCGTCCGTCAGCCCCCGCACTTCTGTGCGGACGTACTTCGTGACTGTGTGGGGCTCCATTTAACACAATTGTATGCTATCACGGACGTACTTATGTGCGGGCAAAACGGACGTTAACACTGCGTTCGTCTGACCCCAGCCTTACTGTATGATGATACTTGCTGGCCTGGAAGTCTTGCACCAAAGGCACAATATCTGGGTGCACTGACGCCCATTACCAGATCAAAAACTTTTCAATATAGGACCACATGGTCCACCCCTGCACTCTTCCACAATACCACAGAGTGGTTACTGTATGATGATACTTGCTGGCCTGGCATTAAATGCACAATATCTGGGTGCACTGACGCCCATTAACAGATAAAAAAAAAATTTCAATATAGGACCAACCACATGGTCCACCCCTGAACTCTTCCACAATACTACAGAGGGGTTACTGTATGATGATACTTGATGGCCTGGCATTAAAGGCACAATATCTGGCTGCACTGACGCCCATTAACAGATAAAAAACGTTTCAATATAGGACCACATGGTCCACCCCTGCACTCTTCCACAATACCACAGAGGGGTTACTGTATGATGATACTTGATGGCCTGGCATTAAAGGCACAATATCTGGGTGCACTGACGCCCATTAACAGATAAAAAAAAAATTCAATATAGGACCAACCACATGGTCCACCCCTGAACTATTCCACAATACTACAGAGGGGTTACTGTATGATGATACTTGATGGCCTGGCATTAAAGGCACAATATCTGGGTGCACTGACGCCCATTACCAGATCAAAAACTTTTCAATTAAGGCTAGGGACAGATGAGCGCATTTTCTGCGGCCACCGTCAAAATGTACGTCGATGCGTGCGCACGCATTTTTTCACGGAATACGCTTAAGTGGTCAGACGATGCGCAATTCTGGACGTATTTCATGACGATGGGGTGAAAAGAAGTCTAGGGAAATCCGGCTGTTTGAACGTTATGTTGGCCGCACACTAGCAGCGTCTGACATCTCCTAATCACGCACACACGCTGCTATGCGGCCGCAGCGCACTCTGTACGTCAGTAAGCGGTTTAACGTTCTCGAAAAAATGCGTTCATTTTCCACTTGCGTTGCGCGGCGGACTTTTGTGCGACCGTACTTCGTATATTGGCTGTCATTGCCCGGCATCTGCTGCTAGTGCGGCCGTGATTATGTGCGCCAGAACGCGCGTTCGCACTGCCTCAGTCTGACCCTAGCCGTAGAACCACATGGTCCACCCCTGCACTCTTCCACCATACCACAGAGGGGTTACTGTATGATGATACTTGCTGGCCTGGCAGTCTTGCACCAAATGCAGAATATCTGGGTGCACTGACGCCCATTCCCAGATTCATATCTTTTTAATAAAGGACCGCAAGGTCCACCCCTGCACTCTTCCACAATACCACAGAGGGGTTACTGTATGATAGTACTTGCATGCCTGGCACTTAAGGCACAATATATGGGTGCACTGCCATTGACGCCTGTATCAGATTCATATCCTCAGAGGGGTTACAGTGTGTCGGCACTGTTGCCGATGCTAAAAGCCCAATTTTAAAGCACCTATTGTTACTTTCATCCAAAGCCTGCATAAGATTCACAATAATTTAGCCAAAAAAAACACTAAACTTTTTCTGTGCGTCCTAAAATGTCTTTTCATACAGGCTGCAACAGTTGTTTATGGATAGATTAAAGGAAAAGCATTTACTGTCATATGAAACGTAATTTTTTTGGTTTTAAGTGTTTCTATACATCCTAGAAATCCGCCACTTCACGGGCAGGTTATGGGGACCTCCTAGGCACAATATTTGAAGGAATTTTTCGTTTTTATTTTTAACCCTTATTTCATGGAAAACTCACTGTCCCTTTAAAAACGTTTTTTTTAAAACTTTTTGTCCTTGTTTCCTGTCCCCCAGGGCACTACCCAGACCCCCATACACCTTTCATGGCAAATATGTAGCATATATGCCCTCTTGGAAGGCACTCTAAAAAAACCGAACTTTCAGCCCCATTGACTTGCATGGGGGTTCGGGTTCGGTCCCGAACAAATGGGAAGTTCGGGTTCAGGCTCGAACCGAACTCGGGGAGTGTTCGGCTCATCCCTAGTCCAGACACCCAAAGTTTCCTGGTTTGGATCCGTAACAAATCACGCACGAAAATCCGCATCGTATGACCGTTTTCGCGCATTCCGTGAAAAAATACGTCAATGCGTTTGGACGCACTTTTTGACGGTCGCTGCGAATAATGCGTTCGTTTGACCCTAGCCTTAAAGAAGGAGCTCAGATATCTCTGTGCTAAATAAACTTAGATGTACATGTAGCTACAAGTAATACTTGCAGAATTCAGTGATCTCTTCCATGAAAATACTGTAAATGTTTCCAGGAGATACAGTTGTGTTCAAAATTATTCAACCCCCACTGAAATTGAGTGTTTTGGCCAGTTTGACATTGATTTTGATCATTCAGTCATCTTGCTTACAATTAAATCAAAGAGGCACGTGTAGGTCAGACAAATATAACATAACATTTATAATGAAATAACCACAAATGTCTTTTCTGTGCTCACATCATTATCAGTTTTATTCAACCCCCAAGTGACATTCAATCTTAGTACTTAGTACAACATCCTTTTACAGTTATAACAGCTTTTAAACATGAAGCATAGCTTGACACAAGTGTCTTGCAGCGATCTACGGGTATCTTCGCCCATTCGTCATGGGCAAAAACCTCCAGTTCAGTCACTTTCTTAGGCTTGCGCACTGCAACTGCTTTCTTTAAGTCCCACCAGAGGTTCTCAATCGGATTTAAGTCAGGTGACTGCGATGGCCACTCCAAAATGTTCCAGCCTTTAATCTGCAACCATGCTCTAGAGGACTTGGAGGTATGATTGGGATCATTGTCCTGTTGAAAGGTCCAACGTCTCCCAAGCCTCAGGTTTGTGACGGACTGCATCACATTGTCATCCAATATCTCCTGGTACTGAAGAGAATTCATGGTACCTTGCACACGCTGAAGCTTCCCTGTACCTGCAGAAGCAAAACAGCCCCAAAGCATGATTGACACTCCGCCATGCTTCACAGTAGGCAAGGTGTTCTTTTCTTCATAGGCCTTGTTCTTCCTCCTCCAAACATAGCGTTGATCCATGGGCCCAAACAGTTCTAATTTTGTTTCATCAGTCCACAGAACACTATCCCAAAACTTCTGTGGTTTGTCCACATGACTTTTGGCATACTGCAGTCGACTCTTCTTTTTCTTTGGAGACAGCAAGGGGGTGCGCCTGGGAGTTCTGGCATGGAGGCCTTCATTACGCAGTGTGCGCCTTATTGTCTGAGCTGAAACTTCAGTACCCACATCTGACAAATCTTTTCTCAGTTTCTCAGCAGTCACACGGGGACTTTTCTCCACTCTACGCTTCAGGTAGCGCACAGCAGTCGAAGTCAGCATCTTCTTTCTGCCACGACCAGGTAGCGTTTCAACAGTGCCCTTTGCCTTGAATTTGCGAATGATGCTTCCTATGGTCTCTCTTGGTATGTTTAACATCTTTGCAATCTTCTTATAGCCATTGCCCTTCCTGTGAAGAGTAATAACCTCTTCTCTTGTCTTCTTGGACCATTCTCTTGATTTCACCATGTTTGTAACCACACCAGTAAATGTCTAGAAGTAGCTGAGTATCACAGTCATTTTAAAGCTGCCTAATTGGTGCTTATTATGCTTTATTGCTGCTCCGTGACATCCACAGGTGTTTTCAATACCTGATTGAAAGCACTAGAATGAACCTCTGTTCTTCAGAGTGGTAGTCTTTAAGGGGTTGAATAATTGTGTCAATGAAGAATTCACAAAAGAAACATTTACTACTGTATTACAAAACCAATTGATGTCATTTTAGTTGCATATGGTTCTTTAAAAAGTCCTTGTAGGATTTCATTCTGAATACAATTACAAATGTACACTAAATTCCCCAAAACCCTTTACAGCATTGGGGGTTGAATAATTTTGAACACAACTGTACATTTCCATTATCCTATACTAGGACCTTTTTTAACACTTTAAGGCTCTGGTCAGACGAGCGCACTGATCACTTCCGTTTTTGCTCACATTCTAACGTCCGTGTTAGCATACAATTATGAGCAATAGAGAACAACACACAAAGTGCTTCCGCACCGAACTGCGGACGCACAACGGACGCGGCAAACGGACGCAAGTTAGGCAAGAACGCAAATCCGCTAGAACGGATGCACAGAGTGCGCTGCGTCCGCAATGTCCATATAGCTTTGTGTGTGAGTGATGGAACGTAGTCAGACGGACTGCATTTTTGACGTCCAGCATTTTTGACGGACAAAATGTTTTTCATATTAATTTATTTTCCCTTCTACATCAGTCAAAAAAAACATCAGTCACAAAAACGGACCGTGTGGCCACTAGTTTGTCGTCAGTCAGAAAGTACTTCCGTTGTGCACGGACGCACAGTCCGCACAGAATGCGCTCGTCTGACCCTAGCCTAAGCCGTCTGAGGGGGATATTAAAGGATGAATGAGTTAAAGTAATATCTAGCATGGATTGTAGGAATTTCCTCAGGTGTGACTATGTAAATATGTGAAATAGGTTTAGTAATTAATCCTCAGAGGGTTGGCTTTTATCCAAACTAAACAGGTCTTAAAATTAATGCAACAATGTCAAAGGAGATCTGGGAAGCCTGCCAAAGTATCTTCAGGATGGCGTGTTTTAAAGTAAGACAGCCTATCCAGTGATACTATTGTGTTATGGTGTGCAGTATAAGAAAATAAAATAAGCTTAAATCATTACATTGGAGGTCAGCAACCTCGACGCTCCACAGGTTTTGAAACTACAACTACCATGGTGCTCAGGTACTTGTTAGATTGACTATCAGGTCTATTCGCTAACAGGGTTATTCGGAGAGACGTGAAAACCAGGAGAATGGCAGGAGAAGTGAAAATTCTAGGTCGAAATAGCCAATTTGGAAAGTGAGATAAATGGGAGAAATTTTCTGGTTTGGCTTTTTTGACCTAGAATTTTCACTTCTCCAGTCATTCTCCTGGTTTTCACCTCTCTCTGAATAACCATGTAAAGGAGAAACTGGAGAACTCGCAAGAGAACAATCTAGACCAAATAGCCAATTTGGAAAGTGAGATAACTGGGAGAATTTTTCTGGTTTGGCTATTTGGTCTAGATTGTTCTCTTCTCCTGCCACTTCTCCTGAGTTTCACCCTTTACTGAATAGACAAGTAAGTCTCATGGGAAATGTAGTTCCAAACCAAACCATCTGGAGGGTCATGGTTTCTGACCCACCCCTGCATTATATTGCATTGAGGTTGGATGCAGTTAATATTTCCCCGCCCGGGAGTGAGGACCACAGAAGGCAGAGATTCAGATTCTCTCTCTACTGAGATTCAGTACAACTCATTTGTGTGTTTTACTATCAGGGTTATTCAGAGAGGGGTGAAAACCAGGAGAATGACTGGAGAAGTGAAAATTCTAGGTCAGAATAGCTGATTTGGAAAGTGAGATAAATGGGAGAATTTTTCTGGTTTGGCTATTTTGATCTCGAATTTTCACTTCTCCAGTCATTCTCCTGGTTTTCACCTCTCTCTGAATAACCCTGTATGATCTCCTACTTGAGGTTAAATTCCGATGAAACTGGAGCTGCTTACATCATACAAATGCAGATAAACACAAGGCAGATGCTGGTTAATTAAAACTTGTGGTTGCTGTTTTTTAAATTATGCAAAGTGCTGTATGTTTTTATTGGGTTTGGGTCAAAATCCCTACAACCAGGTTCCCTAATGCCAAAATCCCGACGGCCAACTTCCCTACACAGACAACTCCCTGATGGCCAACTTCCAGACATCCAAAATCCCAGCGGCTAACACTAACCCGAACCCTACTCCCTAACCCCCTAAACCTAGCCCTATCCCTAACCCCCCTAAAACTAGCCCTAACCCCCTAAACCTAGCCCTAATCCTAACCCCCTAAACCTAGCCCTAACCCCCCTAAAACTAGTCCTAACCCTAACCCCCTAAACCTAGCCCTAACCTCCCTAAATCTAGCCCTAACCCATACCCCCTAAACCTAACCCTAACCCCCCTAAATCTAACCCTAACCCACCTAACCCTAACCCCCCTAAACTTAGCCCTAACCCTAGCCCCCCTAAACCTAGCCCTAACCCTAACCCCCTAAACCTGGCCCTAACCCCCCTAAACCTAGGGTTAGGGCAGGAGTCAGCAACCTTGGCTCCCTGATGTTTTGACAACTACATTTCCCATGTGGCTCTGTCACCCATCAGGCTCCCGAAACATCAGGTTGCTGACCCTAGGGTTAGTGTGCTAGTATTAGGGTTAGCCGCTGGGATTATGGATGTCTGGAAGTTGGCCGTGTAGGGAAGTTGGGAATGGATGTTCGGCACTTGTTCTGTCTGGAAGTTGGCCATCGGGATGTTGGCATTAGGGAACCTGGCTGTAGTGATTTTGTCCGGCACCCGTTTTTATTACACAGAGTGCAGTGAGGTCTAGCGATGCCTGATGCCAACTCTTTAGTGAGGAACCAGGAGATCATTAGAGAATCCAAACCAAACATTCACCCTAACTTGTGAGGTCTGACCATTAGATATACAGTATAATGGTCTTCTTTTAGTCAATGGAAGAATCAATTTGTGGAAGAAAACATTTTTATGAAAAAAAGGGAATTTAATGTGTAAGACAATCATCAAATGTAGGATAGGGGTAATCCTCCAAGAAATGGCTATTGCCAAGTGCAATATAAGAAAAATATACAAATTCAAAATGATAGGATACACAAAAACATTATTATTATTATTATTAATAATATTATCATCATTTATAGCGCAGACCATTTTTACAGCGCTTTACTATATCCACTGGAAACGAGACAAAATGAAGACAAACTTGGGAACAGAAACACGAGGTGTGGAGGATCCTGTTCGCATGAGCTTAAAGCCTAGAGGAGTTTGGGTGGAGGACAACAACAGGAGTTTTTTTGGTCATCAGGATCACTAGCCCTAGTGTTACAGAAATGGCGGGAAGGAGCCTCTATCATGAGGTGAGCAGGCGATAGATATATTGGCATCAGTAATGTGGTACGTTAATCTGAAGCGATGGGTTTTGAAGTATTAGGGGAGAGTCTGATAGGGCGTGGTAGGTCATTCCACAGCTTGGAGGTGAGAGTTTGAGGAGCGGGTGTAAACAGACAACAGGCAGAGGTCGTCTGCTGACCAGAGTGATCTAGAAGGGATGTGCTTGTGGAGTAACGAAGAAATATAAGGCGGGGTTGCGTTGTTGAGGGCTTTGAACATCAGCATCAGTTTTTTTTTATTGTGTCCTGAAGGGTACAGGAAGTCAATGAAGGGACCGTAAGCGCATCGTTAGAGGGTACTGCCAAATGAGGGGGTGCCCAGCAAGCTTTCATTATGTGAAAAGTCAATAACTAGATATACCCTATTGTAACACCAAATCACTTAAGGGGTTATGTTATTTATTTATTTATTTATTTATAAAGGATTTTACCAGGAAGGATACATTCAGATTTCTCTCGTTTTCAAGTACGTCCTGGGCTCAAGAACATTAAAATGTTACAGTTGTTACAGAAATACAAAGTAATACAATGCAAGATATTAAAAAAAACCACAATTCAGAGACATCCAAAATGTTGCTGAAATTCAGCGTACGATGACATTTCGGGGCCATTCGGTTATTCAGAGAGCAGGCAGTTTGCCAAATTCTGGTGAATTGCCTGCACGTGAGGTGCCTGTTCGAGGGCAGCAAAATCCCCTATAGAGAAGCAATGGTTAATCTATTCAGAGAACACCGAACAGCAGTGAAAAGTTGCCGAAGTGCCCTGCTGTTCGGTGTTTTCATTCGTTAGGTTTATTCAGACGAACCACATAGGCTTCAATGTTAAAAATATTCCACTTTTAATTTAATTGCTAATAAACCATTTATTATTTTATTCTGGAGTAAAAAGTCTCTTTATCTATAGATTTTTTAGGATCTTTTAAGCATTTTGTTGGATTTTTTTGACAATTGTTTTTCATTTTTTTAAAGCGTATTTTCTTATTCCTTTTATTATCTTTAATAGGACCTTATATGTAAATTCCAGGCATTTTCATTGAGTAGTTTTCTTGCAAACAGCGTTTTAATTTTGACACTTTTTTTTTCACCCTTTTTCCGACAGCTAGTCTGCTCTGTGATCGGCGGCTCGTCAGCAGTTTTCCAAATGCGTTCGCCGTGTTTTTTTTGGCGGTTTGAGTGATCCGATACTTCGGATCTCAACAGATGCGTTTTTGTGGTGTTGTTTTCGGCAGGATTTCGGCAGCTTTTCTCTGCACTCCGGGGACCCTGCGGGGAATGCTGAATACACTGCAGGTTGGGGAACTTTGATTCCCCCAAGTACAGGGAACGAGAAAGCACCGAATTGTCGGTGATATTTCAGTGCTCTCTGAATAACCCCTTTACTTTTAATTGCTCCATTGACCAGGTACACTGGTGAGGTTCCCCCTCAAATGACCGCAACAGAGGACTTTTTTCATGGATACTTTTCTACATGTTATGTGAGAAACTGAACCTGAGACTTTGCTATTTTGACAGATTTGCTATCACACAGTTCTCATATTTAAGCCAGCATGTTTTTTCCATTTTACAAAACAATAGCATATTTTATTCTAGCAAAAACTCAGAAGATATTTCCAGATAAAGTTACATGAATGAGAATAAAAGTGGAAGTAGTACAGAAAATGTTGAACTATTAAACTATTGTTGAAACAAATTTTTCAAGAATTTAAGGGCCAAATTACATTCTTTGCGTTAAAACGCGGACGCCCGCAGTTTTCCTCCTCGCGCCTTCGTTTTAACGCTGGATTACAATGCAGACGCAAAAAATGCTGCCTGCATTGTTATCGCTCGTAAAAAGCCTGGACTCCATTGAGTTCCCCCCTGCCGGTCACATGACCAGCCGGATCTCGCCTCGCGAAATCCGGCCGGTCCACGTAGTGATACGCAGGGAGAGACTTGGGGGACTTTTTCCCCCAGTCTTTCCCTGCTCCCGCCGGACGGAGGAGCCGCGGGACAGAAGGTGAGTATAGGATTTGTTTTTTTATTTTTAAGGCTGGTGTTAATGATTCTGCAGAAGTTGAATCCTATAACACCAAGTCCTGGCTCTGGTTAACTTTTCGCTAACCAGAGCCAGATGTTAATCAGCGCTGGGACTTTGTTATCCAGCACTGATTAACACTTTGCGCTCCCCATTTTAAGTATAGGGAGCACAAAGTACAGTAACCTCGCGCTGAAAAGTGCAAGGTACCAAACGCAAACGGATTATTTGGATTGTAATATGATTGTTAACGTTTGCGTGAAGAATGTAATTTGGCCCTAAATGTTTTATATTTTCGGGGAAATTATGCCAAACTCCGTAAATTTAGTATATTGATCTCCAATTTTATAACTAGGTTATCATTACGGTCTGTCCATTTGGTTTAATGCTGCCCTCTTTAAATATCCAAAAATGGTGAAGGCTTTACAAAGAAAGGACCATGCAAAGGACCCCAGGTCTGCAACACAATAATTAATGGGAAACTCAAGCCACCACGAAGATTTAAAGGGTTATTCAAAAAGAGCTGAATTTAACACCGAATTGCACTGTACAGTGCAATTTCGTGGCAGTTTGGCTATTAACAAAGCTGTCAACTCGCCAAATATTGGCAAATTGCCAGCGAAATACGGTGCAGTTCGCCGCAATTTGGCAACCTTTTGCGGCAGTGAAATTGTCCCATACAGAAGTAATGGTTCTGAACTGCACTGAAATGGTGGCGAAAATGCCCAGACTTTCAATGATTCAGTTCAACAGGTTTAAACAGGCGAATCCCATAGGATTTAATGTTAAAATTTTTTTGCTTTTTTAGGATTCAATGTTAAAAAAATTTTGCTTTTTTATTACTTTTTATTCAAACATTTATTATTTTCAGTGTCAGCAAAAAGCCTTTTTACTTTTTTAAAAAGAATTTCTGGAATTTTTCTGGATTTTCTAGACAAATTTTTTGATTCCCATTTTTTTTAATACCGTTTTTTTTATGATTTTGTAACAGACCTCTTTATTATTTTTTATAGGACCTTTTTAATTATTTCCATCCATTTTCAGGCATTTTTATTGTTTTAAACACCTTTTTAAAATAGCAGAGTGTAACATCCCCCGTCCTACTACCTCCACTGCCGCCGTCCCCGATAACCCGCTGCTCCTAGATCACAGCAGAGACCCGGCCTCCGTCCACGGACTGCGCATCCCGCTACTACGACCGCAGGAAGTATACTGTGGTCTTCTCTCCTGTCTCCTTCCGCGTCGAGTAATGCACTGAAGGGAGCATGTGTCAACCGGAGGATCCTCCTCCCCGGCATCACATGCGACGCGCGTCCCGAAGAGATGACACATCAGGAAGTATTACACAGTCGGGTCCCCATCAAAACGGTCGAAAAGAAGACGTCGGACGGGTAAGTCACTTCTCTTCTATTTTGTTGCCACAACCAAGCTGTTCCTGATCCCTTCCCTATTACCTACATTGACATTCTCTGATTGATCCTACCATTGCCGACCGTTTCCTAGTACTCGACTATCCTGTTTGCCACCTGACTACTGACCTTCTGCTTGTATTCTGACCATCCTGCTTGCCACCAGCCTCAGACCTTTTGCCTGTCCTTGACCTTCCTATTTTCCATCTGTCTGTTAACCATACGCTCGCCTCTGACCACCGACCTATCGCCAAGCGTACTAATCTTTGCCTTAAGACTTCCTGAATTTCTGAACAATCTATTGCCTTTTTACTATCTGTGGTTGATTCATCTACCATTAATACAAACGTCTACAAGCGGTATTGTGCCAATTGCATCTACAATCAAGTTATTGTTCATATTCATATTACTCCGAAGAAGTTGAGATTTATTAGCTTGGCACCACTGTCACTTCTGTGAGAGCGTTGTGAAGCCTGGTCACCCTCCCAATTAAGTGACAGCTTTGTACAGGTCTCTATTCGCTGCACAGCGGTTCCAGTCATTACAGATATACCTCCTATAATGCAGAGTTCAGTTTTTGGTTCTTTACCTATTCAGCCGCGTTCTCAGGTGATCGACTTTTTTCAGCGGCTTATCAGCAGCGATTGGCAATGTGTGGCGGTCAGCTTGGTGGCATTTGGTGGATATCGGCTATCTACGGCGGAATTCAGCGGTTTGTACAGCGGTCAGCGGTGGGCTGATTGGTGACGTTCAGCGGATCCCGTTTGGCGCACTTCGTGGACCCTGCGGTGATTGCTGGCAAACTGAAATCGCCGAAGCACACCGAAGTGCGTAGCATACAGTGCCTTCTTGTCATTTGCCTGAATAACCCCTTTAATGTAATTTAATAAGCTACATGGGATAAGGTCAATGGCTGGGGAGATCTATGGGTAGCATTTTGTGAGGTAGGCGCATCCATATCGTTAGGTGTCTTGCCCAAGGACACTTTGCTGGTGGTGTCTGCTGAGTGGGATCGAGTTGGCTTACTATGATTCTAGATCCTGTTTCTTGTAAAGTCGAGACTTCTCTTCTCCACAGTTGTATTGGAGGGATGTGCTGAACAGGATTTTGACTTGCTCCTTCGTGGTTGAAGATGTTACCACTGGACTCCACAGCCGACATTGTGTGGTGGCAAGTATGTACCGTTAGGTGTCTTGCCTAAGGACACTTACTGAAGAGGTGCTCTGGCCAGGATTCAAACCTGTGTCTCCACGGTTATAGAGCAGTGATGTTACCTCTACTCCATCTAGCAAGTACATCTTATGCTCTATTTCATGTTATGCCCCACTTTTGTTTTCTGGTACATTTCATGCCCCCTTACGTAATGCCCATTTCATCTCCCCTTTCTCATTTTATATGTCAGTTCATTATGCCCCCGTTTTAAGCTCCTCTTTCGTTGTCTGCCCCATATCATGTCCCACATTCATTCTATTATGGGAAGAGGCAAAGTACACCAAGTGAAGAAAAGAAATGGAACCCAAAACCTACAGAAAATATGGGTGCTCCTAGTGCCCAGCTAGCCATCCCGACAAATCTTCAAAAGCCTAGACTTGATAAAGGTTGCAGTTACAACTGAAATGTTGACTAAATAAAGATCCTCCTTTTGCTTACTAATATTTGGTGGGCCTGATTGCCTTCTACCTATTTCTATCACAAATCTTTATCACTACGAACACAAGAACAAAGCAGTTTGAAAATGATGATAGAATTACTGAATTAAAGGAACCCTATACTCATTCTGACCTCTTTAGAGTTTTAAAGTGTTCAGAATGTGAGAAGTACCCCTCTTCTCCCCCAGCTCCGCCGATCTGGAGAAATCGCTGAAGAAGTGGAGGAGTTTCCTCTACCCCATCCAGCATCAGCAGCACCCGTGATTTTTTAACTTTCCAGCTGCCAGTCACCAGATTGGTTACTAGTGATGTTGATTCTCAAAGAGTGTGCCAATGTCCCTCTCTCTAGGACCATTCACATTAACGAGAGGTCTCAGAGAGGCATTTTGATGTATCAAATTTATACATTCTCACCACTCCAATCCATCCTTCTGTGCAGGCTCTATGGATCTTACACACGTAAAGTATATTCATTCTGTCTCCCTGTGCCCTTTAGCACACCTTGCCTTGTTGTCATTTGCCTTCTCTCTTTCATAAATAAACCTTTGTGAACTACAGCACTGGTCTCAGTGGCTTCTAATTGTTACATCATGGGTTCAAAGCTGTATTCCATTACCTTCTGCGTTACCACATCACCTGCTGGTCCTTTACACCCCACTATAATTTCACGCCTCCGATCCTCTACTCCTCTTAGCTTTTTCTCTCCCCAACAACTTTACTTTGCCCCCTGCTACTTTACATCCCGAACTCTTGCTCCTTTAAACCCCTTTCTCCTTTACATGACCCTGCACTACCCAACCCTGCCCTTTACATCCCCTACTTTAGTTCCCCACTCCTTAACCCCCCTGAACCTTAGCTTCTTTTATGGTGGGGGGGTTCAACCGCAAATGCATCATGCTGTTGAGGGAGAAGGCAGGCAGGCAGCACATTGGAGGACATCCCAGCCCATACATGGTAAGCATGAGCTGGGTGGGACGGAGCTACAGGGCCATCAGGATAGACAGATGAGGGTGGGGCTACATGGCAGGACTGAGTGGGCCCAAGCCATTAACATCTCACCGGCAAATACCCGGACTGACTTATGGCCAGTCTGGGCTTGTTATGCAGAAGCCCTGATGGGAAATGGAAACATCCTTAATAGGAAAGTCAGCTCCTGGAAATGCTCTTCTTCAGGCATGCTGAAGGAAGGCTAATGGTAAATCAGGTAGGAGTTATCAAAACAGGAAGTGAATCATATTAATATAAAAATTTCATGCTAGTGTAATGTTACCTGAACTAGAAGATGATTTGGAATCCAAGTGTTTGAGTACCCTCACAACCTGCTCAAGCACTGCACCTCCTGGATTTCTCAGATTTCTTTTAGTACTGGGATTTTGGTATATTACAGACCGTGAAACAAGTTTTTCAAGTTTTGAAGACATGGACATTTCCCAATCTTTAGCTTATTACAGAAGTGGGATGTTTGGATAGAGATTTGGAGTTTGAGATAGTAAAAAATTCCAAATGAATTGGGTGGCGAATTTACAAAACATGATGGCACTGACAAAAACAGAACTCTTGATCTAGATGTCAGAATCAACAATTCCAGGTAGATTTTACATGCTGAACCTTGTATTTTCTTTGCTGGAAATTTCAACTTTGTAAACACCACAAAAAAAACCTCAGTTCCTGATCTAGTGCTCCCTGTATTAGCATTAGAGACAACGATGAGAAAATAATACAAAATGTTTAGAAATTCCTCATCATGATGTGATATTAGGTCTCCCAGTAGAGTGGTTCTTAACCCTGGTCCTCAAATATCCCTACCAGGACAGATTGTAAGGATTACCTTGGGGATATAGATAAAGAATTCTGCCGTCACTGAGCAGCAAATCATATCACCTGTGCTGTGCTTCAGATATCTGGCAAACCTGCCCTGTTAGGGGGACTTGAGAACCCGGGTTGGGAACCACTAATCTATTGGAATCAAGATGCTTTTCCAAATACAATAAACCACATCCTCTGCAATTGTGTGCCTTGAGTGGTCTGCATGTTATTGAAATCAGTATCAGTAATGGTCCTGACTAGGGATGGACGTTCAGTTCGATGCGTTCGAGAGTTCGCATCGAACATCGCAGGTTTGATAGTTCGCGAACTGCGAACATTTCCGCGTCTTCGTTTCGAGTTCACCCACAATGCACCACTATGGATCACAATGCAGTTTTCCACTTCCTTGAAGCTTGTAATTGACTAGAGCCTTGGACCTGACCACAAGACAGGTGCAAGACTATGTCAATCACGGCTCAGAGTCCTGATTGGGCAAATTTTGCCCAATCATGGGCTCACAGAGCTAAGTCCCGCAGCACACTATATAAGCCTTTCAACCCAGCCCAGCAAGCACGTGTTTTTCTGCAGGAGTGAGAGGAGATTGTTCTGTCAGTGTGTCTTCTCACTGACAGTGACAGCTATTGAGGGGGGGGTCTCACTTGTTGCAGATATCTGGGAATTGGTGGAAAGTGTGTCTTCTCAGTCAGTAACAGCAGCAATTTGGGGGGCTCACTTGTTGCAGATATCTGGGAATTGGTGGAAAGTGTGTCTTCTCAGTCAGTAACAGCAGCAATTTGGGGGGCTCACTTGTTGCAGATATCTGGGAATTGGTGGAAAGTGTGTCTTCTCATTCAGTGACAGCAGCAATTTGGGGGGCTCACTTGTTGCAGATATCTGGGAATTGGTGAAAGTGTGTCTTCTTAGTCAGTGACAGCAGCAATTTGAGGGCTCAATTGTTGCAGATATCTGGGAATTGGTGGAAAGTGTGTCTTCTCAGTCAGTGACAGCAGCAATTTGGGGGCTCACTTGTTGCAGATATCTGGGAATTGGTGGTGGAAAGTGTGTCTTCTCAGTCACTGACAGTCAGCTATCAGGGGGTGTCACATACTTCCATAAAAATTTTTCTATGAATTGTAATCCGTGTCTTCTCAGTCACTGACAGTCAGCTATCAGGGGGTGTCACATACTTGCATAAAATTTCTGTGAATTGTAATCCGTGTCTTCTCAGTCACTGACAGTCAGCTATGAGGGGGTGTCACATACTTCCATATAATTTCTGTGAATTGTAATCCGTGTCTTCTCAGTCACTGACAGTCAGCTATCAGGGGGTGTCACATACTTCCATAAAATTTCTGTGAATTGTAATCTGTGTCTTCTCAGTCACTGACAGTCAGCTATGAGGGGTGTCACATACTTCCATAAAATTTCTCTGAATTGTAATCCGTGTCTTCTCAGTCACTGACAGTCAGCTATCAGGGGGTGTCACATATTTACATAAAATTTCTGGGATTTGTAATCTGTGTCTTCTCAGTGCCAGCTATTGGGGTCTCACTTCTAGCAGATATCTGGAAATTGTTGTAATCTGTGTCTTGTCACTGCTGCCAGCTATCAGGGTGTCTCACTGAGTTATAGCAGAGTTATGCATATCTCCAATCTTTATACCAGAGTTGAATCAGAGTTCTGTATATCTTTAATCTATATATTACTCACCATGTCAGAATGACCAAAAAGGACAGGCAGACGCTCCCAGACACAGTTAATAGGGCAAGCAGCCTCTGTGTCAGGAGGCAGTGCCCCTGGTCTTCGTGGACGTGGTGCATCCTCTGCAGGGGCACGCTTGTCCTTTCTAACTGGTGCTGGCCATATTATGCAGCAGCAACATACAGAGGATTTGGTGGATTGGCTAACCAGGCCATCCTCCTCCTCCAAGTCCTCTGCCAGCCAGGCTTGTAGTGGTTCACAGTCCACTTCAGCTGCCAAAGCATCTAATGCAGCCTCCATGTCCACAGCTACTCCTGGCATAGCCTCACCACCATACTCGGAGGAGTCAGCTGAATTGTTTGACTACAATGACAGTGACATGCTGCATGAGGATGCGCAGCAACTCCAGTGCTCTGATTCAAACTCTGAGGTTGAGGAAGGGAGTAAAATTATGAAAGAAAGAAACAGTGAAGCGCCTTCAGGAAGAAGGATTAAACGTACACGCTACACATTGAATGTGGGGGTTCTCCTAAAAACCTGGAAACATATATTGTGGATAGTCAATGGAGCGCCAGCGAACTGGATGTACGGTCAATCATTACACATGTCCAATAAACGTCTTCTAATCCGTTCAGAAGAAACTCCTATTCCAGATAAGAAGAAATTGCTGCAAAGAAGAGGAGGCAAGATAGCGCAGTATGTCGATTCACCATAAAAGGAAAGCAAAGCGGTTGTAGTTCTACTCACATTCTGTTGAGCCCAACCTTGGCTCTAGGATGGATAACGATTATGGGTCTTCAAAGGATATTCAGGTGCCCATATACCCGCAACAAGGTTCTTCAATCGCTTTCCCCTGCAGTGGATCAAAAAAATGCCAACGCACTACCTAGTGCAATATCGTTTAAATGTAATGGTAAAGTTGGTACTTATATATGGTTACACTCACATGTTAATGAGCCGCATTGGCTCCAAGATGTCGCATGGGAATATTAAGGTAATTCCAAAACCTTCTCTAAATCACGTTACAGGAAGTAGCAGTGGTTAAAATAAAAACAAATTTATTAATACATAAATTATATTACCAGAACGCGTTTCGCTCCTCAGAGCTTCTTCAGCTGGGGCCAATGTTCCTGCTGGAGCGCACTCTGTGGGGAATTATAGATGTGGCACTATAGCAGTGGGAGGAAGAGGAGGACTTCCCTAGCTCTCAAGGCCCCAGTCTTTACGCAGACAGCATTCCTGCAGGTCCTCAGATCAGACAGGAGGAGGATGAAGAGGATGAGGAGGAGGAGGACTATTTAAGTAGTGGGGGCATTGAAGGTGATGATTCCTCAAGTGAGGGTTTTGTGTGCCCATAAACCCAAGGACTAGTACGTGGCTGGGAGGAGGAAGTGCACAATGGGGTCATCCTCATTGACCAGGAAGACTCGGAAGCTAATGCAACCTCCAGCTTATGCTGCATGGGCTCCTTTATCCTGCAAAGCCTGGTAAAGGACCCCAGGATACGTGCTATCAAGGAGAGGGATCATTACTGGTTGGCAAGCCTTCTTGATCCACGATACAAGGGTAAAGTTGCAGAGCTCATCCTGCCCGCACAGAGGGAGGACAGGATGAAACAACTTGAGGATGCTCTAAAGCGACACTTGTGTAACACCTTTCCAGGCACTGGTAGGTTACCAAGTGATGACACAGGTGCTTCTGAGGCTGTGGATGATCAGTGGAAGAGCGGTGAAGGCAGGGGCCGCTTGACTGATGCCTTTTTAAATTTTTTTAGTCCACGACGCCCAGGGACGTCAAATGTAGGCACCCATTGCCAGCGTCTTCATCGTATGGTGCAGGACTACCTAGGGGCAAGGGCAGACCTCGATACCTTTACAGCAGATGATCCACTGGCTTACTGGGTGTTGAGATTGGATCACTGGCCAGAACTTAGCCAATATGCTATGCAGCTACTAGGCTGCCCTTCATCCAGCATGCTTTCTGAAAGGACGTTCAGTGCCGCTGGAGGTTTTGTCACAGACAAAAGTGTGCGTCTGTCCACCCACTCTGTAGACCGGCTGACATTTATAAAAATGAATCAGTCCTGGATCAGCAGCTCTCACTCCCCTGATGCTGAAGGCTGATATAACTGAATAGATCAGGGATCTCTTCTACACTCCCAAAACCTCCACCACTGCACTCTTCCACAATACCACAGAGGGGTTACTGTATAATGGCACTTGCTGCCTGGCACCAAAGGCACAATATTTGGGTGCACTGATGCCTTTACCAGATTCATATCTTTTTAATATAGGACCACATGGTCCACCCCTGCACTCTTCCACAATACCACAGAGGGGTTACTGTATGATGGCACTTTCTGCCACCAAAGGCACAATATTTGGGTGCACTGACACTGACGCCTGTACCAGATTCATATCCTCAGAGGGGTTACTGTGTGATGGCACTGTTGTCGACTCTAAAGGCCCAATTTTAAAGCACCTATTGTTACTTTCATCCAAAGCCTGCATAAGTTTCACAATAATTTAGCCAAAAAATCGGTAAACTTGTTCTGCGTGTCCTAAAATGTCTCCTCTTTTCATATAGACTGCCGCCCCAAGCAGTTGTTTATGGATAGATTAAAGAAAAACCATTTACCGTCATTTAAAATGTAATTTTTTGGTTTTTACATATTTCTATACATCCGAAAAATCCGCCACTTCATGGACAGGTTATGGGGACCTCCTAGGCACGATATTTGAAGGAATTTTTCGTTTTGATTTTTAACCCTTATTTCATGGAAAACTCACTGTTCCTTTAAAAACTTTTTTTTTACTCTTTTTCCTTGTTTCCTGTCCCCCAGGGCACTACCCGGACCCCCATACACCTTTTATGGCAAATATCTTGCATATATGCCCTCTTGGAGGGCACTCAAAAAAACGAACGTTCGAGTCCCATTGACTTGCATTGGATTCGAACTATGTTCGCACACGAACGCAAACTTTGGGTATTGTTCGAGTTCGACAGCGAACCGAACTCGAGCGAGTTCGGCCCATCCCTAGTCCTGACTCTATCCCACTAGAGGGCTTTGCAGGTATCATAACTGTGCACCTAGGTTTTACGGATGTCCTCAGGGCTGCATATGTGTCATAATTTCATTATAACAGTGGTTCCTAAACCTGTCCTTGGGACCCTCAACCAGGCCAGATTTTGCAGATCACCTTGAGGAAATGCAGACTGAATACTGCAAACACTGAGCAGCAAATCATATCACCTGTGCTGTGCTTCAGATATCTTGCAAACCTGACCTGTTAGGGGAACCCGAGGACAGGTTTGGGAAACACTACCTTAGAAGAATAAGAATATCATTACACAGGATGTAATTATAATTTTTATTTGTTGTGTGACATGTGTTGACAATTAGTTTAATGCTAGGAAACAATAGCAATTATACCTGGCAGGTTTATGATCACTATCTCATCCACATGAGGAAGTAAACACTGTTCTTTCCCAGGATTGGATTAGCGTTTGCATTGTTATGTGCTTAACTAAATATGCTACAATGTGTTCCTCTCTAATTTCCTTCTTTCATTCTTTTAACCCTTTCGCTGCTGAGGCTTTTCCCGCCCCTGTGCTGAGCTCATTTTTACCGGTTTTGCTCATCATGTTTAAACGTGTTTTGAAGGCTTATTTTAGTATATGACCCAGACATATTATATATCGTTCTTTCCGTCAGACTCGGTAGATTCATAATATGTCATTATTATATGTATACGTTATGTCATGTCTGTATATTATAACAAAAAATGCAATAAAATATGTATTTTCAATAATTTACAATGTGTAAAGTGTTTTTTTTCACATTTTAACATGCGAGCAATTGCGGTTATATTTTGTATGGGGTGCGCTTGTTAAAAAAATTAGAGATGGGGTCTCGTTACATTTTTTTTGGGGAAAATTACACTATTTTTAACAAACGCACCGCATACAAAAATCGTTAGTGCAGCATCATTGTTCACATTATAATTGAAATGGGAACAATATTGCTGCATTAACAAACCAAAAAAAATAAAAAAAAGTGTAATAATTTTTTTTTTAACTTTTTTTTATTTTTATTTTTCATTTTTCTTTTTTTTGACAAAATTTTTCACAGTAGTGTTTGCTATCGTTGGAACGGCCATGCTCTGGCCGATCCAACCATACCAAACTTTAACCCCTAGCTGCCACGGATCGGGAGATAGGGAGTTCATTGGAACTCCCTATCTCCACCGTTGGTGGCAGTTAGGGGTTAAGTCCAGGACTGGCGTCATCGTGCTACGCACGATGACGCCAGTCCTCAGGGGGAGTTCCCGGAGGCTTGGCCGACATCCAAGATGTCGGCCAGCTCCGGGAAAGGATCGCGAACCGGCGCTTTTCAGCGCCGATTCGCGATCCAGCTCCCCAGGGGTTAATGCCAGGCACCATTTGGAAGGGCAGGCTGTGCCCTTCCAAATGGTGCCTGGGTTAACCCCCGCAGAGCCGCCGATCGGGAGGGAGAGAGGTCCGAAGGACCTCCCCCCCTCCCTTTCAGGCGCCTCCTCCGCACATGCGGGGGGGCACCTGAATTAGGTGTCATCGCGCTGCCGCGATGACACCTAATTCCAGCGGCTGCGGTTCCGGATGCGCGGCTGACATCGAGGATGTCAGCCCGCACCGGGGGTGCCAGCGATTGGCCGGAACCCGGCCAAACGCTGACCCCAATGGGAGGACGCGCTCAGCGCGTCCTCCGCATACCAGCAGTAATGCGGAGGACGCGCTGAGCGCGTCCTCCGCATTGAAGTGGTTAAGAAAATATTGTGGTGTTAATTCTTTGTTCAGTAATGTATGTAATGATATATGATGAATAAAATATTAAATCAACCAAGTATGTATTAACTGCTCTTTAAAACTAAGGGCTCTATTCCCTAGTGAACGCTAACTGTAGCATTTGGATATGTAAGCCTTATCGCCAGTATAAGTGACTTTAACACATGCACCCCTTATATTACTTTCCTGACGTTAAACCTCTGAAAAATCCATTACCGCATCGGTGATTGCGCTACCTTGCACGAGCGTACTGTACTTTGTGCACCCTATACTTAACATGGGGAGTGCAATTATTAATTAGCATTAAGATAAGTAAGGTGTTCAAAGTCTTAACGCTAATTACCGCAGCGATGCGTAAACCAATAATTTAGCTACACCTAAAGGTGATGCTAACTGATCGAGCTTTTGTGAAATGATTTAGTACCCCATAAAAAACCCCCATTAGAACCCATACTCACCTCATCCCATGGCGAGAACGGTGGCTGCTTCTGGCTGCGAGTAAAGTGAAACTAAGGACAAATAGTTCCCAGTCTCCCTCTGTGTTCACTTTGCGGTGCTGCGTGATGTCACGTCCCGGCAGTGCAATACTCCATGGAGTCCTATGGACTCCAGGAGGTGATACTTTTGGCAGCGCCACTGCTAGTATCACTGAGGGTAGGGCTTCTTTCTCAGGTGAGGTGCTGAAGTAGCACCTGTCCCGGACTCTTAATTACGGATTGCGCTCCCCATGTTAAGTTTAGGAAGTGCAAAGTACAGTCAGCTTGTGCAAGCTAGCGCAATCACCAATGTGCTAACTGATTTTTCAGGGGTTTAGCGTTAGGAAGGTAATATGGGTGGCATATGTTAGGCTGGGGTCAGATGAACGCAGTGCGAAAGCGCGTGCAGCTGCACTTTTTTTACGGCCGTAGTAGCAGCAAATGACGTCCAATGAAGGCCAATATACGAAGTATGGCTGCATGAAAGTTCGGTCGCGCAACACAAGCGGCAACCGAACGGATTTTTTTGAGAACGTCGAACCGCTAGTACTGACGTACAGAGTGCGCTGCACCCGCATAGCGGCGTGTGTGCGTGATTAGGAGATGTCAGACGCTGCTCATGTCTGGCCTACATAACGTCCAAATTGATTTGGTTACTCATATTTCTCGTTTTATTGAAGATCCGTAAAAAAATCACGCACGAAAATGCGCATCGTATAACCGCTTACGCATCTTCCGCGAAAAAATGTGTTCGGACGCACTTTTTTACGGATGATGCGAAAAATGCTTTCGTTTGACCCTAGCCTAAAAGTTACTTTTACTGACAATTCATAATACTGCAATAATAATGCATTGGGGTTTTTTTTCAACCAGTTTAAGGTTCAAGGAAGTTTTTAAAGAAAGTCTAGAGTGTAACAATGGGAAGTGTCCTCTGGCATAAGCTGGGAAGAAGCCAAATTATAAGCAATATAAGCCGAGCCAGCAAACCATTCAAGCAAGCATTGCAGTTTCAAAAATGGAGGTCACTACTATGATCGCAGCAAAGCCGTTGGTCAAGATATGGGGCTTCCTCCTTTGGACACAAATCGGTAAGAACAGTCTAATTGTATGTAATTAACAAGTCTATTTAATGACACTAAACAATACAAACATGTTAAAAATGTTAAGTAATACAGTCTTAGATTTGGAAATGAAACTTTGCTTATTTCAATGTAAATATCAAAAAATATTGATCACGTGATATACTTATATTAGAGATAATTTAGGTTTGACGTGCTCTTTATATGTATGGGTCAGATCACATGGTATTTCGGAACTGTGGACTTTGGATTTAACGTTTTTTCGAGCAGATCTCGGTACTACCTGGGAGGCAGGAAGTCTTCATTGATTTAAGTATATCAGTAGCATTTATCCATTAGGAAAGTCACAATGGCAAACTATTTCAATTGCGAACACTTACGAAATTTTAAATAATTTTTTAAAATAATTTATTACATTTTATGAATTAAATATTAAGAATATATAAATATTTACTGCTCAAAAAGTAAAGAAAGTAAATATATATTTAAATATATATTTTAAGCCCATACACATTGATTACACATAATAATGTATAATCTTTCTACTAGGATGGATGTAACACAGCTTGTATAAGAAAATTCTTAGTGCACAGAAAGTAATCAAAGTAAATTTTCCATGCATTATGTATACACAGAAAATATGTCATAATTTTTAACATAATTTTTAAATAAAATATTTTTATTTAATAATTATAATAATTATATATATATATATATATATATAATCATTATCATTTTTAATTTAAAATATTTTATTTAAACATATGTTAAAAATTCTGAAATATTTTCTGTGTATACATAATCCATGAAAATTAATAACATTTATTACATATATATTAATTATTAAAACATTTATTACATATATTAATAGCATTTATTACATCAACATAATAATGAAAAACTAACACAGCTTACCAAATCTACACTATACAAAGTGTATATTTGGTAAACTGTGTTAGTCCAGATGCCAAAATCACCAGAGCATAGCAGTAGTAGTGATACCTTTTTTTATTGGACTAACGTTACATTTAAAAGACAAGCTTGACCCCATCCCTTTGCACCTTTTTCGGTCTGTCTTACCAGGTGTTGTCCCAGCTCAGACTCACATTTTCAACCTCTCCCTCTCTTCTGGAGTTTCCCCTCTGCATTCAAGTGTGCTCTGATCACCCTTATCCTAAAGAAGACATCTCTTGATCCCACCTCCCTCTCAAACTACCGTCCCATCACTCTGCTTCCCTTTGCCTCCAACATCTTAGAACGCCTGATCTATAACCAGCTCACTGGTTTTCTCGCTGCTAACTCTCTACTTGATCCGCCCAAGCCCGGTTTTCGCTCCCAGCATCCACTGAAACTGCTCTGACCAAGGTGACTAATGATCTAGCTGCTGCTAAAACCAAAGGTCACTTTTCCTTGGGACACCACCAATTGGGTACATAGTGATGGGGGTGTGTGGAACAATATTTGGTGAGGCGCTCCACTATTTGAATTTTTTACAGACTCTGACATGGGATTAAACATTCTGATATCATATAGTATTATTGAGAATTCTTCTGATTTTTTTAAGGTATGTCTGCGAGCACAACTGATTTCCCTCCACTACGAGTCGTCACGTCAGATGCACCTTGTAAGTAATCATTATTGGTAATATTTAGAAAAAAAATCACAGGGTTGAGTCACATGAGTCACAGGATACTACATATTTCAGGTAGACATATGAAGCCATAACGCAGGGGTCAGTAACCCTGGCTCTAGTCTCCAGATGTTTTGTTCCCATGAGGTTCAGCCATCCATCTGAGTTGTTAAAAATCTTTGGAAATGTACTTCTAAATCGTCTGAAGGTCCAAGGTTGCTAAGTCTTGCTTTAGCAGAACTAAAAGAAAAATTTGTCTTTCGGCTAGTAGTGTCATGTGGCATTTCCTTTTACATATGAATGTGCCTTGTGGCAGCAATGTCAATGGAAAATAGAATGATCTAATAAAACCAACATTTTTGCAGGAAGTCTGTTATCTTATTACTTATGGTGACATCCTTCTGATAGCAAAATGCTACTTTGTGAATGCAGTTAGCGTAGTCTGTGACTGCTACATGTTGAGGGCATCCTGGCAGACCGTCATGCCTTCATTAGTACTAAGACAGGAACTCCAACCTTTTCTCCTAGGTTTATTGGAGGTACATCTAGAAGCAACAGTTCAGCTCCTCACAAGCCTTGAAAAATGCTCATGAGCACCCTAAATGTTGCTTTTAGATGGGTATCCAATATACAAAAACATGAGTGCTCATCCCTTCCTTTCTTGTACAGGTGCTGCTTGAGGTTGCTTCTTCCTGGTTGCGTGGGACCTCATTTATTTCTATTTTTTGCTCATGCTGATCCATGTTGGAGAGAGTGCCGTTATTTCTGAGTATAGGTCATGCCTTCATTGTTAGCTAGTTGAGGTGCATCAGCTGCTGCTCCTCGTTCCATAGCCACTTATTCATGTTGTTTATCTGCTGAATTACTGAGAACAGCTTGTGAGAAATTGCTCCTACTGAATATCAAGAAATGCTTGCTTTGTATCCTATAAAACTTTACTAGAGTTTTCCCGGACAGGAAGATCATGTAAGAGCATTTTTTCTCACAAATCCCCCTCAAAAAGTTTTACCCTTGTGGGCATAACGTCCAAGATGCTAGAACTGGTTAAACTGTCTTGATATATTGGGCTTTCCCCAGCCACTCCAGTAGGTCCATTTGGCCAGTATATAGATGGAGACATCTGCCTGCCAAATAGGTTATTACAGTTGGGAATACATTGGAAATAATCCCAAATATTTCTTACCTTATAATTAATTAATTAAAATGATTTTTTCAGGGAAAAAACACGGGTTCTTGACAGTATTTTTTGGAATATCACTTGGTAGTGAAGGAGCTAGACAGGAAGATTACAGATTATTTTTATTTGGAGTTTCTTCATTATTTCCCTAATTTAAATTTATTCTCAGCAACTAATTCGCTACATTTTAATGTAAAATGGTAACATTTCAGTGAATTTCTTGAGAATTTCTTGAGATTTATTGGTAAGGACTATTTAGGCATTGTAAATGTGGAACATTAGAGAGAATGTCCATTAAAATAGTGAATCTCTTAGGTTTCAATGTTAAAAATATTCCCGTTTTTATTCAATATCTATTAAATTGTTTATTCTTTTAATCTGCCGTAAAAAAAAGTATTTTTATTTATGAATTTCTTAGGATTTTTTTAGGCATTTTTCTGGATTTATTCAGCAAATTTTTTTCAGCAAAGTTTTTTTTTATTTCTTTTTAAATACCGGCTGGGTGGAGTAGAGGTAACATCACTGCTCTGCATGGAGAGAGCCTGTGGAGTCATGGGTTCGATCCCAGCGAGCACCTCTCCAGTAAGTGTCCTTGGGCAAGACACCTAACGGTACATACTCGCCACCCAGGACATACTTGAAAACGAGAGTAATCTCAATGTATCCTTCCTGGTAAAATACTTTCACAAGAAAATAAAATAATATGATATCATGTAACTGTCATGGAATTCAGCAAACCTTAGCCCAAGGCAATTGTGCGTAGGTGGTACTAACTTATAGCATTTGAATGATCTGTATTAATAACTGTGTTTTAATATAATCCATTCTATTGACAGTTTATGTCATGCAACTTTCTTGATACATGTGAAAATATCAGCCAGGGAGCCGTATCTATGTTGATGCAAATTATTATTTTTGTTATTATTACTATTATTATATATATATTATATATTATATTTTGTATCAAATGAGAAGGCAGTCTGTAGTTTAAATCACCAATGTATATTTTAAATAGATTTGTTTTATTGACAATAACATTTTTATCAGAACTGTAGCCATGAAATATATTAATGTCATTTGTAGACTATGTATATATACCCCGAAACAGCGCTGTCCTTGGAGTGGCTTTGACCAGTTGCATAAACCTTATCTCTGCTAAAAAGCCATAGTGTGGCATAGCATTGATTTTAGGGCTCTGTGTAATAACAGACCCAGGATGCATAAAAGTGAGACAGATGTCATTTGCATGTCCTACCCAGAATTCCTTGCTGCATATGGGGAATGTGGCACAGGAGCTCTGGCATGCAATTCTTTGAATTGCTGTGATGTGTAAGTGGCTTCTGCAATAATAAACATAACTATATATATATATATATATATATATATAATGGAATTTTTACTGATCTCTTTCTCAGTTTCGTTTGCAAACCACAGCGGACAAGTCTGCAGCGCATGGGGAAATTTCTACCACAAGACATTTGATGGCGTTATTTACCACTTCCCTGGAACATGCAATTATGCCTTCGCCTCTCATTGCAAGAATAATTATGAGGATTTTAACATCCAGATAAGACGAACAGTGAATGAAGGAAGACCACTCATCAGCCATATCCTTATCAGTATCGAGGGGGTGCTAGTGGAGATGCAGAATAATTCGGTTACGGTGGATGGTGTCCTGTGAGTCACTTATGCTAAGTTGAGAAATCACTAAAAATGTATATATATACTATATACCTTGTATCTTATGAGTATATATAATAGTTCTAACTGATAGCATTCCAAAAAAAAAAAACCCTAAACAGAAAAATATTGAAATTTGGGTTCCCTCGACATACTGTCTTCACCCTCCTTCCACTTCATTCAGGAGAGGGCTGGCAAGAGAGGTAAGGGAAACAGGGGGACTTTTGCCCCCCCCCCCCGGCCACTAGCAGTGGTGGCTGTAGGGCTAGTGAATCCTTAGACCAAGCTGGGATATGAGACCCTTCTTGCTCTACATAAGATTTAGAAATGAACCCAGTACATTTGTTTACAAGTCTACGTGAATGTAGGAGCGCATGTGTGTGGAACATAAATGCTTTGGCACAAGGCAATTTACATGAATCCCATCATTTGGAGCCCCAGTGTGAGGGAGGCCTTAGGTAGCTGCCTGTTTTGCCTAATTACAGAGCTGCCTCTGAGCACTGGCAGACAGGTTTTGTGCGTTATGTGCTCCACAACCTCCTTAAATGCAGTGTGACGTCTATACACACAGCACACAGAAGAAAGGCTCCCGTGGATTTTGTTTGATTATTTATAATGGAGTTGTAAGGACTATTTTAGCATCATTTCATCATAATTACTATAAAGTATATTAAAGGATAATGGCGATTTTTTTAAAGATTTAACATTAATAATTTGATATTTTATTTAAAACTGTAAAAAGGAGTGTGTGGTTTTTAATGATTCAATCACAAAAATGTTATTTGTTTAATTTTTTTCTTACTATGACTTTCACTCACACACAGCTCCCTTACACATGTTTGCACACACACACACACATACACACACAGCTCCCTTACACACATTTATACACACACTACACTTCCCAAGTGTCCCATTAAGGGACAGATATATATCTCATTCCCCTCATATTTTTAAACTAATCCAATATATTGAGGGTTAGTGGGTGTATAAAAGGAAAGCAAGAAACCCCCCCCCCCAGAAATTAGTATGTAGCCCAGGGCTGTCAAACTCATGCAGCCCCCCCCCCCCAGATGTTGATGCCTACAATTCCCAGAATTCTTTGAAAGCAATAGATGACCAGAGAATCATGGAAGTTGTAGTTCAGGAACATCGGGGGGGGGCAGAGTTTGACAGCCCTGATCTAAACTATAATAAATATTCTTAGAATTATATGGTGTAAATAAGGTAATTTTGTCGTAAATTATTATTATTTTTATCTAAATTAATGGCCTGAAAGGTTAAGAACATTTCTTTTAAATTTATGTTTTTTATATATGGAATTAGATATGTTATATAGAAATGTATTTTCTATTTGGAGTGCCTAGGGGCAGCACCAATACTAAATATGACCCTGCACTCAGGTCAAATCTTGCCAGCCCTGCCTTGACTTTTCCTTTATCTAGTGGAATCACGTGAAATGCTTACAGGGTTATCCAAAGAGATTCGAATTGCTTGAGAAAGGTAACCGAACGCTGAAAATCAGCGTTCGGTTACCTTTCCTGGCCATTCGGCTATCCAGAGAGCAGGCAATTCGCCAAATCCTGTCGAATTGCCTGCACATACGGTGCCTGTTCGGTCCCTGTTCGAGGGCAGTGAAATCCCCATCAAAAAGCACTGCTTCGGCTATTCAGAGAACACAAACCAGCAGTGAAAGGTTCCCCTAATGCCCTGCCATTCGGTGGTTTAATTCGGCAAATTTATTCAGGAGAATCCCATAGACTTCAATGTTAAAAATATTCCCGTTTTAATTCAATATCTAATAAACCGTTCATTATAAAATTCTGCAGCAAAAAGTCTCTTTATTTATAGATTTTTTAGGATACTTTAAGCATTTTTCTGAATTTTTAAAAAAAAAAATTAAAAGTCCGATTTTTTTTTGATTTTTTTTTCAGTTTGCTTATTTTTTTTGTAACAGCCCTCTTTATTATCATTCCCTGGACCTCCTGTGAAAATTTCAGACATTTTCGCTTAGTAGTTTCTTTGCAAACAGCGTTTCTTTTTCCCAGATTCATACAAATGGTTTTTCTAATTTATTCACTGCCTCCTCTACGTCACAGCTGCTTCGGCTCTGTGTGATTCGGCTCCTTTTCGGCTCCTGTTCGGCTCCTCTTCGAAGGTTAATCCAGATGTTTTTGCTTGTTTTCATAGTGCATTCGGTTAGTTTTCGTCAGGTTTTCGGCAGCTTTTCCCTGCAATTCGGGGACCCTGTGGTGCTTGCTGAATACACCGCAGGGTCACCAAAATGGGATCGGCAAAAGGAACCGAATTGAAGAGAACGAAAAGTCACCGAACGTGCGGTGACTTTTCGAATCTCTTTGGATAACCCTGTTAATATAAAGCCACCTTGATTTCCACTCAACCTCTTGTCCTGCCATGTGAGACAGAAGACTTTCACACACAGATTGGATGGATGCGGTGTTTGCACAGGCAGAGTTAGAATATAGATTCACTTTATAAAGCTTACAATGTCAGGTACTTTTAAATGCATTCTTTTCAGAATGAAAGAGTCGACTATAGATACATCCAGAGTTCATGGTGAAAGAATTGGCGAATACATACAGATCAAAGCCGAGATTGGTCTGAAGCTTTCGTGGAATGAAAAAGACAGCCTGATGGTATTTTAAAGTGATATTTGTTCCTTTTAAAGCTTAACCCTTTCACTGCTGAGGCATTTAACCCCTGTGTGCTGAGCTAGTGCTAAGAAAGAGGATGTGGGTCCACAAACATAAAACAATTTATTAAAGGTATATCAAACCACAAAACCATAAACGGACATACTAATAAGAAACAAGTAGATGAATAAAGTAAGGGCTCTATTACATTCTTCGTGCAAAAATGTGCGCGTGCGCAAAAACGCATTAACGCGAGGGGAAAAACCCTTTGCGCTGACCGTCAAATTACGATGTTCGCGCAAACCCTGCGCGAGCGAAAGTTCGTGCGCGCATCCCATACTTAACATTGTGAGCGCAAATGCGTTTGTGCGCTGGTACACGGCTGGCATTACAGTCGATGCGCAACTTTTTATGAACCACGTTTGCGCATAATTTTGATGTCTTTTAAAAGCTGGTGGTAACTGCAAATTTGAACGTCCTGGCATAAACCAAATACACCAGCATGAAAAAAAATACAGCAAAGTATAGTTACACATTCTACGCATACCTAAACAATAAAATTGAGTGTTTGTGTGTGTTTTTTTATTGCTGCCGCATATATACTCAGATTGATTTTGACAGGCGCAAAAACTGAACGGGAGACAATTGTGGTTCTTAATTCTGATTGCCCACCGATTTCTACGCGCAGCGTTAATTTGCCCCCTTTTTTGCGCGTCTTTTTTACAGGTGATATTTTCAGACGAATGAAAAAATGCAATATTTGCAATTTTGGATTTCAGCGCACTTACAGATTTTATCCCAATCACCTTACGGTTGCAATATATCACCACTGTGATTGATTGGTATTAGAATTATACTTATCTCAATAACAGTAGTTGGAATGGACCAATTCTTATCTATCCATCAAGTGTCTACAGTATAAATCAGAAAGACAACATAGTGCAATATGTATATACTCATAGGGTGGAAATAAATTTTTCTTTGTAGTTTAAATTCACAAGCGAGAAGCCTTATATGATATGGCTCAGTACTTTCACTTTTGGGCCAATTGATCCGACTGATGAAGCTTGAAGGATATCAAGCGAAACGCGTATCGGGCCATGTATATTTGAAACTCGGGTAATGTACATCTGATACCCTTCGTTTTTTTATCTTTTGGAGATATTCTCCTTTTTTTATATATTTTTAGTTAATAAATACTTTTAACCTGGATCGAGGTTCCCTTTATCCAACATTGATCGAGAGAATCCGTCGGGAGCACAAGGGGAGGACCTCCTCCTCATTTAAGTGGGTCAAACACGCTGATACTGAGTCACCTAATCTAGGAGACTCGAAACCATGTAAGTGCGATATTATCCTTTCATTTTCTATACAAAGAAAAATTGGATTTGCACTATGTCTGTATTGTTTCCCCTCTGAGGTGGACATCTCTAAAAGACAGAAGATTTGTTTTCACGTTAAAGAAATGGGAGGTTTTGGGACGAGGCCCCCTGAATTGGCCCAAAAGTGAAAGTACTGAGCCATATCATATAAGGCTCCTCGCTTGTGAGTTTAAACTACGAAGAAAAATTTCTTTCCACCCTATGAGTATATACATATCGCACTATGTTGTCTTTCTGATTTATACTGTAGACACTTGATGGATAGATAAGAATTGGTCCATTCCAACTACTGTTATTGAATTTGAGATAAGTATGATTCTAATACCAATCAATCACAGTGGTGATATATTGCAACCGTAAGGTGATTGGGATAAAATCTGTAAGTGTGCTGAAATCCAAAATTGCAAATATTGTTCTATTTTGTGTGTAAGGGATTCACACTTTGATTGGTACAGCGGCACGCATTATTTTTTTTATTAGAATCTACCATTAGCGCCAACCCACTTAACCACTTTGGATGAAAAAATGCGCTCGGATCGTAATACCAGCGTTAATTTACGCGCATTAACGTTGCACTGCGCAGAGAATGTAATAGAGCCCTAAGTGTGGAGAAATCATATCCAGCAGAGTAGGTAAATTGATGAACAAACCATATCAACAATGCGAAACGGACTAGTCTCGCTATATGATCAACACAGAAAAATAATGGTCAGAGAAAGATATATAAATAGATATTTACCAAAGCTTCCCACCAAAGTTTCCCACCATCCAACTGCTGTCGGCCCTCACTGTTTGACATCAGGGATCAGAGCCAAAGGGCTGCTTCGTTGCGGGGAAGATTGGACACGCTGAGCGCGTCTTCTGCACAGTAGCAAGAATATTATGGACACGCTCAGCGTGTCCATTGCAGCAAAGTGGTTAAAATACTTGTTTCTAATAATTATATATATATTTATAAATAATGCAAACAGAGGGAGGCACCCGTGGTCCTATTATAAAATTTCCAAAATGTTATTGTTCCATAGAACAAGGGCCTTTATCATGATTCAGCATTCACCGCAGGGTTGATTTTCTGAAGTGCAGGGACCGAAAGTGCACCGAAATTCCAATAGAATTTTGGTGCTCTTTGAATAATCCTGTTAATTAGCTGATTTAACCAGTTTTAGCACCTTGGGCATCATGACCCCAGAGCTAAAGCTTTTCAGCCCTAAAGCAGACACATTTTATTTGCTTTTGTCCTGTACAGTTACGGATTGAGAAAACTCAATATTGGGCACCTCATGGTGCCTTTAAAGACCCGAGTTATCTCAATCTCAGCAGTGAAGAGGTTAAACAACAACTGTCTGTAAGCTAAGATAAATCAAACTCAACATATTTATGATAAATTGTGGGGACCCTGGGAGGAATATGTTGGGCCAGTAGAATGATATGTTATCGTCCCGATGTTATGGTCCGTGAGCCACGGCAGTGTGTTTTTTTTTGTTGTTTTTTGTTTTCCTGTCTGTTTGTTTGCTTTTGTTTTCGTCTGGTTGGAGAAAATGATATATTTGAGGGTCTATCTGTAAGAAGACCCAATCGGATATTCTGCCTAAAGCCACCTGTCAAAGTGGGGCCACTTCCTCTTCAAGTGACATTTCCACTCCTGTGCCTTTCCTCTGGGACTTCAATGAAGCGCTAATCCACATCCATCAGATATATAATAAAGGCTATAATTGTAGAGGCCGTTTACATATCACAGCAGTTCAGAGAACTGCTTTCCCACAGAGCTCATGTGCTACGTTCCCCATATGCAGCAAGGTACTCTGGGTAGGATATGCAAATGAGGTCTCCAATTATATATATATATATATATACACTATGAGATATAATATTCACAAGATATTTTCTTATTATATTTTAGCTAGAACTGAGTTCTAAATACATGAACCAGACCTGTGGATTATGTGGTGACTTCAATCAAGTTCGTGGTGACACAGAGTTCATGTCAAACGGTAATTGTTATTTATATATATATATCAATATTAATGTGGTTTGGTTTAGGGGTTAGGGCACTTTATTAAATTATTAAAATCAATATTTCCATAAACTATTTATTTGTCTAGCCATTTTATGACGCTTCTAAATGCAGCATAATGTTTCTAATACTGGTGTTATTTCTGCCCCCTATTTGTGTCATTTTCTTTCATGGGAAGAAAACCATATATTTTTTATGCTAGCTCAGGGTGCATCCTAAATCAACATTTATTTTAACCGGGAAATTTAATTTGGGGGTGTTTTTATTTTTTATAAATGTGACTTTTCTTATTCAACTTTATCACGCTTGACTGTGTCACAGTTCTCATATTTAATTTCCGCAGGAGTAATGCTCTCTCCAGTGAATTTTGGTAATTTGCAAAAAGTGAATGGGCCAAATGAGGACTGTACTAATCCGCCTCCTACCGAGGAAATCACCTGTTCAGACAAGGTTTGACAAATAGAAAACTTGATGTCTAAGTTAAATTATTGCACACAAAGTAAATGCAATGCTAAAATATTTAATTTGTTTATAGACTTATTAAGTTTCTAATTTAGGGCTAAAATCCATGTACGGAAATGATTGCTGTAGAGATGGTACATTCCATATGGCATTTTGCATATAGGTGATATTATAATGTTGAGCTATTCATAAGATTCATAAATGTCACCAATAAATTAAGTTTACAAATACTGTGAGGATAGAGGTTAACTTTTTAGGTGGGATAGGATGGTTGTAGCATTATGTGTTCTTCGGGGTAGGTGCGGGGGTACAGGTTTAGGAAACGGAAAGTGGTAGTATGGCGTTATGAGGTCTTACATTCTTACAAATAAGTAGATACATTTGGTCAATTTAATTGCTTCAGATAAGAATTTTCAAATGATTACAAAATTGTACAGGGTTATTCAGAGAGATCCGATCTGGCCCCTAAATGGCACCGAACAGTGCATTTCCCCATACGGTGACATTTCGGGGGCATTTGGCTATTCAGAATGTAGGCAGTTTGCCAAATAAGGTGCCTGTTCGGCGGCAGTGAAATCTACCATAGAGAAGCAATGGTTAATCTATTCAGAGAACACCGAACGCTGCGACGGGGTCAGCCACACCCTGTTGCGCATGCACAAATTGCGTGCGCAACACGTCTGTGCTGGGTCCGTGCCGCAGCCTTCTCCGTCAAAGTGCTTGGACGTGCGCTGACGGAGCTGCAAAGCTTGATCCTCCATAGGAGGATTGAGCCTTGCAGCACTGTGCGCACTAAGCACTCAGCAGGGTGGCCAGACAGACGTCAAGTGGAAGGAACATCCACTCTCACGGACATTCCTTCTGCTCTTCAAATACGCTCGTCTGACGCCAGTCTTAAATAGCGTTTTTTGTAACAGACCTTCTTATTATTATTCATAGGACCTTATATATTGCCCTGATACTGGGCCCTATCATCTGGTGTGAGCCAAAACACCATTGCTAGTGAAAAAAATCTAGCAGGAGTCATTTCCTGACAACCCACCAACAGATCACCCTGTCCGCGGTACTCCATGTACAAGGTCGTTTAGCGCACGCTAGGGAAACGCTAAGATCCGCGCTGAGACCCATCACTAATGCGGTTGTGTACAGGATAGAACTGTTTAACTCACCTATCATGCTGCCCATATGTGTGAGACGCACCAGTCGGATGTGCCTGGACATGGGGGCAGATCATGTCCGCATCGTGTATTGGGTCTAAAATCCATGTACGGAAATGATTGCTGTAGAGATGGTACATTCCATATGGCATTTTGCATATGGGTGATATTATGATGTTAAGCTATTCATAAGACTTTACAGTCAGATTAAAACCAAAGCTGTCAAAATGTCACCAATAAATTAAGTTTAGGACCTTGGCCCAATATCAGGGCAATATATAACGTGCTATGAATAATAGACCCATACACCTGTCTGCCTCTAGGCAGCATAAACCTGTCAGCTGTCCAAGTATTCCTACCATAGCATACCTTCTTCAGAGGGACTCTAGGAGGGCAGTTATTCTACGGGCAAGGTCGTCTCTTCCACATGTATTATTGTTACATCTCATGATTGTGCTCCCCCATTGTAAAGCGTTTCGGAATTTGCTGGCGCTATATAAATAGCTGTAACTGTAACTCTATAGAAGTAATACTTCACCATTGTTCAGAAACATGAAAAATCATTTTTCAAGCTGTCAGTATAACATCCTCCAGTTGAACTTGAACGCGACCTTTTTTGAACGCAAATTTTTATTCTCTTAAAGCCTTTAGAAGTGATAGATCTTCACGTACAGATCACTGTGTGTGTTTTCCATTGAGATCATTGAATATGCATAAATAAAACCTTTTTTTCCCCCATTCACAGGAAGAGATATGCAAGAACACTCTAAAGTCCCCAGCTTTTTCAAAATGCAATGACTTGGTGGAGGTTCAGGATTTTATCAAGGCTTGTGAGCAGGATCTATGTAGATGTGCCAACGAGAGCATCGATGATTGCATGTGTAACACGTTTTCTGAGTATTCTCGTCAGTGTGCCCACTCTGGTGCAGGCCCTGGGAACTGGAGAACATCTAACTTCTGTGGTAAGTGTCTCCAAACAAATAATACACACAAAACACAGGTAGCACAAAAAGAAAGGCCAGAGAGGGTGAATAAAGAGATACACCACAGTTATTGCCTTCTCTGAAGAACGTTGTGTAGGATATTTCCACTTTTTTTTAAGCCAGAATTAACAATGTCACTTGCATTCTATGAAAATAAATTGGCTCATCTCTCACCTACTCTCAGATCGATCATGTCCAGATAACATGGTATACCAGGAATGTGGCTCTCCATGTGCCGACACCTGCTCTAACTCTGAACGGTCCATGCTATGTGAGGAACCTTGTTTGGGGAGCTGTGTTTGCCCTTCAGGTATGTGTGTCACATAGCTTACATTTCTGAAGAGGTCCACATTTTCAAATAAGGTAAATCTAATTAAAACCAATTTACCTTTTGCAGGCACTGTGCTGGATGATATTAATAACACAGGATGCGTCCCACATGAAGAATGTTTCTGCGTCTACAATAATGAGAACTATGCTCCGGGCTCATCTTACTATATTCCATGCCATGCCTGGTAAGTTTTAGTTCAGTATCCATTTGAGTTGGTTCAAGGGAACTTGTTGTGGTATTTTTCACTTTTTTCAGGTCTAAAAACATGTTCTGCAAAAAAACATAAACAAAAAGCCATTGGCTGGTGGCCTTGGCCTCCCGCATGAGATATACTACTGGGCTGCAACATTGGGCTGCATCAGCGATTGGTACATGTCATGTCACCCCCTCACAAATTAATGGTATCCTTTTTAGTAGACAGCCTTAGTGTCCCCGGTTTCTTTAGCCCCTTTGGCAAACTGCCAGCATTCAAAAGATATGTGTTGAGTCACACCCATTGGTGTCTTCTACGCTGCCGATGTGGCGCGCCATAGACTTCACCACAAATTGGGTCTTTCTATTCACCCATCCATATTCACACCAGACTCCCACAACCCTGATTTCCCATCACGGAAAAATATATAATTTCTGGGACTTGATGTTGATGGTGCTTATTTGCTATTTGCCCCTTAGTGACTGCGTAGCAGAAAGGGTGACTGGCTCCATTGCATTCTCTTCTGCAGGGGAGGATATCATCTCCTTTGGAAACTTATCAATACGCACAGCTTCAGAATTTTTTCATCCGCCTAGTGGCCCGCTCCCCCATCAGCACAGCTCTGACTCCCTTTGAGTGCGGCATGTACAACGGATCCACAGCCCTCTTTCCTCCTCTCCCTACTCTAGATACACTTGCAGGGAGCCCCAAATTAGGATCTCTCTCCTTATTGTCACATTTTCTCCAGTCTCTACCAGGCCCCCTGGTAGTGAGAGCATATTATCAGCCCTTATGGTTTTTAGGGTTAATCTGTTCAGGCTCTCCACCCCTGGAATCTGTGGCTGATCTGGCCTGTGATCACATGATGTGCCCTGTCCTATTTGTATGGCCAGCAGTGCACTTGTTCTCTGGTCCAGTATAGGTCTTACCTATTGAGTACCTGCATTTTGAATTGTGATTCTGTGAACCTGTATCTGATATTCTGTGTATGACCCATTGGCTTGGTTTCTGGTTTTCTCTCTTGTCTGTACCTGCTACCTTGCATATGATATACCCGTGTATGACCATTGGCTTTCATTTCTGGATTATTCTCTTGCCTGTCCCCTGGAACCTGTATTTTTGTGATATTCTGTGTTTGACTACTGATGTGTTTCTGGATCATACTTTTTTATGTTCTGTATGTGTCTGTATTGTATTTAACCCAGCAGCATAGTGTAGGTAGTTATCGAGGCCAACTATTAAGGACCTCATTCATGGTTTAGGGTTCTGTCTGTCTGCTGGGCATATTTATTGTAACTCCTGTTGTGTACCATATTGTTTTCCCCCAACCCTGTAATCTGTATTAGATCAGAAATCTTACCCAGTGCAGGGCTCCCTCTTGTGTCTGTATTCCTGTTCTATCCTCTCTTGTTCTGTTTCTGTGTGTAGTTGTGTGTGTGCTGGATTCTGCATAATGCAGCAGACCGCAAACCTGCCTCAAGGGCTTGAAGACAATATATATAATGTGCTTCCTCGGCATCTGCGTGGGACCCCCGTGACACTTATACACAACAATGGGAAAATGAAAACCTCCTGACTCCCTTTTCTGAGGAGGGCTAGATTATTTTTTTTCAAATGAATCTCCATTCTTCCCTGCGTAGGGAGATTTGTTCATTTCTGCATAGTTGGAGAGGATATGAGGTTTTACAGTCATATTGGGAGATTATATTGCTATCATCAATGAAATCACATGATTATCTTTAACCTCATTGCTTTACTTAACATGGTAAAAAGTCCCCCAGTGTCCCTCCCGAAACTTCGCCGACGTGCAGGATTTCGTGAGAGGCGATATCTAGCTGGTCATATTAAATAGTTACATAGTTACATAGGCTGAAAAAAGACATGTGTCCATCAGGTTCAGCCCTTCATGTGACCGGCAGTCAAAGCTTCAATGGAGTCCTATGGAATCCATGGAAGGGATGTTTATGGCGGTGCTTAGCGCTGCCTCGAGCATCCTGAGGCTTAGCGCTGTGTTACGGCGCAGGCTGCTGAATCCGCGCCTGAACCGTAATATGGAGCTAAAACGGGGACGTTAAGGAGAAACTTGCAGGTGCAGGTTTTCCTCCTTAGCGTTGACGTTTTAACAGGCACTTAGTATTACTGTCCTCTGTCAGGAAATAAATCTTTAAATGTAATTTCTTCACGTTTTTTTCCATAAATACGACTTTGATGGTTCCTTAAAATGTGAAATCGGCTTTGGTAAAATCTCGGCATGTTAAGTGGCATCTATCTACGTTTTCTTCTTTCAGCACTTGTTTGAATGGTAAATGGAGTTGTGAAAAGGAACCCTGCACGGGAAGCTGTTCTGTGGAGGGAGGATCTCATATTACTACCTTTGATAAGACTGAATACACCTTTCATGGAGATTGCAACTACGTTCTTGTTAAGGTGAGATCTACCAAGAGATATTCAGAGCAAACCTTACATCATTAGGTTTCTTCGGCCATAGTGGATGATAGAGCAAGGCAACAGGGGCTGAGCAGTGAAGGCATGGCAAAGTGGGCAGTTGCCTCCTGGGTCACGAGCATAAAGGAATTAGTGTCCACAACCTTACAGAATCACCTGCCTGTTTCTGATGAACTAGGCCGTGAGGAGAGGGGTTTTCATTGGTTAAATTTGGTGGACAATTTTTTTCATTTGCTGGGAACTCAAAATCACTATTGGGTTATTCAGAGAAAGGTGAGACTTTGGAGAACTGGCAGGAGAAGTGAAAATTCTAGGTCAAAATAGTCAAACCAGAAAAATTCTCCCATTTATCTCACTTTCCAAATCAGCTATTTTGACCCAGAAATTTTCACTTCTCCAAAAGTTCTCCAGAGTTTCACCTTTCTCTGAATAACCCTGTATATTTTGATTGAATTCTTACTTTAAACCATTTTACAGGTTTCCATTCGCAACATTATTTTAAATGACTATACACCTTTATAAAAAAGGGGTGGTGGAATTGGGTAGCTTTGGGTCAATTGCACATGTCTTATTTCTTTGAATTTGTGCCCGAGGCCAAATCTTGTCAACCTGTGCTTTTTGCTGTGAACGGAGCCAGGTGCAATAGAATGATCCCCCCCCCCTGTTTAATAGTAGTTCACAGATTTTTGATGATAACCAAAGTAGGTATAAAAGCACAGGAACATTTAATTTCCCAAAATTCAGGGGTATTTTTTTGCTGTTTTTTTGTAAAGTACAGATTTTTGGGGTTGTGTTTGTTAGAAGAAATGCAGATTTTTATAAGAAATAATTAGAAGAAGGAGAGGACGATAAGATCACAAACGGCACTCCGTAACTCATCGAAGAGTGCAGTACTATAATTTTATTGGGTTCTGTCGCAAATATTTAGATTTCTGTAAAGGAGGGATATCAAACTCCGACCCCGCAGTTGTTTCTGAACTACAACTCCCATGATTCCCTGGCTATCTGTTGCATGTGGGATTTGTAGGCAATAAATATCTGGGGGGCTGGAGTTCGACATTCTTGCAGTACAGACTGATTCCACAAGGAAGCTGATTCATTCTTTTTTTGAGCATAATAAATCGATATAAAGTTACAGAGCGCCCCATACATCTAAGCACTAGTATGCATCTCTTCTAGCCAACTAATAGCAGTGATTTTGCTGTTCTGGTGGAACTGCGTCAATGTGGTCTGAGCAACAGTGACTCCTGTCTGAAGAGTGTGTTACTGACTCTAAAGGGAGGAGAAACGGTGAGTACCGGGGTACAAATAAATAGAAAGAGTATGATAACATTTTTTTAATATATTATCTCTTGTACCACTCTGAGATCGTACATTATTTATGTTTCCGCATAACAGAATGTACTAATTAAACCAAGTGGCAATGTGTTCCTAAATCAGATGATAACCCAACTGCCTGTTTCAGCTGGTGAGTATGTGACGCAATAATAGGGACTCAAAAATGTTATGGTTATGGTAACCATAAAAATATATGGTTGAGAAAAAAAAAATATTTTACATTGAATTCTATGGGATTCTCCTGTGAAACTGAATCACTTCTCTTTGGGACAATTTCCCTGTCGGAGAATGGTGGTTTAACTATACAATTCATCTTTTTTCATGTAAATTGTACTAGCTCGTCCCGGCGTCATCCAACAAATCCCATTGAAATGGGAAAGATCTCTAGTCTGTTGTAGTTGCAAAAAAATCGTCTGAAGTCGTCCGATGGAAGTCGGAGGCAGTGGATGACGGCTGATTGACCTGCATGATGTGGAATTGGTCGGACAACGACAGACGATATCAGATAATCGCACCATCACACGAATACGGACCCAGTTAACGGCCAGCCTTATTCTTTTTTTTATTTTAGTGTAATTCATCTTTTGGCAATTGAGTTTTAACGTGGATAAGTGCAAGATAATGCACCTGGGACGTAAAAACCCAAGGGCTGAATATAGAATATTTGATACAGTCCTAATCTCAACATCTGAGGAAAGGGATTTAGGGGTTATTATTTCAGAGGATCTAAGGATATGTAGTCAATGTAATAGAGCAGCAGGAAATGCTGGCAGAATGCTTGGTTGTGTAGGGAGAGGTATTAGCAGTAGGAAAAGGGAAGTGCTCATGCCACTGTACAGAGCACTGGTGAGACCTCACTTGGAGTACTGTGTGCAGTACTCAGTGGAGACCGTATCTCCAGAAGGATATAGACATCTTAGAGAGAGTTCAGAGAAGGGCTACTAAAATGGTGTACGGCTTGAAGGAGAAAAGTTACCAGGAAAGGCTTAATGATCTTAACATGTACAGCTTGGAAAAAAGACGAGACAGAGGAGATATGATAGAAACATTTAAATACGTAAAGGGAATCCACAAGGTAGAGGAAGGGAGTATATTTACAAGGAAACAAAGTAGCAAAACAAGAGGACATAGTCTTAGATTAGAGGGGCAAAGGTTTAAAAGTAACATCAGAAAGCATTATTTTACTGAGAGGGTGGTGGATACATAGAACAGTCTTCCAGTTGAAGTGGTAGAGGCCAAAACAGTAATTGAATTTAAGCAAGCATGGGATAGGCATAAGGCTATCCTAAACAAAAGATAAATCCAGGTAAAGTATCCATGTAATTGGGCAGACTAGATGGGCCGAAAGGTTCTTATCTGCCTACATTTTTCTATGTTTCTATGTTTCTAATCAGAATTTTGTTTTAATTTTTTTTATCTTTTGGTCACAGCCAATCTCACAATGTTTAGACCTTCTTCCGCCTGCATCGTTATCGACACAGCCTTTGGCGTGCAGCTCCAACTGCAGACCATTCCGACCATGCAGCTGCATGCAGTTCTACACCCATCACATCAGGGTCAAACCAGTGGTAAGGATTGTTCGAGCAATAATTATTATGGCAGCAAGCGTTTGCCGATATAGCAGGTGTTTAATTCACGACTAACAAAAAATGTTGCTGTAGAAGTTGGAAAATGCAACCAACAATGAGTGTTCACCCTGCAAGAGCGATGTAATCTGATGTCACTGGTTCAGCCTCTTGATATGAAATCCTAGAGGGCTACTCAAAGAACACTGGTGTGTGCTGAAATGGCAAACACTGGCGAAAATCTCCTTTGTTGTCATGGCGACAAATGACTGTGTTTCACAAAAGCGAAATTCGAAAAATGGCAGGAGAAGCCCTAAAATGTTTGGATTACCCTTTTGGGAAACACCTGAGTTTGTTGATGTTTCAACTACATTGATTTTCACCAGTGATTTCAACTTAGGCAAACACTGGCCCCGCTTGCACAACCTCTTAGGTTAGGGTCAGAAGAGCGTGTTTTCTAGGGACTGTGCACCCGCGCAGTACGGACGCACTTTTTGACGGAAGACGCAGTAGTGGCCACACAGTCCGTTTTTGTGACTGATGTTATTTTTGACTGATGTAGCAGGGAAAATAAATTATAACGTCAAAAATGCTGGACGTATAAATGCAGTCCGTCTGACCACGTTCCATCACTCACACACAAAGCTATGCGGACGTTGCAGACGTGGCGCACTCCGCACGCCTGTCCTAGAGGTTCGACGATCTTGCTAACCTGCGTCCGTTTGCCGCATCCGTAGTGCGTCCACATGTCCGTGCGGACGTACTTCGTGTGTGGGCCTTCATTGGTCATGATTATCTGCTACCATGGACATACTAAAGTCCAGCTATACGGACGTTAACATTGCGTTCGTCTGACCCCAGCCTAAATAACATAAAGTACTCAGGTGATATGTTCACTGAACCTAGAAACATAAATACAATATATATATATTTGTATCAAAGATGCGTTTGTCATATTTCTATTTACCTGCACTAGTATTGCAGAATATGTTTCACCTCGCTCACCATAAATGTTGCTAGCCCTTTTTGTATCGTGTCCATGTTATACCTCTTGTTTCCTCTCCACCTTTGGTCCTCATCAAAATCTGTGTTTGTCGTTTTAGGGCTCTGTGGAAATTTCAACAACATCCTCACGGATGACTTTAAAGCCAATAATGACATTATTGAAGGAACTGCAGCTGCTTTTGCCAATACCTGGAAAGTGCAATCCAGCTGCCCGAACGTCAAAAACATGTATGAAGACCCATGCTCTCTTAATGCTGAAAAAGGTGTTTTTTTAATTAAGTATCTACATCCAAAAATAGCTAGTGCGTACCGGTAGTTTCTAATAAATAAGATGTGTATACATCATTATTTCTTTTTTCTACAGGGAAATATGCTGAGCACTGGTGTGCTTTACTCACTGATTCAAATGGTCCTTTTTCTCAGTGCCATGGCTTGGAAAACCCACTAAAGTACTATTCGGTAATGATCATAAGTATTTTATTTAGTTTGACAGTTATATTTCATTGCAAAAGATCACATAAAATTATTTTCAACAACATATATATATATATATAAATGGAGAAGATTCAGGCGCACACAGAGGCTGTATTAAAAGTAGAAAATATTTATAGTATAGGATCAACGTTTCAGTCCCAACCTTGACTTTCCTCAGTGGCAGTTGGGACTGAAACATTGATCCTATACAATAAATATTTTTAACTTTTAATGCAGCCTCTGTGTGCGCCTGAATCTTCTCCATTTATCTATGCTGTCTGCAGTCAGGTGGAGCACCAGAGCAAGAAACACTTTTGTATACCGGTGTGCGGGGTCTCTTGTATTTATATATATATATATATATATATATTCTTCCTGTAGTTCCAGCACTCTATTTTTACCACATAGATGCACCCTGTGCAACTATCATCTCAAAATAAATTTATATTCATGCCATAGGAGATGCACTCTAGGAATTTGCAATAGAACAATGACGTTTATTAAATTTATTAAAATGACATATGGCCTGACGTTACGTCTCGTCCGGAGCTTTTATCAAGGTAACCTTGATAAAGGCTCAGGATGAGCCAAAATGTCAGGCCATATGTCATTTTAGTAGATTTAATAAACTTTATTGTTTTATTACAAAGTCCTAGAGTGCATCTCCTATGGCATGAACATATACAGTCAGGTCCAGAAATATTGGGACATCGAGACAATTCTAACATCTTTGGCTCTATACACCACCACAATGGAGTTGGAATGAAACAAACACAATGTGCTTTAACTGCAGACTGTCAGCTTTAATTTGAGGGTATGTACATCCAACTCAGGTGAACGGTGTAGGACTTACAGCAGTTTGCAGATGTGCCTCCCACTTGTTAAGGGACCAAAAGTAATGGGACAATTGGTTTCTCAGCTGTTCCAAGGCCAGGTGTGTGATATTCCCTCATTATCCCAATTACAATGTGCAGATAAAAGGCCCAGAGTTCATTTCAAGTGTGCTATTTGCATTTGGAATCTTTTGCTGTCAACTCTCAAGATGAGATCAAAAGAGCTGTCACTGGCTCTCTTTATGTACCCTACCGAGGCATTATGTACGGTGCCATTGCAACTCTTTATTTTTCCCACCAAATATCCTATGAGTCCTCCTCTTCACCTTTTTTTTTTTTTTCTCTCTCCTTTCCTCTTCCCCTTTTTCTCGTTCCATGCAATCCCCCTTTGCTGACTCTTGTTATTACTGCACTCTCTGCGAATGTTTATGGCCCTGCGAGGCCACTTTTGTTGGTTGAATTGTGATGCTTTCTTATTTACAAAATAAAACCTTTAAATACAAAAAAAAAAGAGCTGTCACTATCAGTGAAGCAAGCCATCATTAGGCTGAAGAAACAAAACAAACCCATCAGAGAGATAGCATGAACATTAGGCGTGGCCAAAACAACTGTTTTGAACATTCTCAAAAAGAAGGAACGCACCGGTGAGCTCAGCAACACCAAAAGACCCGGGAGACCACGGAAAACAACTTTGGTGGATGACCAAAGAATTCTTTCCCTGGTGAAGAAAAAACTCTTCACAACAGTTGGCCAGATCAGGAACACTCTCCAGGAGGTAGGTGTATGTGTGTCAAAGTCAACAATCAAGAGAAGACTTCACCAGAGTGAATACAGAGGGTTCACCACAAGATGTAAACCATTGGTGAGCCTCAAAAACAGGAAGGCCAGATTAGAGTTTGCCAAACAACACCTAACAAAACCTTCACAGTTCTGGAACAAGATCCTATGGACAGATGAGACCAAGATCAACTTGTACCAGAGTGATGGGAAGAGAAGATTATGGAGAAGGAATGGAACTGCTCATGATCCTAAGCATACCACCTCATCAGTGAAGCATGGTGGTGGTAGTGTCATGGCGTGGGCATGTATGGCTGCCAATGGAACTGGTTCTCTTGTATTTATTGATGATGTGACTGCTGACAAAAGCAGCAGGATGAATTCTGAAGTTTTTCGGGCAATATTATCTGCTCACATTCAGCCAAATGCTGCAGAAGTCATTGGACGGCGCTTCACAGTGCAGATGGACAATGACCCAAAGCATACTGCAAAAGCAACCAAAGAGTTTTTGAAGGGACAGAAGTGGAATGTTATGCAATGGTCAAGTCAATCACCTGACCTGATTCCCATTGAGCATGCATTTCACTTGCTGAAGACAAAACTGAAGGGAAAATGCCCCAAGAACAAGCAGGAACTGAAGACAGTTGCAGTAGAGGCCTGGCAGAGCATCATCAGGGATGAAACCCAGCGTCTGGTGATGTCTATGCGTTCCAGACTTCAGGCTGTGATTGACTGCAATGGATTTGCAACCAAGTATTAAGAAGGGAAAGTTTGATTTATGATTATTATTCTGTCCCATTACCTTTGGTCCCTTAACAAGTGGGAGGCACATCTGCAAACTGCTGTAAGTCCTGCACCGTTCACCTGAGTTGGATGTACATACCCTCAAATTAAAGCCGTCAGTCTGCAGTTAAAGCACTCTCAGGGTTATTCAAAGAGCTCCGAATTGCTTGAGAAAGGTAACAGAACGCTGAAAATCAGCATTCGGTTACCTTTCCTGGCCATTTGGCTATTCACAGAGCAGGCAATTCACCAAATCCCAGTGAATTGCCTGAACATACGGTGCCTGTTCGGTGCCTGTTCGAGGGCAGTGAAAACCCCATGAAAAGCACTGCTTCGGCTATTCAGAGAACACAAACCAGCAGTGAAAGGTTCCCCTAATGCCCTGCCATTCGGTGGTTTCATTCGACAGGTTTATTCAGGAGAATCCCATAGGCTTCAATGTTAAAAATATTCCCGTTTTAAGTCAATATCTAATAAACCATTCATTATAAAATTCTGCAGTAAAGAGTCTCTTTATTTATAGATTTTTTAGGATATTTTAAGCATTTTTCTGAATTTTTTTTTTTTAAAAGTCCGATTTTTTTTTAAAGTCTTCTTCTTTTTTCTGTAACAGCCCTCTTTATATTCATTCCCTGGACCTCATATGCAAATTTCAGACATTTTCGCTCAGTAGTTTCTTTGCAAACAGCGTTTCACTTTCACACATTCATACAAACTGTTTTGCTAATTTATTCACTGCCTCTTCTGCTGTGTCGAAGGCTGCGATCGGCTGCTGTTCGGGTTTTTCTGTGGTTTTTGGCAGGTTAATCCAGATGTTTTTGCGGGTTTTCGGCGTGCATTCGCTGGGTTTTGCGGTGAGTTTTCGTCGGGTTTGCAGCAGCTTTTCCCTGCAATTCGGGGACCCTGTGGTGCTTGCTGAATACACCGCAGGGTCACCGAAATGGGATCGACAAAAGGAACCGAATTGAAGAGAACGAAAAGTCACCGAACGTGCGGTGACTTCTCGAATCTCATTGAATAACCCTGATTGTGTTTGCTTCATTCCAACTCCATTGTGGTGGTGTATAGAGCCAAAGATGTTAGAATTGTGTCGATGTCCCAATATTTCTGGACCTGACTGTATATAAATAAATCACCAGAGTATAGCAGTACATAGAGCAATTCGGGGACCCTGTGGTGCTTGCTGAATACACTGCAGGGTCACCGAAATGGGATCGGCAAAAGGAACCGAATTGAAGAGAACGAAAAGTCACCGAACGTGCAGTGACTTTTCGAATCTCTTTGAATTAGCCTGTATGAGTTTGCTCAGTATGAAATCCTTAGAAGACAGATCCCTCATTTAGTTACAGATAGAAAGCTTACGTCACAAGGTTGTGATTTGATTGGATGGTTGCCAGATGACGTTTCGACTGATCGACTGATGTTTCATTGAAACCTGTCAACTGGGTAACCTCCAATAATATTGCCACTACGTGACCTGAGTGACAGGCCTCCCTTCTGTTAAAGCATTTTTGCCTGTTTATTAACGTTATAATTGTATTGTGTGCAAAACCTCTTTCGTTCTTTTGAAACCATAACTTAACATTGGATTTCCGAACAATCAATATGAGACTGGGCAAATATTGGGCCCTATTACAATCTTCGCGCAACGCATGAATTTTGCACAATGTGTTAAACGTTAACACTAATAAATCAACGCTGGTGCTACAATGCTCACACATTTTTTCATCCGTCAGAAAATAACGCACGTAAAACGGATGAGCAAAAACACGCGCGCAGTAACGTTGCGCGCAGAAATCAGTGTGCGGACTGTTTTTTTTCACGTGATTCAGCCAATCAGAATTAAGAACCACAATTGTCTCACGTTAAGTTTTTGCGCCTGTCAAAGTCAATCAGCGCATATATGCTGTATCAATAAAAAAAAGCACACACAACTTCTCCATTTTATTGGTTTGGTATGAGTAGAATGTGTAACTAGACTTTGTTGCGTATTTTTTTTCGGGCTGGTGTATTTGGTTTCGGCCAGGTTGATAGAATTTGCCATTAACACCAGCTTTCAGGAGTTGCTAAAATTATGCGCGCAAAGGCTGTGCGTTACAAACTGCGCATAGATTGTAGTACCATCCTCGTACCAGCGCACAAACGCATTTGCGCTCACAATGTTAAGTATAGGACGCACGCAGTGCACGCAGGATGCGCGAAGTACAGTAAGCTCGCACAGCGTTCGCGCAGGTTCACCCGCGGTAGATGTATACGTGCGTTTGTTGCGCTGACATTGTAATATGACGTTCATGGCAAAGGGTTTTGCCCCTCGCGTTAATGCGTTTTTTTGCGCGCAAACGTATACGCGAAGATTGTAATAGGGCCCATATACTTTTTCGGGTGCTTTACTGGCTGACTTTTATTGAAGGTAGCATCATCTTTCAAATTTCATCAATGTGCAAATTATTTGGATTAAATCAGGTTATGATTGGAAAAAAATATCTATAGAAACTCGCTAATACTAATTGTTTTTAAAAAACAGTGAAAAAATTTAATTGAAGTTGTTTCATTAATCCCATTACATAATGCCCTTCATCAGTGGTTTCCTGCGGAAGTATCAAGAACAGAAAATGCTAAATGGTTAATGTTGCTGTTATCATAAGGAAGGGAAGATCCAATATTTGTGAACCTTCAAATGCAAATATTTCCCATGTGTAAAGAAACCAGAAAATCTGCATATCTTGGCAGGGTTTTACATTTTTTTTGGAAAATAATATATATCAGTGGTTCCCAACCGCGGTCCTCAAGTACCCCCAACATGCCAGGTTTTAAGGATCACCTTGGGGAAATGCAGACTGAATCCTGCAATCAATGAGCAGCAAATCGTATCACCTGTGCTGTGCTTCGGATATCTTTAAAACCTAACCTGTTGGGGGTACTTGAGGACCGCGGTTGGGACCACTGATCTATATCATTAGCGTGTGTGCTTTGTTTCTTTAGATATGTCTGTATGACACGTGCAGCTGTAAGGACAGTGAGGACTGTATGTGTGCCGCTCTGTCATCATACGCCTACGCATGTGCCAAGAAAGGACTAACTCTCAATGGATGGAGGGACACTGTCTGTAGTAAGTACTGAATTAAAGGGGTATCTGAACCTGCAAACCAATATTAGCACGTATTCATAGAGGCATAAAAATATATTTCACTATAGAGTAGCTAAACGAACACCCCAGACATAAAGTGGTGCCTTAGACCTCAACACTCGGACGATTGCAATAATTCACAGTGTAATCCTTGTTCCCGCCCTGAGTATTATGTCCTTAATAAAGCAAGGTCCTCCAGGGTTGCATAAACAAGTTCTGTAACTTTATTGACCACTTCAGCAGACAACAGTATCAGCATACAAAAAAACAAAGACATCCCTACAAACAAAATCCTGGCTCCTCTTGAGCTCTTACCAACCACGAGATCCCTTACTATCAGGGTTTAAACTAAACAAAACACAGGCTTCACTAACCTTAGAAAGCGTCAGAGTTTGCAGCACCCAAGTTTCTGCTTGGAACCAAACAGGCTGCTTCCAGCCTACACAGGCATCTCTCTCAGATTGAAGAGCAGACAGTGATTGCATTTACTGCTGCTAATGACTTACAGCTGACCAGTGTGGTGGAGTCTACCTAAAAAAATCTCGGACTTAATTATGTTGTACACCAACACTCCCCTGGAGCTAAACATCATATCCCTCTCGAAAAAGGTTAGAGGGGATGTCACAGATGACACCATACACTTTATCACAACAGCTTTCATGGTGCAGAGATGACCTCTGCTTTGGAAGGCTGTCAACGTGGTCAGGATTGGAATAGCAAGAGGAGAGAAGGGGGATTTACTAGTAGTCACCAAATTCTTTTGCATTATTTGTAATCTAACCTGTGGGCACAAACCTGTGGGCACAAACCTAGGGAAGTCCATTCATCACTGGCATTATTAAATTTGTAGAACCTCGTGTGCCTCCTTCTTACACTCACCAATGTCTCAGTCACTGTCCCTTTAAACCCGGCCTTACCACTATACCCCTAATCCTGTTCCTTCAAACAATCTATGTCACCCTTCTCTGTCTCTCTGCCACTGGTCCATTCTTGACATATATATATAATAAAATTTATAATTGTAGAAAACACATTTACACATCCCAGCAATTCAGAGAACTGCTTGCCCACAGAGTTCACATGCTACAATCCCCATGTGCAGCAAGGAACTCTGGGTAAGACATGGCAATGAGGTCTCGAATTCCCCACTTTTTGCATCCAGGGTCTGTTTTAACACACAACCCTCCTTGCCAGTGCCATGCCATACTGGATGGCTTTTTAGCAAAGGTCAAGTTATGGAACGAGTCACAGCCACTCCTGAACAGCTGTTTTGGGCTTGTTATGCCCTCATCAGCAGGAGATAGGCTGTGACTCATTGCTGGTTCATGTTTTACCCGCAGGGCAAATCAGTACACATTTAAGTTATGGTGGCGAGTGAGAGTAAAAGCCTCCACATAGCAAATAATACAGTTTACAATTGTAGAAAACATTTACACATCCCAGTGTATATTTATTTATTTATTTAAAAAGGATTTTACCAGGAAGGATACATTGAGATTTCTCTCGTTTTCAAGCATGACCTGGCTTCAAGAACATTGAATTGTTACAGTTACAGAAATACAAAGTAGTAAAATGCAAGATATTAACACAAAACAAATATACAGATTAACAGAAAATAAATATGTAGGAAATAGTCATTATGTTACATGTTTACAGGTGCATTCTGTATATGGTCACTATGTTACATGTTTACAGGTGCATTCTGTATTGAGGTATGTTAATAGGGAGCTCTTAAGTGACTTTAGACTGGGCGAAGATCTGATGGTGTCTGGGAGGTTATTCCATAATTGTGGTGATATATATATATATATATATATATATATATATAATACACGAGAGGGGCAGCACTCAACCTTAACTACGCTTTCAGTGCGGGTGCATCTCAAGACAACATGATATACAACAAAACAGGAGGAGAGCGCACCAGTTGTTGTGGTGTGGTGTGCTCTCCTCCTGTTTTGTTGTATATATATATATATAAAAAATTATCAGAAAGGGACGCACTCCAGGGATTAGATCTCAAGATAAAAAATGATGCTTTATTATAATACCATTTAAAAGTGCCCAATAGCACTGACCGACGTTTCGGCCCTCTATGGGGCCTTTATCAAGGTTCTTGATAAAGGCCCCATAGAGGGCCGAAACGTCGGTCAGTGCTATTGGGCACTTTTAAATGGTATTACAATAAAGCATTATATTTTATCTTGAGATCTAAGCCCTGGAGTGCGTCCCTTTCAGATGATTTTGCATGAATTTATGGACTTTGCACTCAGGCACTCATAATTCATTGTGGTTTTGTGCAGGTTGCCATTGGTTTTCTCTCTCTCTCTCTCTATATATATATATATATATATATATATATATATATCATAGCTCCTGCACTCAAAGACTTACAGGGTTATCCAAAGAGATTCGAAAAGTCACCGCACGTTCGGTGACTTTTCGTTCTCTTCAATTCGGTTCCTTTTGCCGATTGCATTTCGGTGACTCTGCGGTGTATTCAGCAAGCACCACAGGGTCCCCGAATTGCAGGGAAAAGCTGCCGCAAACCTGACGAAAACTAACCGAATGCACGCTGAAAACAAGCAAAAACATCTGGATTAACCTTCGAAAAAGCCGAACATGAGCCGAATCACACAGAGCCGAAGCAGCTGTGACGTAGAGGAGGCAGTGAATAAATTAGCAAAACCGTTTGTATGAATCTGGGAAAATGAAACGCTGTTTGCAAAGAAACTACTGAGCGAAAATGTCTGAAATTTTCACAGGAGGTCCAGGGAATGATAATAAAGAGGGCTTTTACAAAAAAAATAAGTAAACTGAAAAAAAAAAAAAAAAAAATCGGACTTTTTAAAAAAAAAAAAAAAATCAGAAAAATGCTTAAAGTATCCTAAAAAATCAATGAATAAAGAGACTTTTTGCTGCAGAATTTTATAATGAACGGTTTATTAGATGTTGAATTAAAACGGGAATATTTTTAACATTGAAGTCTATGGGATTCTCCTGAATAAATTTGCCGAATTAAACCACCGAATGGCAGGGCATTAGGGGAACCTTTCACTGCTGGTTTGAGTTCTCTGAATAGCCGAAGCAGTGCTTTTTCATGGGGATTTCACTGCCCTCGAACAGGAACCGAACAGGCACCGTATGTGCAGGCAATTCGCCAGGATTTGGCGAATTGCCTGCTCTCTGGATAGCCGAATGGCCAGGAAAGGTAACCGAACACTGATTTTGAGCGTTCGGTTACCTTTCTCAAGCAATTCGGATCTCTTTGGATAACCCTGTTAATGATTCACTTGCTCGTTGCTCAGCCAAATGATATAAACACAAATCCTAATCAGCAACCAGCAATCCAAGATCTTCTTAAAACTTTTCTTTATTCCAATCATAAAATTAGTCAACAACCTTTCCAGCTCCCGCCAAGAAGCTATCATCAGGACACTGACGCAAAGGCACAGTGATGTCCTGATGATGAAAGCTTCTTAACACGAGCTAAAACTGTCGTTGACAAAATGTAAATATTCCAATAAAGAGAAGTTTTAAGAAGACCTTGAAGTGATGGCTGCTGATTAGGAATTGTATGTATATATATTTTTAGCAGATTTTTTATCTGTGGCAGCATTTAGAATAATAACAATAATCATAGTTTTTCTTTAACTGTTTAGCTAAGTACACCAAGATCTGTGAGAAATCCCAAGAATACAGCTACAGTGTATCTCAGTGTCAGCCATCCTGCCGTTCCCAAAGCAGTGTAGATGTGACTTGTGGCATACGATTTTACTCTGTGGAAGGCTGTGTTTGCAAAAAGGGGACATTGATGGATGAAAGAGGGATTTGTGTGACTGCCGAAAAGTGTCCGTGCTATTATAATGGCGTTGCAATGGAGTCTGGGGAAGTGGTCTATAATCATGGAATAATGTGGTAAGTGATCTCTCTGAATATTTTTTTTTCTGCACTGAAACTCAAAAAGATTCACATAGTCAACATAATAAATATGCAGTATTCAATCCTCAGCGGAAGCGTGGAATCAAGCGCTGTCTATCAGGGTCTTCCTCCATTCAACATTTTCAAAAATAGAAACTCCAAGAAATGAGAACAAATATAGTGCAAAATTGCTAAAATAATTAAAAATAAAATATGATATGGCGTACACTCATGTGATTTTGAGCCTCATATACATAGGCTTATTGAATATCGCAGATTGACCCATAAAGGCAATCCCTCCTTTTTTACTTCATAGGTAGTCGATATGACCTCAATAAAAACAGAAGATATAGTGCAGGGGATCCTTTACACCCTTACAAATAAAGTAAGCAGCAAGAACCTACTCACATGAATAAGTGTCTTTCTTTAAAAGACACTAAATCTAAGGCCGTCAGTATTAATAGGGAGTACCGAACCCCCATCACTCTGTCAACCTCTCAACTAGATCAGGAGCAGATGGCCACAAAGATGGATAGCAGTATAAAAACCCACTCTATTATAAGTAAAATAACCTACCAAAACGTGTTTCGCTGTGAAATCAGCTTCTGCAGTTGGTATTTCGATATAATGTGGTATGTTAATCTGAAGAGATGAGTTTTAAGAGATTTCTTGAAGGCCCAAAGATTAGGGAAGAGTCTGATAGGGTGATGTAGGTTATTCCACAGGTTGGAAGCTGCCCTGGAAAAGTATTGGAGGTGAGAGTTGGCAGTAGGGGTGGATACAGACGACAGGTGGAGGTCACCTGCTGACCAGAGTGCTCTAGATGGGATGTACTTGGGAAGTTAGGAAGACATGTAAGGAGGGGCTACGTTTGGGCTTTAAAAGTCGTCAACAGTATTTTACATGGTAACTTGAAAGGTACAGGAAGGCAATGAAGGGACCGGAAGAGGGGGGAGGTATGCGTGGAGTGATGAGTGAGAAATATAAGCCTGGGAGCTGCATTCATTACAGATTACAAGGGAGTAAATTAGTGAGGGCATTTCCGAGAGAGGTTCAATAATTAAGTCATGATATAATAAGCACATGGACAATCTTAAGTATATGCAATATATATTCATTGCATTCTCAAACATGTAACAATCATAGGGTCCAGGGTGGCACATTCACTGACTGATACAAACACTCTGGAATTTGATTACAGCATGTGTACCAAAGGTCAACTGAATTGTGATGGATCAACACTTAATCGGCAAAGTAGAACTCATGACTCAACTCCTTTGCACATTGCAGGTAAACTGACACTTTAAACTCCCTATACCTACAGTATAACCAGGTTTTTACAGTTTTTATGTTTAAAATTGAATTGATTGAAATGTTCTGTATGAGAATGGGTTATTTCTACAAGCAGGTCTCGACGTGGAACATGTCACATGAAAAAAAGATTCATGAATCCATCATGCTGGTGACGTTCATGCATATATCCTGATGTATGATATAGATAAAGCATGGATTTCCAGCATAGCTTTTATCAAAGTGTTTTTTAGATTTTAGGGCGCTTTTTTTATATCTCTTGTATCCTTCTACGCATGTATTTAATTTCGTGCTGCCAAATTCACCTTTTCAAATTCACCAAATTCAAATTCACCAAATTTACCTGGTGTAAAATACGTTGGGGCTTTGTTCCTCAAAAACATGAATTGTGCATATTAATTCATTTTTTTTCTGTAACAATTTGTGTTTTTACAAATGAGTCTAGCAAGTTTTAATAAATTCCTAAACTACTTTCCATGTGTAGCAAGCACTATCTATCTGTGCATGTCACAAATGCACATACCTTCTAGGAGAAGAGGAGTTTGTTGCTTTATCCCAGGGATCAGCAACTTTGGCCCTCCATATATTTTGGAATTATACTTCCCATGAGCCTTCGTCAACCTAGTGACTGGCTGAGAATCATGGGAGATGTAGTTCTGCAGTACTTCTGCAGGTGTAAGGTTGCTGACCCCTGCTTTAACTATTAGTGACTGAGTAGGTGGCATTGGAGATTTATGTCAACTCGGTAACACAGATGTTCCTTCATTATTTTGGACTCAGGAACAAAGTTATTGATGTGTGTGTATATATATATATATATATACAGTGTATATATATATATATAATGTTTTACACACACCACTGCACCCTAGATGCAAAAAATATTTCTTAAAGAAATAGTTGAATCGCTCTAGTATTGATAACTAGTCATAATCGGGTACAGTTATATCCATTATATTCATTTCAGTACTGACCACCTTTATTGGTCCAGTGGGCAGATTGGTATTTATCTAATTGCCATTGTTTATTTTTCAGCTTGCTTCCCTCCGCTGATTTATCATAACTGCTCCAGTGCCCCAAAGAGCACCAAAGGGCTGGAGTGCCAGAAAAGCTGTCAAACATTGGACATGGACTGTGTAAGTATTGCAGCCTTCCCTGTTTATAAAGAAGACAGACAGCGGTACAAAGACAAGATGGATGATAAAAATAAAAAGAAGTTGATGTAGAGTATAGCATTCTAAAGGAGAATTCTTATAACATCTCATTGTCTTTTTAATTAGAACATGTTTTGATTTTTTTTCCCGTTTATTTTATTCTTTTCCTCTTTATCTCCTCTTTTATTATGAACTATTGCACAGTGACAGGGACTGTAAAAATGCTTTTTAAAAGTCAGAGGGTTTATTTAGATTTCCTCTGTGTGTTTTTAATCTATAGATTGAATTAAATAGTGTGAATATATTTACTGCCATCTAGTGGTGTCTGTACAAACTCCTTTGCTTGTTATGAAAATGGAATAGCTTTTCTTAAAGGGACACTCAAAACAATGTGAGCACTCAATCTCACTGAGTGGTCATGCTGCTGTGAGCTCCCCCTCTGGCTTCTCTGGGGGGGAAGGAAATTTGCGCCCCTAATGTCCAGATGCAGCAGGCTTACGTTCCAGCTGGCCTATGGCAGGCATAGTGCGAGGCATGCGCAGGCTCTGCAGCTTTTACAGAAATGTAGTCTGTGCTGCGATCATGCACAGACCACATTCACACTGAGCTCCGGTGCTCAGTGAGTTTGCGGCTCCCGGTACACTCTGATGATGTATCAGAGTGTGTCGGCGCCTCGACTCATTGTCAGGAGGTCAGCACCAGAGGAGCAAAGGCTCCCCAGACTCAGGCCACCAGGGACCCAGACCACCAGGGAGACATGTCGCCCTAACAACTCTTCCCATGGACCACCAGTGTTTGGCCCCTCCCGGCAGAAAAGGTAAGCAGGAGAGGAGGCAATAATTCATTATTAGTAATAATTAGAAATGTAATATTTTCCTTTTTGAAATGTAATCATTTTTATATATTAAAATATAATTAATTAATTTTAATAATCTATAATTTAACATGGGCTCTATTACATTCTCCGTGCAAACGTTAACGCGTGCGCAAAAACGCATTAACGCAGGGGGAAAAAACATTTGCGCACAACGTCGTATTACAATGTCTGCGAAACGAATGCGCGTATTCGTCTACCGCGGGCGAAACTGCGCGAACGCTGCGCGAGCTTTGCGCGTCCTATACTTAACATTGTGAGCGCAAATGCGTTCGTGCGCTGATACGCGGATGGTATTACAATCTATGCGCAAATTTTGACGGCCAACATTTGCGCGCATAATTTTATCGTTTCTGAAAAGCTGGTGTTAATGTCAAATACGAACGTCCTGGCCAAAACGAAATACACCGGCACAAAAAAAGAAATACAGCTGAGTATAGGTACACATTCTACACGTACTCAAACAATAAAATTGTGAATTCGTGAATGTTTTTATTATTGCTGTAGCATATATACTCAGATTTACTTTGACAGGTGCAAAAACTTAAGTGAGTCAATTAAGGTAAATTAATGTCAATTAAGGTTCTTAATTCTGATTGGCTGAATCCCGCGAAAAAAAAAGTCTGCACACTGATTTACGTGCGCTACTATGCTCAATTTACTGCGCTCGTATTTCTCTTCGTTTTGCACGTTCGTTTTACTTGCGTTATTTTTTGACGCATGAAAAATGCATTCGGATAGTAATACCACCGATAATTTTCGCGTGTTAACACTGACAGCTGTGCACAAAATTTATTGCATGGAGAATGTAATAGAGCCCCATATATTTTGAAACATTTTAATATAATTTTTAATTTATTTATTTTAATATCTAAATATAATGTACTATAGTTTAATAGACTGTTAATGTATAATTAATTTTATTATTTAATTTAATCAATTTAAATTTGTTGTGTAATTACTTGAATGAATATTTATTTTTTAATATATTTTATATTAATTTATTATTATTTTATTTGTTTTATTCCCATCCAGCTCTGTGATGCCCTCATACACACAGTATATTGCTGTTTTAGTGATATGCAGCTCAGTAATACGCTCATATACACTGCACATTGCTATGAGTTTTATTTCTTTGTGATACGCTCATGTACAATGCATATTACCGTGTGTTTTATTGCTGTGGCGCTCTGTGATATGGTCATACACAACACATTTCTGTGAGTTTTATTGCTGTGATGTTTATGCAGACTGCCCGGGGTAAAGTCTGGGGGCATACACAAATACATAGAAATATGGGAATAACCCTGCAGTCAGTGCACACCACCTCACATTCACATTCACATACATACACTTTACAGGTGGAATGGAATCAGGGCGTGCTAACGTGTCCACAGGTCGGGGGGGGGGGCGCAATTCTTGCCTTGCCCCTGGCGCTGACACTACGCCACTGGGTTAAATCACACAGCAACTGTGAGGTTATTTAACCTGTTATTTGACACAAAATTTTAACTTAGTGTATAAATGATACGGGCAGCTACTGAATGAGAGTGACGACAGGATGATTTATAAACGCATAGCCAAACATCATGCTATTAAAAGAAATAACCTTGTAAAATATGATTCAAATTTTATTTTTCCCATAATTAACAAGAGTAATCTTGCAGTCTTAATGTGAGCATGGGTAAGAGAAAAAAAAAACAATACTCTTCTCCTTAAACCTTTTGTCTCATATGACTGTTTTCCTAATCCTGCTACTCTCTCTACTGTCCCTAAATCTATGTGTAAACCATTGCGAATATAGCATGGGATTTGCAACAAATCACCAAAGAGAGAAAGGCGACACATTAGCTATTTACACAGTAAATGGAATTAAGTAATGAAAAGTCCAATAAAAACTTCTATCTATTGAATGTTAACTTATTTTTGTATTTTGTGTAATCTTTTTCTACAGTACAGTAGTGAGTGTATTTCGGGCTGTGTGTGTCCGAACGGGTTGGTTTTGGATGGTAAAGGAGACTGCATGGCTGAACAGCAGTGCCCATGTGTTCATAACGAAGCGACATTCCGTCAAGGAGAAGTCATTATGGCCGGATGCAATACCTGGTAACATCTGGATTTTTTTTTCATTATTGCTTGTACTTTTTGGGATTTAGCAGGTTGACCTTGTATTTGCTATGTTAGAAGGTGGTGACATAATATATGCACCAAACATAACAAGAAAAAAAAAGATGTCACCTGTGCTCGTTTCTATATATTTCCATGTGCAACAAAACACTGTCAGAGGTTTTAGTTTGCTTAAATGGCCATTGAAGTGTAAGCTCACTCGCCCCATCAAGGCACCTCTCGGTAGAGTGAGTCCTATCCAAAGTACCAAAAGCTGCCCCTCTGAGCAACTGCATGGTGTTGAGGGGGTTTCTATCTGAAGGCAAGAAGCGTCAAGGGTGTCTTTCTGGTGGGACGTGGAAAGATCATTGTATATACCTATGTGTGAAAAAAAGGTGGAGTATAAGGAAGTGTGGTATTGAAAGCATGGCACATGGCCATCAAAATAATTTCTTGCCCAGGCTCCCTCAGATGTGGCCCTGACTAAGGGATTATCTAACTTTGGTGTATATCCCACACCGCCAATAGGATGCAAGAGATGCTGCTCTTGGCATCATAAGTGGATTATCTGAGAGTATTTTTTTTCTTCAATTTATTTTGTGTTCATAAATTCACAGTAGACTATATACATTTTTGTTCTTTTTTTCGTTTCGTTTTGGTTTTTAATTTTTGGGGTTACGAAGGTTAGCAGCAAGAATAACGAAAAGAAAAAAGAATGAATTTTCCATTATTCTATCATTTTGAACAAGAAAATAGAAGAAAATTTAGGGCTGTTTCCTGAAACCTGACTTGAAATAAATTGATTGGTATCACTAGAAGCAACAGTGTTAATTTTTGTCTCTTACGCAATCATTAGCGCACAGCTAGGAATAGAGCTCTAGGAAAAGTAAGAATAATATATATGCTGCGTGACAGCTTGAAATGTCCCTTTGGAAACTTATTTGCTGTTTCTCTATGATATATGGTACATGATAAAAAGTAATAAATGATTTGCAATTAATCAATTAATTATCCTGATAACACCTATAAATTAATAAATGAGTTAATATTGATTATCCTGGTATATTTATATAACTCTACAATTGTTTGTCTTGCAGCACATGTAGAGCCAGGAAGTGGAATTGTACCCAAAAACAATGTCTGGGGACATGCTCGGTTTATGGGAATGGCCATTACACAACCTTTGATGGAAAGAGATACAGCTTTAATGGAAATTGTGAATACACGTTGGTACAGGTAAACAGGCGAATTATCAGCTTCATTTCAATGGTCGTTACACTAACAAACTCTTTAAGTTTCTTTTATTACTCTTCTTCCTTTCTTCGAAGGATCATTGCGGCCGTGACAGAGGAAACACTTTCCGAGTCATCACCGAAAATATCCCTTGCGGTACAACAGGCACTACATGCTCTAAATCCATCAAGCTGTTCACTGAAGTGAGTAAATGCCCCACCTTAGAACAAATAAAAATCAACAAAAGATGCTTTTATATTATATTTATTTCTTTACGTTTACATGGTCATATTTGATATCATTTGAAAGGAAAGACTCTGTATTTCCCAATGATACCTCAATTGACCTTGTTGGGTATACAGAATGTAGATATAGGTGTCCAAAGGACCCCTGGCTCTCCTCTAAAACTGTTCAGCAGTTTGTATTTTTGATAAAACAATGCAAAATAATGCACTGCACCAACACCTCCTCACTTGCTCCCAACATGGAAAATGAAAAGGTGAGTTATGCAGCGGCATTGTTTGCTTTATAGGTAAAAAAGCTAACAAAACTGCTGCATAAATCACATATATAGAATCTTAAGTTTATTTATTTTATATTTTAATTGTAAATGGTACACACTCAAGTATTATTATTATACTTTATTTATATAGCGCCAGCATATTCCGCAGCGCTGAACAATGGGCATGATATAGACAGGGTTACAATACATTTATAAAGGATTTTACCAGGAAGGATACATTGAGATTTCTCTCGTTTTCAAGTATGTCATTGAGGCCGAACAACATTTGATAAAGCAGTACAGGAGGAAACAAGGGCCCTATTCCCGTGGGAACGTACAATCTAGAAGAGTTGGGTTGTGAAAACAGGAGGAGACGATGGCAGGGTGAGAGTGATGGACTGGTTGGGGCAGTGAGGTGTATCAGTGAGTCGGGTGGTAGGCTTGTCTGAAAAGGAATCTCTTAAGGGAGCGTTTGAAGGAACGAAAACTAGGGGAAAGTCTGACCGTACGAGGGAGAGTGTTCCAGAGGATGGGGCTGCGCGTGAGAAACCCTGCAGTCTATCATGGGAAGAGGTGATGCGGGGAGAAGCTAGACGCAGGTCACTGTTTGACCTTAGGGAGCGGGCTGGGTTGTATTTGGTGATTAGTGAGGACAGGTAGTGGGGAGCAGAGTTAGTGTTATTAGTATCATGAGATATCATTGGAAAGGTCAGACTCTTACCTTTCAAATGATGTCTCACTTGTGTTTCTAGCTCTAACAGATCAGGAGCCCCAATTATTTAAGAGCAAAAATGAGAACTCTGGTTTTCAACAGAGTATCCCTTTAAAGAAGGAAAGAAGCTCCTGCTTTGAAGGGACGTCAGAGCCGCTAGGGACAGCTAAGGGTGATGAAGGGAACATTAGACCCCAAACCATGACCAATTTATTCAGTTAGTACTTTCCTGGTGCCTGAGTGTTCCTTTAGTTATAGGTTTTGATTGGAACAGGGAGCGTTCTGTGCAGTATTCATGGACCTTAACCGATACTGTTTACTGTGTATCTTTCCGACCTCAAATTTAAATATTCTCTTTTTTTTTTTTATGAGTTCATATCCATGGACAGATTGACTATTTATCTTCCATCTTCCAGAGCAGTGAACTTATCCTAAATGACGAAAAGCTTGCTGTTGTCAACAAAAATAACACAAACATTGAATATGAAGTCGAAAAACGGGGCCTGTTCATGGTTATAAAACTCTTGAATGGGATTATCATGATGTGGGATAGGCACACCACCATCTTCATCAAGCTCAATTCAGACTACAAGGTAAGATTGTTTTGTTGACCACATAATACAGAACATATGTACTTTTCAAACGATTCTATGCAATAAGTATCTGCATATGCCATTATTTTTTGTTATTAACCTGATAGTAATCTGTAATTCCTCATCCAGGGACACGTCTGTGGGCTCTGCGGGAACTATGATGGAAATGCAGATAATGAATTTACTACACGGAGTCAGTCAGTGGTAGAGAATATTTTGGAATTCGGAAACAGCTGGAAAATGGATCCCCAATGTCCAGATGTACTTGAAAGCAAGGATCCCTGTATTTTCAATCCATATCGAAAGCCATGGGCCCAGAGAAAGTGCAGTATAATTACTAGCAAAGTCTTTAGGCCCTGTCACCCCCAGGTAAGCGTCAATATCCAATAACACGTATATTTCTATCAGCCATTTCTTAGGTAAAAAAAAAATATTGGCTGATTCATTTGAAGAAAATTGTCTAGAGCCGATATGGGAAAAATTATGCGGGTCCGAAAAAAAAAGCTGGCTGGTAAAACGCCCGAAAAAGCTTGTACTCGGCCAGCATCATACATAGATGTGTGCCTTTAAACAGGACTATTAGAAATATCCATTGTTTAAACACAGACGTGTTCAGCCCATTATATTAGGGTGTGCACCCATGCAACATTTATTAATTGAGAGTTTAGAGCATTTTGCACAAAATGTACATTTTTCATTAGAAATAACAAGCCTGTAATCAGAGATCCAGTCACTGTTTATGCTATTCATCATGAAGCAGATAAGGCACATCTAAAATGTCAATGTAGCAGGTGATAGAGGAGGACCTCTTCACCAACCATTAAGGTGTGCCTGGACACACCTGTAACACCCCCTGCACACGCCTATGGTTTAAAACAATATTTCAGACTAATACCCTTTAATTACCTGCCTGAAAATGCATTGATCATCAACTTTTAGTATTTGCTAATTTGTTTCGCAAATCGGCATACCAATAAATTCCAATTGATTAAATCGCTAAAGCCGACATTTCCATTGAAAGGTATAACCGCAAGAGCTGATATGCTATCCAAGCTTTTATCGGGGAACCTGTATTTGAATTTCACAAACCAAAAAATGGCTGGAAATCATCTGAAAAGGGTCCCGATTATGGCCATTGGACCAAATTAAATATTATTATATTGTCTGCTTTCTAACATGGTCGTGATGAATGTAAATTTAATTTAATCTGCTTCTGTGATCATCTCTAATTGTTGTTATGACCTCGCATTTGCCTGGCTTCCTCATCGGTCAGCTTTGACCTTGTTACCAGCAATAGTCTAGGTCTAGATGACAAGTAAGGGGTAAACTTAACCAAACCTCTTGTAAACAGACTCCATAGATGATATCAACTGGTAAATTTACTGGGGCTTCAACTAAGTTTACACTTGACTGGTAATAGTCACCTGTATTGTACAATGCCCATTTTCATGCACAGCCCATTTCATTGGGTTGTGCCAACATGTGGAAATTAAGAACAAATATATGTTTCAATACCTGAGCACAAAATACACATTTGTGTTCTAATCCGTACTTGTGTGTATAAAGTGATACTGCCAAGTGCCAAATATTCATGCTTCTTATCTTGAGCCAAACGTGGATCATCTAGAAATTATAGGAGTCCTAAATAGTGGAGATGTAGGACCAATTAATCCAGCATCAGGGAATTCTTATGCACAGCAAGCATATCCCTCTGTACATGATAATGCTCATGTGTATCTCACTCAATCTACAGGTGAACCCTATAGCATTTTATGAAGCTTGCCTTACTGATGCTTGTGCCTGTGATTCTGGAGGAGATTGTGAATGCGTTTGTACTGCAGTGGCATCGTATGCCCAGGCCTGCAGTGAAGCCGGAGTCTGCATCAGATGGAGAACACCAACAATGTGCCGTGAGTCCTACATATCTATGGCATTCAAATAGAAAGATGCACTTTTTCCACGCTAAATTACCTAAATTATATTGCGTGCATGCTTATGATTCAGGATGGAAACAACAGGTGAGGGTAATTTTACAATGTCAGAGGAAATTAGCAAAATAAAGTATCGTATTCCATCCCTTAGCCATTTTTAAGGCATTCTAGCCTTGGTTTCGAACTTTACTTAAATCAGTTCAGCATGTTAAGCAAGTAAGCTAGCATTGTCCTAATTTACTTGCATTATGTAATTTCTACCTTTAACAAGTTAGTCCCTTTTAAAGAAGGGTTCCTGGATTCCTCCCTTATTAGCTTCCTATAATGCTTTCCTTAACAGATTCTTAGACTGACTCTTGGCCCTTGCCTAATCCAACCGGACAGTCGCAAATGTGGAAACTTTTATGTGAGCCTTACCATCGACAGCTCTATTAGGAGCGAGTCACAGTATTAGTGGTTATAGTTCAAATATTTAGGACCCACTGATCGATAACAGCAGCGGCATAGCACACCTTCATTGTTATTGACTCCTGTAGTCCATAGGACTCTGTGGAGCCAGGTGCGACCCTGCCATGAGTTTGGCATGAGCTCACGTACGCAGTGTTGCGCAGGGAAGGCAGAAGAACACCAATAACTGTTTGTTCTCAGTCTTCTGCTGCTTGCAGCCAGAGAAGGCTGCATATTGTGCTGCCCACTCAACATGGGATAAGACATAACTGTTTTTTTAATATGGTTATTATTTTGTGTAAATTGATTTTGCAAAAGCAAAATTAATTAACAAAGGGGTCAAGAGTTGTTATTTTTTCTGAATAATGGCTTGAGCCGATGAGCGTGGATGGAAAAGCTCATTCTTCATCAGCTAGTTGCAAGTTAATGGCTCTTATACAAAGTATAGAATACGTTAATTTACATATGTAACTGCCATGTCTGAGCTACAAGCAAAGCTTGATGGTATCATGGTGGTTTGAGCTGTTAAGCTAATGGCTGGAGCCACTTTGTATATAATGACTCCAGAGGTTAGCTTAATGGCTCAGTTGGAATAGGACTCCTTGTCAGTAACAAATGGGCAGCTGAAAAGAAATATCAGATTGTTCTGATAACTCTCAGCAGTCCCCCATTACCAGCTCTGTTATGACTCTGATGGTATTTTAGCAGCACGAGTTATGACAGTAGGGAGCTGCTAAATGATACCAGCAGCAAAGCTTGTGACTCCGATAGAAGAACAGATCGAGCCATTCAGCTAACAAGTGAAACCGTTAAGTTCATAAGTGTTGCCATGATACTTAACGGCTCGGTTGGAATAGGACCCCCACTATTAACGTACACACCTATACTATGTATTGCTCCTTCTTTTACATTTAAAGTACACAAAATGTCAATATATGTATATTTCTGAACTCTTTCCCTTAGCCCTGTTTTGTGATTATTACAATGCTGTTGGTGACTGTGAGTGGCATTACAAGCCATGTGGACCTCGCTGCATGAAAACCTGTAAGAATCCCAAAGGAGAATGCAAATATGATTTGCTCGGTTGTGAAGGTAAGAAAAAACATCAATATAGGTCAAACAACACCAGAAAGAATGTACATTACTTAATTTCAAAACAGAGGTCTACCCTCTCCCTACACCTGCGACAGGTTTCCTTTTAATTATCGCAACAATATATTTTAATAAATATTACTAAAATATAACGTCATATGAATATTCAAATTTCTTAACTGTGGAAATAAAACATTACCAAACAACAAGCTTTCCTTCCTTCAATAAGTCATGCATAGAAACAAGGAATGTAAATTCACAATACTAGAGGCAGATCACAGCCAGTACAGCATAACAGCTCTAGTGCTGTAATTAGTTGTAACTCTATCCTGGTTACTGTACATTAATGTCTCCTATACTTTGTACGGGAGACGTTAATGTGCCCCTTGCATATGAAGAATGAGCTGATCCATCAAATTCACTCTTCATTTATGCATGATGTTACTCAAAGAAGAATTACTTTTCTCAACCCTTGGTGTATCCACGTCTCCTTCTGCCGCCCGGGCCGAATCTCACTCACGCGAGCTCACGTCCATCTCCATAGAGTCTTATGGACTCCTGGATCTGATAACACGGCTTGTGATATCACCCTGCAGCTCGGAAGTATTACGACTCGAGGTGTTGACAAAGTGGCCTGGTCGTTATACAGATGTTAAAGTTGAGCTACAAATGGAAACTGGCTGACACAATAGTCACACATTTGCATCTTGCCTTTAACGTTTAGGTTGTTATCTAGCCCCTAGTGTTTTCTGTTGGGTCCATTTTCTCAATTAAAGAAAGAGAATCAACACATTATAGTGTAGTACTGTAACAATCAAGTGAGAAATCTGTTATTGTTGTAGGAATTGCCTTCCAAGGGCTCTGTTACATTCTTCACACAAACAATAACGCGTGCGCAAAAACGCATTAACGCGAGGGGCAAAACCCTTTCCGATGAACGTCGTATTACAATGTCCGTGCAAAAAATGTGCATTAACGTCTACCGCGGGTGAACCTGCGCGAACGCTGCGCGAGCTTACTTTACTGCGCACGTCCTATACTTAACAATGTGAGCGAAAATGCATTTGTGCGCTGGTACGCGGATAGTATTACAATCTATGCGCAAAATTTAGCGCACAGCATTTGCGCGCATAATTTTAACATCTTTGAAAAGCTGGTGGTAATGGCAGATCTGAACATCCTGGCTGAACCCAAACACACCAGCCCAAAAAAAACAATACAGCAAAGTATACGTAGTTACACATTCTACACATACCCAAACAATAAAATGGAGAAGTTGTGCGTGTTTTTTTTTATTGATGCAGCATATATGCGCAGATTGACTTTGACAGGTGCAAAAACTTAGCGGAAGACAATTGCGGTTCTTAATTCTGATTGGCTGAATCTCTTGAAAAAACAATCCGCACACTGATTTCTGCGCACAATGTTAATGCACGCGCGTTTTTGCGCGTCCATTTTACGTGCGTTATTTTTTGACGGATGAAAAAATGCACGAGGATTGTAATACCAGTGCTCTTTTACGCACATTAACGTTTAACGCTGCGCGAACAAATTCACACGTTCTGCGTGCGTTTTTGCGGGAAGAATGTAATAGAGCCCCAAGTGGGGGGAAGGCTGTCACAGCCTGTTAGGACCGGCCAATTGGGGAAAGGTGGAGTGGACAACTAGCATAATATGACCAATTAACCGAGATAAATTGATCACGATGGACAGAATGTCCATTTAAGGATGCACTGAGTGTGTCACCGGCATACAGGCTGCAGTTATTTATATACTGTATGCATGTTCAATGAACCACCGACATTAAAAGAATCCCCCGAAAACATTTTCAATTCCCATGTTTATTACTTTTACCTAGTATATTATTGATTGTAAAGATGTGCAGAAGACAACATTGCCCTAATATTCGAGTAATATGAGTAATAAAATGTGCTGTATAAGAAAGTTGAGATTGTTCATATAACAGCGTGTATTATGACAGTTAATATTGTCTACACAGAAAATGCCATAACTATTTCCTTTCTACCCCATAGGCTGCTATCCAAGCTGTCCTGCATCCAGTCCATTCTTCAATGAAGATACTTCAAACTGTGTTGCCCAGTGTGGCTGTTATGACATAGATAAACATTTTTATAAGTATGGGGAAAAAGTTCCTTCTCAAGAAAACTGTCAGTTTTGGTAAGACCCTTAGTTTTCAATAAAATTGAAAACAGTGAACATTTTTAATGCTGGCCAAACTTAGGGCCCTATTCCAAGTTTGGTGTCAACTTCACCAAAGCTGTTGTAAACTTAACAACCCATAGACTATAATAGCTCTGGTAAGCTAAACAACAGCTCTGGTGAAGTCAATGCCAATCTTGGAATAGGACCCTCAATGATTGCTGTTACAAGTTTTTTCTTGTTCTATGACTTATTGATGAAGGTGAAGGAATATAGAGTAAGAAATATCTTTGCATGAATATGGTGCAAGGCTTGTATTTCTCACCCGATGCTCCTCACTTTCCTCTCGTCTCTGTCAGTCCCTTCAATGGTTTTCTTTACCTTACAGGATCCATTCCAAAATACTAATTCTCACTTTTAAAGCACTCAATAACTTGACCCCTCCTTATTCTGAGAAACCTACATATTTTTGTTCCTTTCTTTTTCAGCCAATGCTTCACAGGAGGAATTTCGTGCAAGTATGATGTCACAGGTATGTGTGTAACTATATATATATATATAAAGTCCAAAATACCGGTGGCACTCTGGGTCTTTTCCAAAAATAGCAAAACTTTATTGTTTAAAAAGTCAACTTTTCCGCCCGCTCATCGCAAGCTTTCTTTAGGTCCTGAAGAAAGCTCGCGATGAGCGGGCTGAAACGTTGACTTTTTTAACAATAAAGTTTTGCTATTTTTGGAAAAGACCCAGAGTGCCGCCGGTATTTTGGACTTTAAATAAAGCTTGGCGTTGCACCAGGCATGAAACCGAGATTATTTTTTTTTTTACATAAAAAGAGATTAATGGAATGCACAAATCACTGCACAATTTACCTACCATTATAATGTCAAGACTTTCCGCACAACCACTTGGTATTTTCATGAATCTTTATAAATTAGTTTATTGTGAAATTCTTTGCAGTGAGAGGTATTAATACACCGTCATACATTTTACTACTATTTATTTATTCCACCTGATGCAACCACCTGAATTCTTGAACTCTCCTTAAATCCACACACATATTTCATTATGGTTAACTAATTAATTAATTACAGTTAGTCTAGTGGGTTTGCAAATACATGTTGTGGATGTGTGTGCGCAACTATATTTTTTATTTTATTTCTATATTTATATTATTTATAAAGTAGTTTACCAATAAGGATACATTGAGATTTCAATAGTTTTCAAGTATGACCTGGGTTCACGAACATTGAATTTTTACACTAGGGCGCAGAAATGCAAAGTAATAAAATGCAAGATATTAGTAATTATATCTATGTATAAACATAATCCTAACCCCTTACCGCCGGGCGGGTTGTGCCAGGCAGTAGACATTAATGCCAGCTACTGCGGCAGGACCTTCCTCTAGCCCAGCTATGCAGCGGACGCACAGCGCACATCATTGGGTGGAAGGGGAAGGCCAGAGTTCAGACCATCCTGCGGCAGCCAGTGACCCATGCTGCTCACCAACCTATGGGCAGTACTGTCACAACACATAGACTCTAGTGGGGCGTGCAAATGCCGCCACGTGGTGTTAAGGCTCATCCGCCGTGGGGATGGCATATTATGCCCAACGGTGGGAAAGGGTTAACAAAGGCCGTGGGACAGCCGGCAGAGGGCTAAATTCCATAAGGGGTTATTCAGGGACAGTGGATCTGGGGCCTGATCTGCCACATCTTGCCACTGGGAGCAGAGTGAGACTGAGAACAAATAGTTCCCAGTCTCCTTCCGCGATCACTCTACGGCGCTGCGTGCTTTTGCGAGATCGCACAGGGCTCGCAGTCCAGAAACGCAACTCCCCAAGAAGTCCTATGGAAGCACTACCATGGGTATCCCAACGGGTAGAGCTGTGTTCCGGGGCAAGGTGCTGAGGTAACACATGTCCCGGAATATTGTGCTAACATTGAGATTCTACGAGGAAGTCTGCAGGCACAAATTTTCCTCTTTGAGTCCCCATGTTAGCAAGAACAAAGTAATAGTGCCCTGTGTGTTTTCAGTTTTTATTCAAATGTGAGGCTTACTTTGTTTTTTGTTGTACATGTCCCACAGAGGTTGAGGGGAAGGAGGCTGAGAAGCTAGTGGTTAGGACAGATGGGCCTGACGAAAGGAATGTGGTATGCATAGTACTGAACCAAAAATGGTATATGTAACAGATCTGAGCACCCCAACTGGGTCACATCTGTTAATGCCGCTCCCTTGCCACCCGTTCTCCAATCAACGATCCTTCATGCCTACCCAAGCCCTTAGCCGAAGCAACAGGTGGAATCAAAGATTACAGCATTCCCTGGAAATGAGGCAGCACTCGGAACGTGGATTCAAATAGACAGATAGGTAGCCTTTAGTGAAACACATCAGCCAAATATATGCAGTGCCTGGAGGGACCTAGAGATCAAGGTAAGATATCAAAATGTGCCCCCCTCTCCTCCACAAGTTAGCCATTCCCTAGCCATTTCACATATCTAAAATATATTCCATACAGTGGTTGGAGAGGGGGTTGGAAAGGGCTGCATTGACACAAAGTAATGATATTAGAAATAATAACAGTAACATGTTAACATAGACAACAATGATAGTAACAATAATAATATTTACATATAACACAGACACAGGGTGACTAGGACATAGGAGAGAGTTGGGGAACAGAATGACATGTCAGACGTCCCAGAATCCACAGACCCACATCGCCCAAAAGAAATACCAAATCCAGGTACCCAAGTTCAAAGTGACTTTCGTCACAGTGTACAAGGTAGAGAGTGACGATAATGAGCAGAAATATATGGTGAAGTAAAAAAGGCTTACGACAGAATAAGAAGAAAGGCGTAATATAAAATTACAATTTTACACATTTATAGATTTAATTTCTTTCCCTTGCATTTCAGAATGTCAATGTGAATATGAGGGTAAAGTGATTCAGTACCTGGAAACGATTAAAGTAATGAAAACTGAAACCAAAGAATGCAAAGATGTTACATGCCATGAAAATGGAACTGTTATAATTATGAGCAGTGATTGTGCAATTATTGCTCCATTCACAGAAAGCCAACAATTCAATGGCAGAACACCTTATGAGGTTGCTTCAACTCAACCATCATCTTCACCTCAAGTCATCACAGAACACACTGTACAAACATTCAGTACACAAAAAAGATATTCAACAACAAATTCATTCGAAACACCAACATATGACGTTCAAACATCAATAGATAAAGTTCCAACAGGGCCACTATTCTCATCAACATTTGGATATGGCTATTCCACAGATACATACTCCCATACAATAAAAAATTTTGATAATCAAGCATTATCAACTCCCAAAGTTTCAGCCACAACGCCACCTGTGCAGTCCAGTACATTCACCCCTCCAGCAGAAACACTTGTAGTAACTACAGGAACCTCTCCCAAACCTTCATCATCCTCTCATACAACAACAATTTTTAATCGTCAAACATCATCCCCTAAGGTTTTCACTGAGTCAGTAGTCACTACAGCTTCAACCACATTACTTTCCGTTTGCATTCCTAAATGTCATTGGACTCCTTGGTATGACGAGAATCGCCCATCGTTAACCAACGAGGGAGACAGAGAAAGCTATGAGATATGCAAAGCCAAAAGAGGGGGAATTTGCAAAAGCAAAAGTCACATTCAGGATATTCAATGTAGAGCAAAGAATTTTCCTAATGCTTTAATTGCAAAATTGGGTCAAAAGTTTCAATGTGACGTATCAACAGGGCTCACTTGTCACAATGAGGATAACAAGAGACTTTTCAAAATGTGCTTGAATTTTGAAATCAGTTTTTTTTGCTGTGACGATGAAAGTCATTGTACCACAATGCCACCTGTGCAGTCCAGTACATTCATCCCTCCAACAGAAACACTTGTAGAAACTACAGGAACCTCTCCCAAACCTTCACCATTCTTTCATACAACAACAATTTTTAATCGTCAAACATCATCCCCTAAGGATTTCACTGAGTCAATAGTCACTACAGATTCAACCACATTACTTTCCGTTTGCATTCCTAAATGTCATTGGACTCCTTGGTATGACGAGAATCGCCCATCGTTAACCAACGAGGGAGACAGAGAAAGCTATGAGATATGCCAAGCCAAAAGAGGGGGAATTTGCAAAAGCAAAAGTCACATTCAGGATATTCAATGTAGAGCAAAGAATTTTCCTAATGCTTTAATTGCAAAATTGGGTCAAAAGTTTCAATGTGACGTATCAACAGGGCTCACTTGTCACAATAAGGATAACAAGAGACTTTTCAAAATGTGCTTGAATTTTGAAATCAGTTTTTTTTGCTGTGACGATGAAAGCCATTGTACCATAACGCCACCTGTGCAGTCCAGTACATTCAGCCCTCCAACAGAAACACTCTTAGTAACTTCAGGAACCTCTCCCATACCTTCACCATCCTCTCTCACAGCAACAATTTTTGATAATCAAGAACCATTAACTCCCAAAGTTTCAGCCACAATGCCACCTGTACAGTCCAGTACATACAGCCCTCCAACAGAAACACTCTCAGTAACTACAGGAACCTCTCCCATACCTTCACCATCCTCTCCCACAGCAACAATTTTTGATAATCAAGAATCATTAACTCCCAAAGTTTCAGCCACAATGCCACCTGTGCAGTCCAGTACATTCAGCCCTCCAACAGAAACACTCTTAGTAACTACAGGAACCTCTCCCATACCTTCACCATCCTCTCTCACAGCAACAATTTTTGATAATCAAGAATCACTAACTCCCAAAGTTTCAACCACACCGCCACCTGTGCAGTCCAGTACATTCATCCTTCCAACAGAAACACTCGTAGTAACTACAGGAACCTCTCCCAAACCTTCACCATCCTCTCATACAACAACAATTTTTAATCGTCAAACATCATCCCCTAAGGTTTTCACTGAGTCAGTAGTCACTACAGCTTCAACCACATTACTTTCCGTTTGCATTCCTAAATGTCATTGGACTCCTTGGTATGATGAGAATCACCCATCATTAGCCAACGAGGGAGACAGAGAAAGCTATGAGATATGCAAAGCCAAAAAAGGGGGAGTTTGCAAAAGCAAAAGTCACATTCAGGATATTCAATGCAGAGCAAATAATTTTCCTAATACTTTAATTGCAGAATTGGGTCAAAAGGTTCAATGTGATGTGTCAACAGGGCTCACTTGTCACAATGAGGATAACAAGGGCCGTTTCAAAATGTGCTTTAATTTTGAAATCAGTTTTTTTTGCTGTGATGATGAAAGCCATTGTACCACAATGCCACCTGTGCAGTCCAGTACATTCAGCCCTCCAACAGAAACACTCATAGTAACTACAGGAACCTCTCCCAAACCTTCACCATCCTCTCATACAACAACAATTTTTGATAATCGAGGATCACTAACTCCCAAAGTTTCAGCCACAATGCCACCTGTGCATTCCAGTACATTCAGGCCTCCAACAGAAACACTTGTAGTAATTACAGGAACCTCTCCCAAACCTTCACCATCCTCTCATACAACAACAATTTTTAATCGTCAAACATCATCCCCTAAGGTTTTCACTGAGTCAGTAGTCTCTACAGCTTCAACCACATTACTTTCCGTTTGCATTCCTAAATGTCATTGGACTCCTTGGTATGATGAGAATCACCCATCATTAACCAACGAGGGAGACAGAGAAAGCTATGAGATATGCAAAGCCAAAAAAGGGGGAGTTTGCAAAAGTAAAAGTCACATTCAGGATATTCAATGCAGAGCAAATAATTTTCCTAATACTTTAATTGCAGAATTGGGTCAAAAGGTTCAATGTGATGTGTCAACAGGGCTCACTTGTCACAATGAGGATAACAAGGGCCGTTTCAAAATGTGCTTTAATTTTGAAATCAGTTTTTTTTGCTGTGATGATGAAAGCCATTGTACCACAATGCCACCTGTGCAGTCCAGTACATTCAGCCCTCCAACAGAAACACTCATAGTAACTACAGGAACCTCTCCCAAACCTTCACCATCCTCTCATACAACAACAATTTTTGATAATCGAGGATCACTAACTCCCAAAGTTTCAGCCACAATGCCACCTGTGCATTCCAGTACATTCAGGCCTCCAACAGAAACACTTGTAGTAATTACAGGAACCTCTCCCAAACCTTCACCATCCTCTCATACAACAACAATTTTTAATCGTCAAACATCATCCCCTAAGGTTTTCACTGAGTCAGTAGTCTCTACAGCTTCAACCACATTACTTTCCGTTTGCATTCCTAAATGTCATTGGACTCCTTGGTATGATGAGAATCACCCATCATTAACCAACGAGGGAGACAGAGAAAGCTATGAGATATGCAAAGCCAAAAAAGGGGGAGTTTGCAAAAGTAAAAGTCACATTCAGGATATTCAATGTAGAGCAAAGAATTTTCCTAATACTTTAATTGCAGAATTGGGTCAAAAGGTTCAATGTGATGTATCAACAGGGCTCACTTGTCACAATGAGGATAACAAGGGCCGTTCCAAAATGTGCTTGAATTTTGAAATCAGTTTTTTTTGCTGTGATGATGAAAGCCATTGTACCACAATGCCACCTGTGCAGTCCAGTACATTCAGCCCTCCAAGAGAAACACTCATAGTAACTACAGGAACCTCTCCCAAACCTTCACCATCCTCTCATACAACAACAATTTTTGATAATCGAGGATCACTAACTCTCAAAGTTTCAGCCACAATGCCACCTGTGCAGTCCAGTACATTCAGGCCTCCAACAGGAACACTCTTAGTAACTACAGGAACCTCTCCCAAATCTTCACCATCCTCTCATACAACAAGAATTTTTGATAATCGAGGATCACTAACTCCCAAAGTTTCATCCACAATGCCACCTGTGCAGTCCAGTACATTCAGCCCTCCAACAGACACACTTGTATCTACAGGAACCTCTCCCATACCTTCACCATCCTCTCTCACAACAACAATTTTTGATAATCAAGAATCACTAACTCCCAAAGTTTCAGCCACAATGCCACCTGTGCAGTCCAGTACATTCAGCCCTCCAACAGACACACTTGTATCTACAGGAACCTCTCCCATACCTTCACCATCCTCTCTCACAACAACAATTTTTGATAATCAAGAATCACTAACTCCCAAAGTTTCAGCCACAGTGCCACCTGTGCAGTCCAGTACATTCAGCCCTACAACAGAAACACTCGTCGTAACTATGGGAACCTCTCCCATACCTTCACCATCCTCTCTCACAAAAACAATTTTTGATGATCAAGAATCACTAACTCCCAATGTTTCAACCACAATGCCACCTGTGCAGTCCAGTACATTCAGTCCTCCAACAGAAACACTCTTAATAACTACAGGAACCTCTCCCATACCTTCACCATCCTCTCTCACAACAACAATTTTTGATGATCAAGAATCACTAACTCCCAATGTTTCAACCACAATGCCACCTGTGCAGTCCAGTACATTCAGCCCTCCAACAGAAACGCTCTTAATAACTACAGGAACCTCTCCCATACCTTCACCATCCTCTCTCACAACAACAATTTTTGATGATCAGGAATCACTAACTCCCGAAGTTTCAACCACATTGCCACCTGTGCAGTCCAGTACATTCAGCCCTCCGACAGAAACACTCTTAGTTCAAACTTTAAAGACATCTAATCTTCCTTCATATGTAAGTACACCTGAAGGCTATTCACCTTCGATATCTTCAATAGCAATGCTTACCACTTCAACTGGAACTGTTCCATACCTGCCATGGAGCACATTATCTCCTCTTTATTCAACGAACTCTCCAGCAACTAATCAACAGAGAGAAAGCATTCCAAAAGGTATGTACAGTATCAGTTAACACTGCAACAGGTTAACATATTCAAGATGTGCAGTTGTAGTAATGACACTTGTTCCTCTTTAGACATTTTACCTTTGAATTAATATTCTGCTATAACAGATAAGTAGAGTACAGTAATAGTCAGCTTTATCAGATACTTTTCTGTGAACTGCTTACGGACCAATGCATATCAAGCAGAGAATGGTATAGTGAAGTTTCAGAAATGTAACCCTGTTTCTTTCAAAACCAGCATTTAAGTTAAATTCATGTCAGTCAAATCAGGCATCAGTTCAAAATATTAAGCAAATGGTATGGTTATTATGGCTTTGACAGGTGCAACCCCTTAATCATTGTGAATAGCCCTCAGGAGTAGAGATGTGCATTTGTTTCTGAAAAATTCGGATTCGGAACGAAATTAGTTAATTCGTATTTCGGAAGTTTTCCGAAGTAACGAATCGATAAGATCCGAATTCGAACTTAAACAAAATGGTACCTAACGAATTTAATTTGTTATACACTGTCATCAAAATAAAAGAAAAATTAAAAATTTTTTGTGTTCCGGAATTCGAATCGATATTAACTATCGAATCGATATCGAATTGATATATCAAATATCGAATTGATATATCAAATATCGAATTGATATATCAAATATCGTATTGATCTTAAATTAAAATACATACAATACAAGTAATACAGTCAGCAAACAACTTTATGAAACAAATAAATTTTGTTTCACAAGCACCTGTTAAATTCAATTGACTCAAATACTAAATTTGAGAGACAGCTTAATATTTAACCCTAAATTTTCTTTTAACTAGGGATGAGCTGTTCAGTTCGGACGGTTCGGAGTTCGAACCGAACTTAGCCTGTTCGGTCTGCTCGCGAACTCCGAACATTTCCGGGTGTTCGGCGCATGTTCGACCACAATGCATCACAATGGACCACAATGCACTTTACCTCTGGCCTGAAGCTCGTAATTGGCTACAGCCTTGCACCTGACCACAGGTCTGGTGCAAGACAGGTTCAACAGCATGCCAATCACGGCTCAGAGTCCTGATTGGGCAAATTTTGCCCAATCATGGGCTCACAGAGCTAAGTTCCGCAGCACACTATATAAGGTTTCCACGCACCGCTTCAGCATGCATTTGAGAGGAGATTTCATAGGAGATTATTGTTGTGTGTTCTTACTGCCGGTCTGCCACGCTACTGGGGGGGGGGGGTCTGGGGGGTCTCATTTCTACAAAACATTTGGGAATTGAGGTGATCTGTGTCTTGACACTGGTGCCAGCAAGTATTTTGGGGGTCTCACAAATTTCCACAAAACATTTGGGAATTGAGGTGATCTGTGTCTTGTCCCTGGCTGCCAGCAAGCATTTTGGGGATCACAAATTTCCACAAAACATTTGGGAATTGAGGTGATCTTCTGTGTCTTGTCACTGCCAGCAAGTATTTTGGGGGTCTCACAAATTTCCACAAAACATTTGGGAATTGAGGTGATCTGTGTCTTGTCACTGCCAGCAAGTATTTTGGGGGTCACAAATTTCTACAAAACATTGGGAATTGAGGTGATCATCTGTGTCTTGTCATTGCCAGCAAGTATTTTGGGGGTCTCACAAATTTCTACAAAACATTTGGGAATTGAGGTGATCTGTCTCTTGTCACACAGCCAGTACCACGCAGTATTTTGGGGGTCACAAATTTCTACAAAACATTTGGGAATTGAGGTGATCTGTGTCTTGTCACTGCCAGCAAGTATTTTGGGGTCACAAATTTCTACAAAACATTTGGGAATTGAGGTGATCTGTGTCTTGTCACACAGCCAGTACCACGCAGTATTTTGGGTGTCACAAATTTCTACAAAACATTTGGGAATTGAGGTGATCTGTGTCTTGTCACTGCCAGCAAGTATTTTGGGGGTCACAAATTTCTACAAAACATTTGGGAATTGAGATGATCTGTGTCTTGTCACTGCAAGCAAGTATTTTGGGGGTCACAAATTTCTACAAAATATTTGGGAATTGTTATAATCCGTGTGTTCTCAAGTTCTCACTGGCTGCCACCCATCAGGGGGCCTCACTGATTTATAGGTTTCTGAGACTTGTAATCTGTGGCTTCTCACTGCCACCCATCAGGGGGTCCCACATACTTCTATCAGATTTATCCAAATTGTAATTTGTGTCTTCTCACTGCCACCCATCAGGGGGTCACACTGATTTATAGGAGGTTTCTGAGATTTGTAATCTGTGGCTTCTCACTGCCACCCATCAAGGGGTCACACTGATTTATAGGAGGTTTCTGAGACTTGTAATCTGTGGCTTCTCACTGCCACCCATCAGGGGGTCACACTGATTTATAGGAGGTTTCTGAGACTTGTAATCTGTGGCTTCTCACTGCCACCCATCAGGGGGTCACACTGATTTATAGGAGGTTTCTGAGACTTGTAATCTGTGGCTTCTCACTGCCACCCATCAGGGGGGTCACACTGATTTATAGGAGGTTTCTGAGATTTGTAATCTGTGGCTTCTCACTGCCACCCATCAGGGGGGTCCCACATACTTCTAGCAGATTTATGCAAATTGTAATTTGGTTCTTCTCACTGCCACCCATCAGGGGGGTCTCACTGATTTATAGGAGGGAATTATATTCTGTCTCTTGTCACTGGCTGCCAGCTATCAGGGTGTCTTACTGAGTTATACCAGAGTTCTGTAAATCTTTAATCTTTATACCAGAGTTGAATCAGAGTTCTGTATATATTTAATCTATATATCACTCACTATGTCTGAAAGAACAAAAAGGACAGGCAGACGCTCCTAGACACAGATAAGAGGGCAAGCAGCCCCTGTGTTGGGAGGCTGTGCCTCTGGTCGTGGTGGACGTGGTGCATCCTCTGCAGGGGCACGCTTGTCCTTTCTAACTGGTGCTGGCCGTCTTAAGCAGCAGCAACATACTGAGGATTTGGTGAATTGGCTAACCAGGCCATCCTCATCCTCCGAGTCCTCTGCCAGCCAGGCTTGTAGTGCTTTACAGTCCACCTCAGCTGCCAAAACATCTAATGCAGCCTCCATGTCCACAGCTACTCCAGCCGTAGCCTCATTATCACACACGGAGGAGTCAGCTGAATTTTTTGACTACAATAAGAGTGACATGCTGCTTGAGAATGCGCAGCAAGTAGATTGCTCTGATTCAATCTCTGAGGTTGAGGAAGGGAGTATAATCAACCTAGAGGAAGGGGGTGCCAGTGATGACACACAAATAACTGGCACTCCAGCAGCTGCAGCATACTGCCAAGTTGGCTCCAGTGACGAGGAGATAGGGGGTGAAGATGACATTGATGATGAGGTCACTGACTCCACCTGGGTGCCAGATCGAACAGAGTAATCAAGTGAGGAGGAGGGGAGGAGGAGTTAACACGAGGCACAACATCCTCTATGACCAACCGTAGCACTAGCCAGTCCAAGGCATCAGATGTCAGAGCTGCTCCGGTGCAGAGCGCTGTTGTCTCAAAGCACACATGCAGGAACTCTATTGTCTGGGAGTTCTTTAAGAAATGTGTAGCAGAGCGCACTGTTGCTATTTGTTATCTATGTCAGATGAGGCTGAAGCGTTGGAAAGACACCGGTCACTTGGGTACCACGTGGTTGAGGTGACATATGAACAACTGCCACACATCCCGTTGGCGCAAAACTTTGCGTAGGTCCTCCTCCTCCTCATCTGTCTCTACCCCCACTGTATGTCCTGCCATGTCATTGCGTACAACCTCCACTGACAGGGATGATGCTACAGTAATGGATGTACCAGCTCCTTCCTCACAATGTGACATCATCCCATCAGCTGAAGATTTACGCAGTCAGATTACGTTGCCTCAGCTGCTGCAGCGTAAGAAAAAAAATAGTCCCAAACATCCCCAAGCACAGCGACTAAATGCCAGCTTAGCAAAATTACTCGCATTGCAGCTGCTGCCTTTCCAGCTGGTGGACTCTGCTCCCTTCCGTGAATTTGCTGAATGTGCTGTACCACAGTGGCAGGTTCCAAAACGCCATTACTTTTCACGCAAGGCCATTCCAGCACTATACCAGCACATGGTAGACAATGTTATCCAGTCATTGGGAAAGGCAGTCAGCAACAAGGTGCATGTGACTTTATACACGTGGTCCAGCAAGCATGGACAGGGCCGTTACATTTCCTTCACGGCACACTGGGTAACTCTGATTGCAGCTGGGAGGGATCCAAGACAGGGCTCTGTGCTGGAGCTTGTTCATCCACCACGCCTCCAGAAAGCTGCTTGTATGAGGTCTGTCTGCTCCACCCCCTCTTCCTCCTCCTCCTTCTCTGTCTCTGGTGAAGTGGCAGTTAAACCGACGCATGGCAGGGGCTACGCAATGGCTCAAGCAAAAAGATGCCACCATACTGTGCTTATGCTGGTTTGTTTAGGGGACAGGAGCCACACCGGGCCAGAAATTCTGTCAGCTCTGCAGGGCCAGGTGCAGAGATGGTTAACACCACGCCAGCTTCAGCTGGGAATGATCGTCTGCGATAATGGCAGCAACCTTCTCTCCGCCCTACGCAAGGGTAAATTGACGCAAGTACCATGCCTAGCACACGTCCTAAATCTAGTGGTACACTGTTTCCTAACCAAGTACCCAGGGCTGCCAGAGCTTCTCAGCCAGACCAGAAAAAGTCTGCAGCCACATCAGACGGTCATTCCCAGCAAGCGTTCGCCTGGCAGAAATTCAAAGAGAATTCCACCTTCCCACAAACCGTCTGATCTGTGACATGCCCACCAGGTGGAACTCAACATTAGCAATGCTGCAGCATCTGCACAAGCAGCAGAGGGCCATCAACGAGTACCTGTGTGAGTATGGCACAAGGACAGGTTCAGGTCAACTTGTTTTCCCCCCCACAGTGGCTGATGATCAAGGATGCATGCACTGTACTGTCACCATTTGAGGAGGCAACGAGGATGGTGAGCCGGGACAGTGCATGCATCAGTGACACAATTCCTTTAGTGTTCCTGCTGGAGCACACTCTGCAGGGAATTATAGATGTTGCTCTAGAGGCAGAGCAGTGGGAGGAAGAGGAGGCCTTCCCTAGCTCTCAAGGCCCCAGTCTTTCCGCAGACAGCATTCCAGCGTGTCCTACTCAGATCAGAGAGGAGGAGGATGAGGATGAGGAGGAGGAATATTTAAGTAGTGGGGGCATTGAAGGTGGGGATTCCTCAAGGGAGGGTTTCGTGTGCCCAGAAACACAAGGGCTAGTGCGTGGCTGGGAGGAGGAAGTGCACGATACGGTCATCCTCATTGACCAGGAAGACTCGGAAGCTAATGCCACCTCCAACCTACGCTGCATGGGCTCCCTTATGATGCAAAGCCTGCTAATGGACCCCAGGATTCGTGCTATCAAGGAGAGGGATCATTACTAGTTGGCAACCCTTCTTGATCCACGATACAAGGGTAAAGTTGCAGCTCATCCTGCCCGCACAGAGGGAGCACAGGATGAAAAAACTTGAGGACGCTCTAAAGCGTCACTTGTGTAACACCTTTCCTGGCACTGGTAGGTTACCAAGTGATGACAGACGTGCTTCTCAGGCTGCGGATGATCAGTGGAATAGTGGTGAAGGCCAGGGCCGCTTGACTGATGCATTTTTAATTTTTTTTAGTCCACGACGCCCAGGGACGTCAAATGTAGGCACCCATTGCCAGCGTCTTCACCATATGGTGCAGGACTACCTAGGGGCAAGGGCAGACCTGGATACCTTTCCAGCAGATGATCCACTGGCTTACTGGGTGTTGAGATTGGATCACTGGCCAGAACTTAGCCAATACGCTCTGCAGCTACTAGGTTGCCCTTCATCCAGCGTGCTTTCTGAAAGGACGTTCAGTGCCGCTGGAGGTTTTGTCACAGACAAAAGAGTGCGTCTGTCCACCAACTCTGTAGACCGGCTGACATTTATAAAAATGAATCAGTCCTTTATCAGCAGTTATCAATCCCCTGATGCTGACATAACGGAATAGATCGGGGATGTCTTCTGCATGCACAAAACCTCCAAGAACTGAACTCTTCCACAATACCACAAAAGGGTTACTGTGTGAATGCACTTGCTGCCATGAAAGGCACAATATTTGGCTGCACTGACGCCTGTGCCAGATTTATATCATTTTAATTTTTTGAACAGCAGGGTCCAACCCTGCACTCTTCCACAATACTACAGAGGGGTTACTGTATGATAGTACTTGCTGGCAGTCTGGCACCAAAAGCACAATATCTGGGTGCACTGACTCCTTTACCAGATTCATATCTTTTTAATATAGGACCACATGGTCTACCCCTGCATTCTTCCACAATACTACAGAGGGGTTACTGTATGATGATACTTGCTGGTCTGCAGTCTGGCACCAAAGGCACAATATCTGGGTGCACTGACGCCTTGACCAGAATCATATCTTTTTAATATAGGACCACATGGTCCACCCCTGCATTCTTCCACAATACTACTAAGGGGATACTGTATGATAGTACTTGCAGGCCTGGCACCAAAAGCACAATATTTGGGTGCACTGCCACTGACGCCTGTATCAGATTCATATCCTCAGAGGGGTTACGGTGTGACGGCACTGTTGAGGACGCTAAAGGCCCAATTTTAAAGCACCTATTGTTACTTTCATCCAAAGCCTGCATTAGTTTCACAATAATTTTGCCAAAAAATCACTAAACTTTTTCTGCGTCTCCGAAAATGTCTCCTCTTTTCATACAGACTGCCGCCCCAAGCAGTTGTTTATGGATAGATTAAAGGAAAAGCATTTACCGTAATTTGAAACGTATTTCTTTTGTTTTTAAGTGTTTCTATACATCCTAGAAATCCGCCACTTCACGGGCAGGTTATGGGGACCTCCTAGGCACGATATTTGAAGGAATTTTTGGTTTTTATTTTTAACCCTTATTTCATGGAAAACTCACTGTCCCTTTAAAAACGTTTTTTTTTTTACTTTTTGTCCTTGTTTCCTGTCCGCCAGGGAGCTACACGGACCCCCATATACCTTTTATGGCAAATATCTAGCATATATGCCCTCTTGGAGGGCACTCTAAAAACCGAATTTTCAGCCCCATTGACTTGTATTGGGTTCGGATTCGAATTCGAACATTTGGAAAGTTCGGTTTTGGGTACGAACCCAAACTCGGGCGTGTTCGGCTCATCCCTACTTTTAACAGCAAAATTTGATTAATTGTTTTTTTTTTTAGTTATCCAAAATTCGAATTGATATCAATTATCGAATTTGATATCAACTATCGAATTGATCTTAACTTACAATACAAGTAATAGTCATCGAAACGACTTTATGAAACAAATTAATTTTGTTTCTGTTTAATTTGACTCAAATACAAAATCTGTGACACACCTTAATATTTAACCCTAGATTGTCTTTTAACAGCAAAATTTGAATAATTGATGTTTTATTTAGTGATTCAAAATTCAAATTGTTATCAAATATCGAATTTGATATCAATTATCGAATTGATATCAACTATCAAATTGATATATGAAACTCGAATATATACGAAATTTCGAATCAATCCAAAACTAAATGAAATGAAATACGAAACAAAATTAGTTCCGAAATTCCGAAAAACAAAGTTAATTTAAAATGAAACAAAACAAATTTTTCAGCCGTGCACATCCCTACTCAGGAGAAGGTTTATTCAGAGATTTAAATTCCTACAGGTTTATTCAGAGAAAGGTGAAACTCAGGAGAATTGGAAGGAGAAGTAAAAATTCTAGGTCAAAATAGCCAAACCAGAAAAATTCTCTTATTAATCTCACTTTCCAAATCGGCTATTTGGTCTAGATTGTTTTCTTCTCCTGTCAATTCTCCATGTTTTCACCTTTCTTTGAATAACCCCTGTTAGTTTTAAACTTCATTGCAAGTCACCTTTGACTTTCTATGGGCTCATGACTTTGATTGCATGTTAAATATGATGTAACTGCATAAATTGGGTGAAATTAGACTTGATTCACTTAATTACACAGCTAGGTCTAAAATTAAGTTGAAGTTGTCACAAGGGATGGGATTTCACTAAAAATCTATTTTCCAAAATTCGCCAGCTATTTATCTTTGAGAAAACTTTGAAATTCAGGATAATTTAAGCCTTCATAGTGGAGCCACGATTTAATACGTTTTGGAAGTATAGGGAGCTGCAGATGCAGATTGTGTGACCTGACCTACATGTCGGCCAAAAGTGGTGTTGGGGGAACCCCTACTCTCCACAAAATAGCTTAGTTTGCTCAAAATAAAAGATTAAATATTGCAAAAAACACCTTACCAATATTCCCAAAACCTTTGCCAACACATGCAATACTGTAAAATATCTGAAAAATATACAGTTCCCCAAACACACTGGCAACTTTCTAGCTTCAAGGTGGCTAGCCTTGACAGAAGCGTAAACCCTTTGCTGCAAATATGCACAATTTAGTGTCCGATGAGAGTTTTTGATTGCCTGCCTCATATTATCAATTGAACGCCCATCGGTGGATCTGCAAGTGTAGTGATCCAACATTCGCAATGTGTGCGATATAGCCAGGCAATAAATAAATGTATTCGAGAATCCTGTCATTGTGATTTTAATGTACAGTAAGCGCTAAACTATGAGGAGAGCAGTTATGGTGTAATAGGGACATTCTGAAATAGAAAGGTATAAGGTCTTTGCAATCATAAATATGAGAGATTGCATGCACAGGTTTGAAACAGCAGCTGTGGTACACAACTTAAAGTTAAGAAAGCACTAAATAGATTTTCACGCGGTATAAACATCAAGATTTAATGTAATGCTTCGAAATGAATACAAGTGATTGAATAATGGTAGTTGAATGAAACGTTATATTCTGCAACCTTTCAGTCATAGCTTATTGGTTCACTTTCAGGCCAAGGTACTTCACTCATATAGGCCATATAATTTGCTAGTGTGTCACACTCAGGTCACAAGATCCAGGGGAGACACACCTGGGACGCCCATGTCCACCTTTTTGCAGGTCTAATGTCATCTTGACTTGTGATATCAATTCCATTAAGCAATTTATATGATTGAAGGAACAAAGTAACACTTTAAACACAATTCTTCTTAATTTCTGATATTATCGGCTTCCCAATCATTTCGAATCGAATCCCTAAAGTTGACATTTCCATTAACAAGAACGAGTGCCGATAATCATGTCAATTTTTTTTTACTGGAATTGAAATACCAGAATACACTCAATTAAATCTCCCAACCGTAAAAATGTCTGAATGGCAACTGAAAACACACTGAATTCGGGCAAACGGAATGAATTATATTGAGCCCTGTATTTTGTAATTAAAAGTATTAATGGGAAACCATGATACGTATGACGGCTTCCTCCTAACAACAATGATGTTTAATCATATCATTATTTTTCAGATGTTTGTGAATTCAATGGTTCTACTTTCAAGGTGAGTAGTTTGCATAACAATTAAGGAATCTTTGAAGCGAAAACAAAAATGTATCACCCGCATAAATGAAACACATTTTCCTGCTTATTGAACCTGGCCAACGAGAACACAATTAAACTGAAGTCAAGATTACCATCGTGAAATCCTCCTCATGAAATAAAAATACCATAAGAGAACTATCACGTTAATTTAGAGATTGGGTGCTCTCCCGTGCGACGCACTTCGGTAAGTTAAGTTTGCCGACCCAGGGGTAAATTCAGCATTCAGTGCAGGGTCCCCGAAATGCATAGAATCGACCCCCAGAACGCATCCGAAAAACCGCCGGATTGAATCGGAACACTGCCGCAAACCTGCTGAATGAATCGACAAACCACCTAATGCATCTGACGGTCTGTCGAACAGACCGCTGAATCGATCTGAAAAAAGTTGATGACCCACCAAACAGACTGCAGAACAGCCACGGGAAAAAAAACGACCAGTCGACGAGCAGGTGTAAAAAAGAAAAATCGGGAAAATAAAATTTAGCCGAAAAATGCCTAAAAAAACTAAAATATAAAGAAAGAGACTTTATGCTCCAAATGAGGAGAATAAACGGTTGAATAAATATTTCAGAAAAACGGGGATTTATTTTTACATTGAAATCTATTTGATTTGCCTACTTAATCCTCTTGAAGGAAACCACCGAAGATCAGGGCATTTCCCTGACATTTCGGTGCTGTTCATTGTTCTCTGAATAGACTAGCCATTACTTCTCTATGGGGATTTCACTGCTGCCGAACTGACCCATATTTCGCTGGCAATTCGCCAATATTTGGCGAATTGCCAGCTTTCAGAATAGTCAAATGGCCACGAAATTAAACCGTATGGGGAAATTCGCCGTTTGGCTCAAATTCGTGGCCAATTCAGTGCTCTCTGAATAACCCCTTATGTGATGTTTACATTCAGGTTGGAGATATTATAACCTCACAAACAGAGAATTGTGAATTCTGTGAATGCTCATCAACCATTAACGGACCTGCTGTGAAATGCATGCCAGTGGTGTGCATGGAAAACTGCAAACCAGTAAGTATTACTTTACTATTTTTTAATTAAAGCTAACACTGAGCCTTTTTCACAAAGCTTAGAACAACAAAACAGAATCGTAAAATGTCTTTCTAAGTTTTAATGAAATAAGGATTTCATTGCTTTTATTTTATTTTTTTATTAATTCTGTTTGTTGCGACCTACCAAAAAGGGATTCCGGCTGATTGCTAGCCCCCTTGGTGTGGACTGACATCTAGCATGTCAGCCCGGCACTCCGGGATGCCGGGGGGGAAGATAGATGTCATCGCGGCGGCGCGATGACATCTATTTCAGGTGCCCCCCCACGAGTGCGGAGGAGGCGCCTGAAAGGAGGGGGGAGGTCCTTTGGACCTCTCTCCCTCCCGATCACGGGGGACCAGAGGCTGAAGGCAGGCATGGTTTGGAATGGCACAGCATTCCCTTCCAAACCGTGCCTGCCTTTATCCCCTTGGGTGCCGGATCACAATTCAGCGCCGAATCGTGATCCTCTCCCGGAGCTGGCTGACATCTTGGATGTCGGCCAAGCTTCCGGGAATGCCCCCTTATGACTGGCGTCATCATGCATAGCACGATGAAGCCAGTCCTGGAGTAAACCCCTAACTGCCTCTAATGGTGGATATAGGGGTTCCAATGAACCCCCAATCTCACGATCCGTGGCAGCTAGGGGTTAATTTTTGGAATTGCTCAATCAGCCAGAGCATGGCCTTTCCAACAATACCAAACATGACAATGTAAAAATTGAAGAAAAGAAAGAAAAATAAAAATAAAAAAATATTTGAAAAAAATAATAATAAAAAAAAATAAAAAAAAAAAAAAAAAAAAAGTTTTTTTTTTTGATTTGTTAATGCAGCAATATTGTTCCCATTTCAATTATAATGTGAACAATGATGCTGCACTAACGATTTTTGTATGCGGTGCGTTTGTTAAAAATACCAAAATTTTCCCTAAAAAAAATGTAACGAGACCCCATTTCTAATTTCTCCCCATAGATAATATAACCGCAAATGCTCGCATGTTAAAATGTGAAAGAAAAAACACTTTACACATTGTAAATGATTGAAAATTCAAATTTTATTGCATTTTTTGTTATAATATAAAGACAGGAAGTCACGTATACATATAATAATGACATATTATGAATCTGCCAAGTCTGTCGGAAAGAACGATATATAAGATGTCTGGGTCATATATTAAAATAAGGCTTAAAAACGCGTTTAAACATGATGAGCGAAACCGGTAAAAATGAGCTCAGCACAGAGGCGTGAAATGGCTCAGCAGCGAAAGGGTTAAAATACTGTATTGTGTTTTAGAGGGCAGATAGTAATAATATTTATAAATTCTAAAATGCAACTCAACTTTAAAATAATGCAGTGGATTGAAAAACTCTAGTCTTGTACTTTCATGATTTTTTCACGTTCACGTTATATTTTTGTTTTAGAAAAACTTAAATGTTATTCAGCAGAACAATACATTTTAGAACATTGCATTCTCTGTGAGCTATTCAAAAAATTGTGTCGGAATAGGGACAGAGTACTATAGTTGTACCTTTAACCTAGGTATATGGTGAAATTGTGGTGATGATGATTGAAGAAAAAGCAATTATTACAATATATTTTCCTGTCCTCTAAACTATATGGACATGGAACCTGTCCTATCTGAAACTATTTAGACATTATTATTATTATTTATACAGGGACAATAGTTTCCCCAGAATCTATTATATTGTTTTAGCAAAATAACAGATACATTTACAAACTATTTTTGTTTTCCTGCAGGCATTTGCCTATATTAAAAAAGAAGGACAATGCTGTGGGGAGTGTATAAAGACTTCATGTTTGCTAAATGATACAGTGGTGATTGAGGTAGGTTTGGTTCTCTTTGCTATGGGGAATATAGAATGTGCTTTAGCTAACTAACCACTTTTTAAATCTAGAAAGCCAGGAAATAATCCTTCAATGCATTCTTGTAATTGATATCTTCATGGCGTCTGACACGCAGGAATTCAATGTAAATTGTTCACTTTTTGTGCTGTCTTTATTACTTAAATATGATAACTTCAGTAAACAAAAGGAGATGGTTAAGAATTATGGTATTTATCGTATTAAATCAGTGGTTACCAACGCTGGTCCTTAACACCTTCACTACCGATAACGAGATATCTCAGGCTTCAAAGGCACCATCTGGTGCCCCGTTATCTCGATATGCTGATCTGCAGCCCGAAAGAAAATGAAATTTGTTTGGTGCAAACAAATTGCGTTTGCTTTTGGGCTGCAGAAGGTGCCCCCAAAGTATTAGAGCTAAAACTGTAAAATCATTCTAGGTCAAAATAGCCAAACCAGAAAAATTCTCCCATTTATCTCACTTTCCAAATCAGCTATTTTGACCTAGAATTTTCTCTTCTCCTAAAGTTCTCCAGCGTTTCACCTTTCTCTGAATAACACTGACAGTAAATATGATTATTAAATGGATTTATGACTTACTATAACACTTTCCTTTCAGCCGGGAAAAGTGTGGAGCCCCCCTGGAGATAAGTGTACTAGTTATGATTGTGAACCCAAAACGTTGATAATTATCAGACAAGTTGTTACCTGTCCAGTGCAATCATCTTTAAATTGTGACCAGGTACGGAGCAAAAAAAAAAAGAAACTAAAATCAATTCATATTTAAAGATTTTCAAAGTTAATTGCAATACATAACTTGTAAATTAAGTGAAATAGATAAAGAAGTCTAATTAACAAGAGACACTATGGACCATATTTCGAGCTCACTCTCGCAAGATTGCACAGTGTTGCAGTTGGATCTTCAGGGACGAGTAGGAAAGATTTGTTCCCAGTCGCACTCTCTCCTGGCAAGAGGAAACAGTGGTTTGCGCCTTCCTCTCCACTGCGGGATGATAGTTGACTATGGATCTTTTTGCATGGGTTACTTTGTTGTGTTAAGGGATTTTGCAAAGGCAAAATCACTTAACACCAGGTTTTAGAAGTTTTTTTCTATGAGAAAAAACGCCTCCCGATGGAAAAACAAGCTTCTTTAGAAAAGCTCCAGCTTCGACTCCGAGGTGCAAGTTAAAGCCCCCTTTACAAGGTATAATGTATATACAGTAAGAACGCGCAAGGGAAGCCCTATATTCAAGGTGCAAGCCCAGCCTCTGCCAGGAGGGAAATAGCAATTCCCGGCAAAAATATAACTTCTTGAGATGTTATGTATAATGTCTCATGATTATATCTTAACATCAACCTTGGAATGGGACCCTATGTTTATGATGATATCAGTAGAGAATTGTGTGAGGAGCATTTAAATAGCCCTTGTTCAATTTAAATGGCCGCTCCCGACAAAAATGAAATGTCCTTATTGTGTTTATTTTATGTTGCTGATATCTTACATGTGCTTTGTTTTTCTCTTGTATGTTTAGTTAAGAAATATTTTACTCCATATGTGTCACTGAATGCATCCATTGTGTGATCTTTTGTGGCCCTCCCCAGTCTCTTTCCATCACCTGCTCCTCACCGTGTGGTTTTGGTCACAAAATGGAGTCTATGCAGCAATCACTTACTCAAACCATAGTATTGTGTGGGATGTATTCAAATGACATCACCAGAGGGTAGATTATAATTTTTTAAGCTCCCTGTCATATCTCATTCAGCTGCCAGCCTCCTGCTGCCTTATCTAAACATTCTTTCCTCCATCTCATTAACTGTTAAATACAGTATACAATAAAGCACAGCTACAAAGTAAAACTCACCATAGGGTTTTGGTAAATGTTGCATCACGGGAAAAATACACAAAATGGAATCAGGAGATAAAAACCTCAATTTTTTTTTTTTTACATACAATTACTTCAAACAAACAAAAAAACAGCAGCATATGTTTTATAATGTGGTTTTGTTTGCAATGCACAAGTAATCTAGTTACAGCTTATGTACGGTAGGGTCCTTTGAACACACATCGGAGATAATGGACTTGATCAAACTGTTATTTTGGTTGTCTTATCACTGGCCTAGAGACGAGTCACAGCCTCCTAGAGGAGTCAGGTTTTGTGACATTTTACTCAACTTAAAATAATTAATAATACTGCCTATTTCTTAACCTTCCTGGCGGTTTTCCCGAGTGTGGCTCGGGGTTAAATTTTGTTGCTGAAAGCGGTAACCCCAAGCCACACTCGGACTGGATACATACATACCTGTCTCTGGGCTCCCTCGCTGACCACCGCAAATCACATTCTCCTCCGTGCGATCGTGGCGTCTTGTTTCCTGGTTCCTTTCTTGCAAGAAGGGAACCAGGAAGCTGGACGCCGCGATCGCACAGAGGTGACAGCGGGGGACAGCGAGGGAGCGCAGGGACAGGTATGTATCCAGCCCGAGCGTGGCTCGGGGTTACCGCTTTCAGCATTGAAATTAACCCCGAGCCACACTCTAATACCACCAGGGGGCCGGATAAATGGTACTGATTCTGAAATATAAAATATGTCAGAATTGTACCGCCAGGGAGGTTAAATGAGAAAATCAAATAAAAAAGCACTAGAAATCGATAACATATGTTCACTCAAAATGCATTCGTGGTTCACTAATAACATGTAGCCAGTCTTTCTGAGTCGTGCTCCTGTAAGTATCCATTGTAGGAATTGATTTCTTTTGTTTCTATAGGGTACAATTGTTGAGTATACAAGTTCTGACGGATGTTGTAATACACCTGTATGTGTACGTGGTAAGTAAAAAGGAATATATAAAAAATCTGCATATAGATTACTTATAAATAAATAAATCTGCGTAGAGATCTCTTATAAATGAATCTGTGTAGAGATCTCTTATAAATAAATAAATCTGTGTAGAGAGTGACCTCTTATAAATAAATAAATCTGTGTAGAGATCTCTTATAAATGAATCTGTGTAGAGATCTCTTATAAATAAATAAATCTGTGTAGTGATCTCTTATAAATAAATAAATCTGCATTGAGATTACTTATAAATAAATAAATGTGTGTAGGGATCTCTTATAAATAAATGAATCTGTGTAGAGATCTCTTATAAATAAATACATCTGTGTAGCGATCTCTTAAAATAAAATGAATCTGTGCAGGGATCTCTTCTAAATAAATAAATCTGTGTAGTGATCTCTTATAAATAAATGAATCTGTGTAGGGATCTCTTATAACTAAATAAATCTGTGTAGAGATCTCTTATAAATAAATCTGTGTAGAGATCTGATAAATAAATAAATCTGTGTAGGGATCTCTTATAAATAAATCTGTGTAGCGATCTGATAAATAAATAAATCTGTGTAGGGATCTCTTATAAATAAATCTGTGTAGAGATCTGATAAATAAATCTGTGTAGAGATCTCTTATAAATAAATCTGTGTAGAGATCTGATAAATAAATAAATCTGTGTAGGGATCTCTTATAAATAAATGAATCTGTGTAGAGATCTATTGTAAATAAATAAATCTGTGTAGAGAATGATCTCTTATAAATAAATGAATCTGTGTAGGGATCTCTTATAAATTAATGAATCTGTGTAGTGATCTCTTATAAATAAATAAATCTGTGTAGAGATCTCTTATAAATAAATAAATCTGTGTAGAGATCTGATAAATAAATAAATCTGTGTAGGGATCTCTTATAAATAAATCTGTGTAGAGATCTGATAAATAAATCTGTGTAGAGAGCTCTTATAAATAAATCTTTGTAGAGATCTGATTAATAAATAAATCTGTGTAGGGATCTCTTATAAATAAATGAATCTGTGTAGAGATCTATTGTAAATAAATAAATCTGTGTAGAGAATGATCTCTTATAAATAAATGAATCTGTGTAGGGATCTCTTATAAATTAATGAATCTGTGTAGTGATCTCTTATAAATAAATAAATCTGTGTAGAGACCTCTTATAAATAAATAAATCTGTGCAGGGATCTCTTATAAATAAATAAATCTGTGTAGAGATCTCTTATAAATAAATAAATCTGTGTAGGATCTCTTATAAATAAATAAATCTGTGTAGAGAATGATCTCTTATAAATAAATGAATCTGTGTAGGGATCTCTTATAAATAAATAAATCTGTGTAGAGATCTCTTATCAATAAATAAATCTGTGCAGGGATCTCTTATAAATAAATAAATCTGTGTAGAGATCTCTTATAAATAAATAAATCTGTGTAGGATCTCTTATAAATAAATAAATCTGTGTAGAGAATGATCTCTTATAAATAAATGAATCTGTGTAGGGATCTCTTATAAATAAATAAATCTGTGTAGAGATCTCTTATAAATAAATAAATCTGTGTAGAGATCTCTTATAAATAAATAAATCTGTGTAGGGATCTCTTATAAATAAATAAATAAATCTGTGTAGAGATCTCTTATAAATAAATAAATCTGTGTAGGGATTACTTATAAATAAATAAATCTGTGTAGAGATCTCTTATAAATAAATAAATCTGTGTAGAGATCTCTTATAAATAAATAAATCTGTGTAGGGATCTCTTATAAATTAATGAATCTGTGCAGGGATCTCTTATAAATAAATAAATCTGTGTAGGGATCTCTTATAAATAAATCTGTGTAGAGATCTCTTATAAATAAATCAATCTGTTTAGGGATTACTTATGAATAAATCTGTGTAGAGATTATTAAAAAAGTTGATAAATCTGTACAGGTTTTTATTTATAAATAAATAATATCTGTGTAGAGATTACTTCTAAGTAAATAAAGCTGGGCAGAAATGACTTTTAAATAATATCATACCGGATGCGTTTTCCGGCAGGTTTTCAGCTTTTTTTCTGCGATTTTCCAGCAGATTTTCAGTGTCCCTGCCCTGCACTGCGGGGACCCTGTGGTGAATGCAAAATTCACCACAGGGTGGGGAAATTTGATTCCCCAAAGTGCGGGGAACAAGAGACCACCAAAATGTAGGCGACATTTCGGTGCTCTGTGAATAACCCCTCTAGTGTTTGTATTTGGTTTGTGTGCTTTTAAGGATACTACTGAAAGTAATTTTTTAACCCATTTGACAGTCACTGTATCCTGTATAATTATTTACAGTGATATATTGGTGTGACTGCCTATTTAATTTATATTTGTATATTTATTCACAGATACATGTAGCCTGAAGACCACCTGGAAAATAGTGGAAGAACAGGGCTGTTCTGGCAACAGGTCTCTGTCGCATTGTGAAGGTCTCTGCGGCTCAACCTCCAGGTAAACAGAGTACTGTGTTCTAGTTCACCAAAATGTAATGTATTGCCAATCGATATGATATAGTGGCCTCTTCTTCGCTTAAATGTTCCCCTTTCCTTCGAATGAGTATGTTTTAGGCTGGGGTCAGACCAGCGCATTTTTAACGTGCGTTCTGGCGCACTTAATCACGGCTGCACTAGCAGCAAATGACGGGCAATGACAGCCAATATACGAAGTACGGTCGCACGAAAGTCCGGCTGCGCAACGCAAGGGGAAAATGAACGCATTTTTTTGAGAACGCTGAACCGCTAGTACGGACGTACAGAGTGCGCTGCGCCCTCTAGCGGTGTGTGTGTGTGATTTGGAGACATCAGACCCTGCTCGTGTCCGGCCAACATAACGTCCAGATGCAAAAAGTTTCCTGGTTTGGATCCGTAAAACATCACGCACGAAAATGCGCATCGTATGACCGTTTTCGCCTATTCTGTGAAAAAATACGTCAATGCGTTCGGACGCACTTTTTTACGTTCACGTGTAAAAATGCTTTCGTTTGACCCTAGCCTTAGAGTGCACCTCCCCTTCACTCATTTTCAGTCTGCTTCTACATTCCCCTCTACTTTGTGTCTCTCTCTGCCGCCATCACTCTTCTAGTGTGTCTTGTTCATACTCTTTACTACTGGTGTATCTCAATCTCTTGTATTTCTTTTGCATCTCAACCTTCTTGTGTTTCTTTCTCCTTCCTTTCATGTGACCTTTCTCTACACACCTCTGTGTGTCTCTTCCATTCCTCTCTACCCATTGATTACTCTCTTCTTCTATATGTGTGTGTCTCTCTATCACACAGCAAGCACTCATAGTGGTGCAATAAAGTGTCTAATTAAGCCAAATGTAAATTTTTAGGGTGCTCACAGCCCCCCAGGTCAATCAGCCCAGCCTATATGCCAATAAACAACACAGAGTCCTGACATTCCAAAGCCTGGTATTTAATTTGGAGAATGGCACAACGTTTCAGCTGCCTTCTTCATGCAGCTTCTCAAACCCTGTCAAGGAAGCCAAAGTGTTGCACCATTCTCCAGATTAAAAACCCCTCATTGGAGTGCCTGGTCCCTCTATCATTTTCTCTCTGTCTGTCAGTCAGGGTTTGTATCACTATTCACCATGAGCAGATACCATTGTCTCTGCCAGCTCTTTCCTGATGTTTGTAAACCCACATAATCTTACAACATGTGCTCAAACATTGTGTCGCTTCCTTCTTATTGAGACGCAATGCTAACATAAAGTTCCTCTTTATGGGCTCCATCACCTCCGTAACGCCAGTGCTCACATATGTTGACCTGGTGCCTGATAGGTTAACTGACCAACAATTGCACATCAAACGCATACAGTGAAGATAATGACCTTTTTATTTATTTGACAGGTACTCCTCTTTTTCCAAAAACATGGAACATAAATGCTCCTGTTGCCAAGGGGAAAGCACCAGCGCTAAAGAAATCTTTCTAAACTGTAAAGATGGGACCCGTATCATTCATTATTATACTGATGTGGCAGAATGTCGTTGCCGTGAGACAAATTGTGTTGCTTTAGAATAACCTAAAACAGTAATGCCAAATTTTCTTTCTGTGTTTTGCTTTTAATCCTAAATGGCTGATTTCGTATATTTAGGTAATGCTGCTAAAATGCATTTTTGCTACTATTAGTGTCTTTCAGAAATCCAGGGATTTTGTTGCCTTGTTAAGAAACATTATATTGGTTAAAATGAATACATGCTTTGCAGTAGTTATCTGTCTTCGTTTGCACCCTTTAAGTAATTTTTGTAGCCTGTTCATAAAAAAAACCATAATTTAGAAATATGGTTAACACAATAAAATATAATAAAATTACTAAATCACTTAAATATACTGAGTCAGAGTAAGTGTTTCTTCCTGGAATGGAAAGCTCTACACACACTTCTTCTTTTTATACTTGTTCTACCATAGAATCTGATGCAAAGGACTACATATAGAATTTTTTACCTCTTTAGTACCACGTGGGTTTTCACAAAACCACAGGGAGGAACCATTGGTTTTATGGGAAACCACTTTACATTATCTCTTAACCCTATCACCTTACACAACACACACAAACCTTTGCACATACACACTCATTTTTCGTTCATTCAGAAACTTCTTAGGATACTGCGCCAGCAGCAGAGGGTGTCATGCAACTCTATCTTCGAAACTGAAGCGATATGAACACATTTGTTTTCATGCAGTCTGTTCCAGCGCTAGTAGATGGGCAAGTTAACACCAGCTCAAAGGTGTAGGTAGCAGATTGCACTGATGCAGAATTTGTTACGTGCAGCTCAAAACTCCCCCAAAAATCAGATACTCAACTCTCTTCCTGCAGTGAGAACGGTGGCCCAATCCGCTGCTTCTGGCCGCCGGGAGCAGAGTGAGACTGGGGGAAGAAAGCCCTCTGTGTCCCTCCGCGATCACTCCGCCGACCAGCAGGATCTCGCGAGAGATCGTGTGACCCAGCAGCACAATCCTCCATGGAGTCCTATGGACGCTCATGGAGGAGATGCTACGAATGGTGCTATAGCGCTGCCCCCAGCATCCACGAGCTTAGCGATTACTAAGGGGCAGGCTGCCGAACTCACGCCTGCCCTGCGATCTGCTGGGGAAATCAGGATGCAAAGGAGAAGCAAATTTTTCCCCTTTGCATCCTAGTTTTAGCTCAGGGCAGCTGATAGTGCCATGCATATTTTAAAATACTTTTAAACATCAGCGTGTGTTTGCAAAGGTGTTTAAGGCACATTATAATTATTTGCATAAAATATAAAGGCCCCCATTACATTCTTCGTGGAATTTCGTTTGCGCAGCGCAAATTTTTTTGCGTGCATCATCCAGCGTTATCACGTGAAAATTAACGCGGCATTCCGATCCGAACGCATTTTCTCTTCCGTCAAAAAATAACGATCATAAAAACGATGCGCAAAACGAAGTGTAATACGCACACAGTAACGTAGCCAACGTAAATCAGACTGTTTTTTTCGCGGGATTCAGCCAATCAGAATTAAGAACCTTAATTGACATCAATTTACCTTAATTGTCTCACTTAAGTTTTTGCGCCTGTCAAACTAAATCTGAGTATACATGCTGCAGCAATAAAACAAAAAAAAACGAATTCACAATTTTTTTGTTTGGTTATGTGTAGAATGTGTAACTATACTGTGCTGTATTTTTTTTTTTGGTGCTAGTGTTTTTCGTTTCGGCCAGAACGTTCCAATTTGCAGTTACCACCAGCTTTTCAAAGACGTTAAAATTATGCGCGCAAACGTCATTCGTAAAAAGATGAGCATCGATTGAAATACCATCCGCGAACCAACGCACGAACGAATTTGTGCTCACAATTTTAAGCAGAGGACGCGCACAGTTCATCACGCTCGCGCAGGTCCATCCGCGCTAGACGATAACGCACATCGTTTGCGCGAACGCTGAAATACGGCGGTCAGCGCAAATGGTTTTGCCCCTCGCGCAAATGCGCATTTACGCACACAAAACACACTGCGCGAAGAACGTAATAGGGGCTAAAATTCTACACGGGGCAGTTTTTTTGTGCAGGCAAGATTTTCCTCAAAATGTCGTTTTGGCCATTGTGTAGGTCTAAAACAGGCAATAAATCATGGCTTGCAAGGGGGGGGGGCTTAATTCTTTTTGAATCAGATTTTTCATAACGAAGTTTAGGGAATCCAGCACTTAGGTTCCCCATCTACACATCTAACATGTTTCTTAATTGGTAAACAACATGAAAATTAACAAATTTGTGATTAATTAAAGTTTCTAAGTAAAAGGTGTAATGATTACAAGCATTAAATATGGGATGCACACACCTATGCATCTGCTGTATCTCACTCTATTCACTTCCAAAACCATCACGCGTTATTGGCTTCAGGGGGAAGCCTTGATTTCAAGACGTCCTGCGGCAGCTAATGATGCGGCAGCTAATGACGCGCCGCATGCGCCAGCTGGTAGGCCGGTGGGCGCGGCCCATTGGAGTTAACAGACTAAGGAGCATTCACCTTCACAACAGGGAGTGGGTGGAAGGAGGGGGGGAACTCTACCTGGTCAGGAGGTGTAGAGCAGGGGTCAAGTCCTGGGAAAAAAAGTGAGGGAACTCACCCACGAATTCCACAACCCCCATTACCTTAAGAAAATATATATATATATCACGAGTATAACCGGACGAGCCGGTGATACCATTTTTATTGGGTTAACTTTACATTTAAAAGACAAACTTTCAAGAGTGTAAACTGGAAACTATACTGATCAGTGAAAGGTATCACTACGTACAGGTATACTCGTGATTTTGGCAACTGGACTAACGCATTATATATATATATATATATCTCCAGGCACAGACCCCCAGAATAATATACACAGCACTGAGCCCCCAGAATAACATACACAGCACTGAGCCCCCAGAATAACATACACAGCACTGAGCCCCCAGAATAACATACACAGCACTGAGCCCCCAGAATAACATACACAGCACTGAGCCCCCAGAATAATATACACATCACTGAGCCCCCAGAATAATATACACAGTGCTGAACCCCCAGAATAATATACACAGCACTGAGCCTCCAGAATAATATACACAGCACTGAGCCCCCAGAATAACATACACAGCACTGAGCCCCCAGAATAACATACACAGCACTGAGCCCCCAGAATAATATACACATCACTGAGCCCCCAGAATAATATACACAGTGCTGAACCCCCAGAATAATATACACAGCACTGAGCCTCCAGAATAATATACACAGCACTGAGCCTCCAGAATAATATACACAGCACTGAGCCTCCAGTATAATATACACAGCACTGAGCCCCAACAATAACATAACATGCACAGCACAGAGCCCCCATAATAATATACACAGCGCTCAGCCCCCAGAATAATATACACAGCACTGAGCCTCCAGAATAACATACACAGCGCTGAGCCCCCAGAATAATATACACAGCACTGAGCCCCCAGAATAACATACACAGCGCTGAGCCCCCAGAATAACATACACAGCGCTGAGCCCCCAGAATAATATACACAGCACTGAGCCTCCAGTATAATATACACAGCACTGAGCCCCAACAATAACATAATAACATGCACAGCACAGAGCCCCCATAATAATATACACAGCACTGAACCCCAAGAATAATATGCACAGCACTGGTTATATGGATATATTTTCCCCAGTTCACATGGATATAATTGCCCCCCAGCTCTCATGGATATAAATGCCTCAGGTCTCATGGATAATGCCCCAACTCTCATGGATAATGCCCCCTGGTCTCATGGATACTGCCCCCTGGTCTCATGGATATGCCCTGGTCTCATGGATAATGCCCCCTGGTCTCATGGATAATGCCCCCTGGTCTCATGGATATGCCCCTGGTCTCATGGATATGCCCCTGGTCTCATGGATATGCCCTGGTCTCATGGATACTGCCCCTGGTCTCATGGATAATGCCCCCAGGTCTCATGGATAATGCCCCTGGTCTCATGGATAATGCCCCCCACTCTCATGGATACTGCCCCCTGGTCTCATGGATAATGCCCCCAGGTCTCATGGATAATGCCCCAACTCTCATGGATAATGCCCCAACTCTCATGGATAATGCCCCTGGTCTCATGGATATGCCCCTGGTCTCATGGATATGCCCCTGGTCTCATGGATATGCCCCTGGTCTCATGGATACTGCCCCTGGTCTCATGGATAATGCCCCCAGGTCTCATGGATAATGCCCCAACTCTCATGGATAATGCCCCAACTCTCATGGATAATGCCCCCTGGTCTCATGGATATGCCCCCTGGTCTCATGGATATGCCCCCTGGTCTCATGGATAATGCCCCCTGGTCTCATGGATATGCCCCCTGGTCTCATGGATATGCCCCTGGTCTCATGGATATGCCCCCTGGTCTCATGGATATGCCCCTGGTCTCATGGATAGTGCCCCTGGTCTCATGGATAGTGCCCCTGGTCTCATGGATAGTGCCCCTGGTCTCATGGATACTGCCCCCTGGTCTCATGGATACTGCCCCCTGGTCTCATGGATATGCCCCCTGGTCTCATGGATAATGCCCCCTGGTCTCATGGATATGCCCCTGGTCTCATGGATATGCCCCTGGTCTCATGGATACTGCCCCTGGTCTCATGGATATGCCCCCAGGTCTCATGGATACTGCCCCTGGTCTCATGGATATGCCCCTGGTCTCATGGATATGCCCCTGGTCTCATGGATATGCCCCTGGTCTCATGGATATGCCCCTGGTCTCATGGATACTGCCCCCTGGTCTCATGGATACTGCCCCCTGGTCTCATGGATATGCCCCCTGGTCTCATGGATATGCCCTGGTCTCATGGATATGCCCCTGGTCTCATGGATATGCCCCTGGTCTCATGGATATGCCCCTGGTCTCATGGATATGCCCTGGTCTCATGGATAGTGCCCCTGGTCTCATGGATATGCCCCTGGTCTCATGGATAGTGCCCCTGGTCTCATGGATAGTGCCCCTGGTCTCATGGATATGCCCCCTGGTCTCATGGATATGCCCCCTGGTCTCATGGATATGCCCCCTGGTCTCATGGATACTGCCCCCTGGTCTCATGGATATGCCCCCTGGTCTCATGGATACTGCCCCTGGTCTCATGGATATGCCCCCTGGTCTCATGGATAGTGCCCCCTGGTCTCATGGATAGTGCCCCTGGTCTCATGGATATGCCCCTGTCTCATGGATATGCCCCTGGTCTCATGGATAGTGCCCCTGGTCTCATGGATATGCCCCCTGGTCTCATGGATACTGCCCCCTGGTCTCATGGATATGCCCCCTGGTCTCATGGATAGTGCCCCCTGGTCTCATGGATAGTGCCCCTGGTCTCATGGATATGCCCCTGGTCTCATGGATATGCCCCTGGTCTCATGGATAGTGCCCCTGGTCTCATGGATATGCCCCTGGTCTCATGGATAGTGCCCCTGGTCTCATGGATAGTGCCCCCTGGTCTCATGGATATGCCCCCTGGTCTCATGGATATGCCCCCTGGTCTCATGGATACTGCCCCTGGTCTCATGGATATGCCCCTGGTCTCATGGATAGTGCCCCTGGTCTCATGGATATGCCCCCTGGTCTCATGGATATGCCCCCTGGTCTCATGGATATGCCCCCTGGTCTCATGGATACTGCCCCCTGGTCTCATGGATATGCCCCCTGGTCTCATGGATATGCCCCCTGGTCTCATGGATAGTGCCCCCTGGTCTCATGGATATGCCCCCAACCCAACTTACCACTGCTGCTGCTGCTGCTGCTGCTGCTGCTGCTGCCGCCGCCGCACACTGCCGGCGGCCACGTGTTTCCTGCTCAGCGGCCGCTGACAGGAAGTGCAGCCGCTCGCCTGGGATCTAGGAAACAGCCAGGCGAGCGGCTCCACTTCCGGTCACCGGCCGCTAGAATAGGAAGCACGCGGCCGCCGCCAATGTGCGGCGGCCGCCTGTTAAGCGTTCGGGCTCGGGCCACAGCGGGAACGCTGCGTTCCCGCAGCGTTCCCGCTGTCGGAGAAGTGCGGGAACGCCGTTCCGCGCGTTCCCGCTCGACTCGAGCCCTGGTGTAGAGTGTTCCTTTAAATGTTTAACAATAATAATTAAAACATAATGTTAAATGAGATGAGAGAAAATGTTATTAAATTTTAAGGTATTTTTAAAAAAAATATTTTAAGGTACTGAAAAGTTAAAGATAGTACTGAAGGATACAGCATAGTGATTGCTTTCTTTTAAGAAAAGGATAGATTGTAAAATCCTTTTCACACTTTAGAATGTAGTCTAACGTTATATTTCATCTATGTTACATACAGTATCAGGGTTATTCAAAGAGATCCGAATGGCTGGAGAAAGATAACCGAACACTGAAAATCAGCGTTCGGTTACCTTTCTTGGCCATTCGGCTATCCAGAGAGCAGCCAATTTGCCAAATCCTGGCGAATTGCCTGCACATACGGTGCTTGTTCGAGGGCAGTGAAATCCCCATAAAAAAGCACTGCATCAGCTATTCAGAGAACACAAACCAGCAGTGAAAGGTTCCCGAAATGCCCTGCCGTTCGGTGGTTTCATTCGACAGATTTATTCAGACGAATCCCATAGGCTTGTTAAAAATATTCCCGTTTTAATTCAATATCTAATAAACCGTTTATTATAATATTCTGCAGTAAAAAGTCTCTTTATTTATCGATTTTTTAGGATCTTTTAAGCGGGATTTTGTTTCAAAAAACCTTGTTCCGATTTTTTTAATTTTTTTTTTTTAAACTTTTCTTCTTTTTTCTGTAACAGCCCTTTTTATTATCATTCATTGGACCTCATATGTAAATTTCAGACATTTTTGCTCAGTAGTTTCTTTGCAAACAGCGTTTCACTTTTCAATCATTCATGCAAACTGTTTTCCTAATTTATTCACTGCCTCTTCTGCGGTGTCGGCCTTTTCCGGCGGCTTTGCTGCCTGTGATCGGCTCCTGCTCGGGTTTTTCTGGCGTCTTCGACTGGTTAATCCAGATGTTTTTGCGGGTTTTCCCACGCATTCGCTGGGTTTTCGGCGGGTTTTCGGCAGCTTTTCCCTGCACTTCGACTGCCATGTGGTGCTTGCTGAATACACCACAGGGTCGCCAAAATGGGAAAGCCGATTTGCACCGAATTGAAGAGAACGAAAAGTCACCGAACGTGCGGCGACTTTTCGATTCTCTTTGAATAACCCTGTATGTATACACTCAAAAAAGCCTCTCGTTTTGCTTTAATAGTCCTCTTCAACAAAAGCTTTTTATTTTTTTACCAATTTTTTTTATTTTGAGAAGATACAAATATATATTTTTTCTAATCTAAATTGATGTAGAATGTTAAAGAAAAAAAAAACACCAGAGATTTTTATTTTGAAATCCCATTAGATAGAATGTCTAGGTAGAAGAATAAAATGATTTAATACAAAAAGGTGATCATTTATACTGTATGAGGATAGAGTTTGTTAAAATGCAAAAAACAAAACAAGACACTAAGACACAGGAAAATGATACGTGTGTATATTTATTTGCAAGTTCAATAAACATTCACTGAGATTAATGTTAGTAATGAACAAGATGCTTTTTTGAAGCTGATGTCTATTTAAAAGATAAATAATCAAAGATAGCAAGTTAGTCCAAAAAAAGCTAAAAAGGCATAAAAAATACCCACATAGAATAGATCATTTATTGAACAAAACTTTATAATCAATTGACATCAATTACATTACTTTGGCTGTAATTCTATATCTGACTGTCTACCGTAGCATATTTATATCTATATTATAGTTTTGTGAAACAATAATCAGTTATTATTTTATACTATAGGCTTTTGTATTGACAGCATCAGATATTTTTCAGAACATTTAGCTGAACATTTGAACATTTTATTTTACCGAAACCTTGAGTAATTCCTGTTTGACATAATCTACAGAATTTTCATGATAAAGCTGGTAGTTTTGTAACACGATGAGCTGCTGGGCTCTAATAATAAAAAATGTTAGTACGCAGAATTTATTCCTTTTTGTGCATTGTATAGATTTAAACGAACCAGCAGTGGACAGCATTTATCACATGTAATATATATATATTTTTTTATATAATGAGCTTTTTCTTTAATATCATAATTACTATGGATTGAAGACAAAAGACTCAATTCTTAGTATCAACAGTTACATAAATGCTGCTGGACTGCTTAGTGGTGGAGCTTAGTACAGTCCAACTAACACAGGTTTTAAACTCTTAACTACTAAACATAAAAAGCAGTATCAATTGTACGCATGACATTTAATATGTCACTGATAAAGGAAGCATTAAATCAGCGATGTTGAACTTCCTCTTGCCTTTAAGAAGGGGGTAATGCAGGTCTTTCATTAATGGAACACTTAACGAGTGTGCATTCACATTTTGCTATATAGACAAAATTGTACAGTTTCTCTTTTCCGTTGGGGCAAGTGAGAATCACCTTTTTTAAATTTAGCGCTGTTGGCTTGCAGCAGGAACACGACTCATCCATTTTTTGAGATACGCCTATAAACCTTTGGAAAGACAGAAAAGTTAGGATGAAAATATTGCTTGACATGAAGACATATCACAAGCCTAAGAAACCAACGGACATACACATGTATCTCAATCTGAACCAAGTAACACAGTCAGGGTAATTCAAAGAGAATCGAAAAGTCACCGCACGTTCGGTGACTTTTCGTTCTCTTTAATTTGGATCATTTTGCCGATCCCATTTCGGTGACCCTGCGGTGTATTCAGCAAGCACCACAGGGTCCCCAAATTGCAGGGAAAGGTCGCCGCAAACCCGACGAAAACTAACTGCAAAACTCGGCGAATGCACGCCGAAAACCGGCAAAAACATCTGGGTTAACCCGCCGAAAACGCCGGAAAAACCCGAGCAGGAGCCGATCACATGCAGCGAAGCTGCCGGAAAAAGCCTACACCGCAGGCGAATGCAGTGAATAAATTAGAAAAACAGTTTGCTTGAACGTTTGAAAAGTGAAACGCTGTTTGCAAAGAAACTACTGAGCGAAAATGGCTGAAATTTACATATGAGGTCCAGGGAACGATAATAAAAAGGGCTGTTACAGAAAAAATAAGTAAAGTTAAAAAAAATAATAAAAAAAAAAAAATCGGATTTTTTTTAAAAAAAAAATACAGAAAAAGGCTTAAAATATCCTAAAAAAATCGATGAATAAAGAGACTCTTTATTGCAGAATATTATAATCAACAGTTTATTACATATCGAATTAAAACGGGAATATTTTAACATTGAAGCCTATGTGATTTGCCTGAATAAACCTGCCGAATTCAACCACTGAATGGCAGGGCATTTCGGGAACCTTTCACTGCTGGCTTGTGTTCTCTGAATAGTCGAAGCATTGCTTCTCTATGGGGATTTCACTGCCCTCGAACAGGCATCGTATGTGCAGGCAATTCACTAGGATTTGGCGAATTGCCTGCTCTCTGGATAGCCGAATGGCCATGAAAGGTAACCGAACGCTGATTTTCAGCGTTCAGTTACCTTTCTCCAGCCATTCGGATCTCTTTGGATAACCCTGTTAGTTGACTACATTTCATCAGAGACAGAAACAAAACTATAGGGGTTATTCAGAGAGAGCCGATCTGACCCCGAAATGGCACTGAACAGGGAATTTCCCCACAAGGTGCCATTTTGCAGCCATTCGGCTATTCAGAGAGCAGACAGTTCGCCAAATTTTGGCAAACCGCCAGCAAGTATGGTGCCTGTTCGAAGTCAGTGAAATCCCCCATAGAGAAGCAATGGTTAATCTATTCAGAGACACCGAACAGCAGAGAAAAGTTGCCGAAGTGCCCTGCTGTTCGGTGTTTTCATTCGGCAGGTTTATTTAGGCAAAACCCATAGGCTTAGATGTTAAAAATATTCCTGTTTTTATTCAATATCTAATAAACCATTTATTAATTTAATCTGCAGTACCAAGTCTCTTTATTTATTGATTTTTTTAGGATCTTTCAGGATTTTTTCAGCAAACCTTTTTTTCGGGGTTTTTAAAAGTGTTTTTTCTTTTTTTCTGTAACAGACATTTTTATTATCATTCATAGGACCTATATGTAAATTCCAGACTTTATCCCGATCGACAGCTTGTCGGCGTTTTCCGGCGGCTGGTCTGCGCTGTGTTCAGATTTTTCCGACGTGTTCGGAGTGTTTTTTTTGCGGCGGCTCCGGCGGGTTTTCGGTGGATGTTCGTCGGGTTTGCGTCGGATATTTCCTGCACTCCAGGGACCCTGCGGTGAATGCTGAATTCACAGCAGGGTGGGGAAATTTGATTTCCTAAAGTGCGGGGAAGTGCAGGGAATGAGAGAGCATCGAAATGTTGGCGACATTTCGGTGCTCTCTGAATAACCCCTTATAACTAAGTTATCATGACTAAAATTATGAGGAAAATCTACTGACATTTTCATTGACTACCGTAATAATAACTGGAGGAAAATGATAGGGGGGGGACTCATTTTAATTTAGTTTTAGTCAGTCTTTTTTGACTATAACTAAATGCCATTTTAGTTGATGACTATAACGGTGACGAAAATGTAATGACATTTTCGTCAACTAATAAAAACTAGATAAACATGTTAGAGAGGGACTAATTTCACTTTAGTTATAGTCATAATCCATTGACTAAAATGCCATTTAGCATTAGTGATATACTAGGATATACTCAGGACATACTTGAAAACGAGAGAAATCTCAATGTATCCTTCCTGGTAAAATCCTTTATAAATAAATTAATTAATTAATTAAAACTAGTTTATGGTTCATCACGGTAAATTTACAGAACTGTTGGGAATTTTACAAATGTACTAATAAAAACCTCATATCTGAAGATTTTGTGCTTGGAGTAGAACTGCTCCCACAATTTGGTGCCAAGTTGCTATGAAATGGGTTATGGCCATAATTTGCGGTGCTTCTCAATTCATACTCTGAATCCTGGATTTGTTTTTATCTATATACAATGTAATAGGTTTATGTGGAACAAAATGTTATTTGATATTCATTCTTTTCTTCTTATCCAGATATTTTTCTGCTTCCGCGTAATAGCCATTTTTATTGTTGTAATTATACGATTATTATTTTATTAATCAACTTGTGTTTATGTCAGTTTGATTTATCCTTATTTAATCCGCTACTCAGACTTAATAGCTCATGATTCCATTTTATTTCATATATTTGAACCCAAATATAATGCATTCCACAGAGTAGTTTCCATAGGCACCCAATGCTAGCTTACTTACTTACCTAGATGATGAGAAACATCTCCCTTCACAATATGTTTCTTCCACACGTTCTTTTGAGGTACAGCCATCAACAGTAATGAAAACTGATTTGCTAAATTTCCAGCAGTTTTCCTCTGCAAGGAAAATAAATGCATTTATATTTAGCCTCACCCTATTTTTAACTACATCCCTCAGAAATAATGTTTGTGCTCAAAAATCTTCACTCATTTAAGGAGTTATTCACAAAACGGCTGATGTTTACCATTGCTGCAAACAACACCAAAAATAACATTGTTGCAACTACAGAAAATTCAGTTATCCACAGAAAAAACATTCAACAAGTTAAGTTACTTCAAACAACGGTTGAACAATGAAACCGCCACTATTCTTCTGTAAAATGTGTAATCTACGGACATTCTCCATTTACAGTTTTTCCACTGTGGTTTGCAACACCGATGGATATGCTTTGGGGATATTAAAGTGGCGATCTCAATTGAACTTTAATAGAAGCAATGCTGAAAACAACTATAAAAACAACACTATGCCACTGTGACCAAAACTATGGTGGAAAAAATCGTGAAATCTACGCTAGATAAGGCTAGGGTCAGACGAACACAGTTTTAACGTGCGTTTAGCCGCACTTAATCACGGCCGCGCTAGCAGAAATTGACGTCCATTGCCGGGCAACATACGAAGAACAGCAGCACGAAATTTCGTCTGCGCAACGCAAGTGGCAAACGAACGCATTTTTTCAAGAACGTCAAACCGCTAGTACTGACGTACAGAGTGAGCCTCGTCCGCATAGCGGCGTGTGTGCGTGATTAGGAGATGTCAGACGCTGCTCATGTCCGATCTACATAACGTCCAGACACCCAAAGTTTCCTGGTTTGGACCTGTACAAAATCACGGCCGTAATTGCGCATCATATGACCGCTATCGCGTAGTCCGTGAAAAAATATGTCCATTCGTTCGGACGCACTTTTTCACAGACGACGCGAAAAATGCGTTCGTTTGACCCTAGCCTAACTCAGCAGAAACTACGTTGAAAATAATGGTGAGAAGTACAGAGAACTGAATCATCATAACTCGCTGTTATACCACCATTATTTCAATGAAATACTGGTGGTTAGAAAATGCAAGATACAATGATGCATTAGTTTATGGCGATACACAGTTTAGACATAAATGGGTTTGACATTCAATTAAATATTGAGTGCAGAATTATTATAATCTGGTATTTAAAAACAAATATAGTCTTCCCATTAGTTTCTAAATATGGAATGTTGACTTCTATTGGGTACAGTCCAAGGGGTCATACTACAGTGAAATTGCAAATTTAATATTTGCAAATTACTTAAACTATTGAAAGCGAATGTGTGTTAATAAAATGTTTTTGTTCTATATTGAGCCAAAAATGTATTCTGCCTGTGAGCATACATGTACTAGCATGTAAAGAAAAGGAAGAATGAAAGAAATCTAGTCTTACTCTTTAGTTCACAGATTGGACAACAGACATCTACAGGCATTATTACGGTGCCCTGGTAAAAGAAAAACATATAATAATAATCAAATATGAACATAACAGAAAATAACACTATGCAGCAGCTCTCAACATTATCAGTCCCAGTATACAGCTATCTCTAGGATTTGAGTTTGAGAACAGTTAGATAAATTACATTTTAAATACGATTTTCCACATTGTCCTACAGTTAAAATATGTCATACACCGTATCTGGCTCGCAGTGATCCATTCCTGATATCAGCTGTATACCACTCTGGGTTATCTGCTGCTGTATCTGTGCTCAAGCTGCCATTCTCTCCTGAGGAAGCCAGATCTACTCCTGATTCGTCCTGCATGCTCCATCCTCAGGGGTGGTTACTCAGCAGCCTATTGCAGGAAGTCCTGAGTGTGACCTGCTACCTGATGCATGCTACTTCCCTTGTATCCAGCTTCTTACCAGACCACAGCTACTCCTCGTGCCTCTGAGACCTCTGCTACTCCTTGTGTCTCAAGACCCCTACTACTCCGTTGCCTCCGAGATCCATGACATTCTTGTGTGCTTATGCTACAGCAGCCCAGATCTCAGTCCTGTCCCATCAGTCTGTGAGTTCCCTGGGTGTCTCCTAGTGCTCTGTGAGTCTCCTTTTACCTAGTGTATCCTGCCTGTGTCCATGTCATGAATTCCTGATCCCAACATGCAAACGTGTCACTCCCTAACCTGCCAGTCTTTAGAATAGCCAGTAAATCTAGAAAACGTAATAACAAGTCAGAGTCCAGAACCAGAGGGGGTTGTTGTACAAGCCGGGGTCAGAAACAAGAAGGGTTAAACGCAAGTCAGAGCCAGGAACCAGAGGGGTTAAATGTATGCCAGAATAAGGAGCCAGAGGGGTTAAACATCTGCCAGAGTCAGATAGGAAAGCAAGAGGTCATAACAGGAATATCCAAAATGTCATACACTAGAAAAATAACCAAAACGTGCTCTCAGGTAATAGAGACCACAAAATGACTCTGGTATGAGGGGAATCCCGTCATTTAAATTTGGCAGACTCTCTCCATTAGTCTCCGTTAAAATGCAGTGTCTCCTGCCTGCCGCTGTGTCACTCCCTGGCGACTGCGAGAGTCGCCAATATAAACCGTCTGACGACAAGTGTCCAACGAGACATACAGTGCTTGGCACCAGGGGGGGGCAAAGAGCTCTCACTGTAACATTCCAGCCCTGTTCTTGCCTTGTCCACCTGCCTGTGTCCAACAATGTTACCACCCCATCCAACAACAGTACTGCCCGCTCAGTCTGATTCTTACCATGTTCCTTTCTGTGTCCAACCCCGTTTCCGCCCTGTCCGCCTGCAGGTGTCCACCCCTTGTTCCTGCCCTGTCCACCTGCCTGTGTCCAATCACGTTCCTTCCCTATCCGCATGTCTGTGTCCAGTACTGTTTCTGCCCTTTTCGCCTGCCCAAGTTTATACCAAATAAACCCAGGTTAACCCAGCAACGGTCTCAGTCCCTTTGTACATGCTCCTTGGCTCAAACCATACACACGCATGACAAAATATTTTTTTATCCAGACCTCGATTTACCATTCAGAGGGCCACATTACACTCTTAATGCTAACGTTAACAATCACCTGCGTGAGCATTAACATTAGCTGCGGTGTCTACCGCATATTACAATCCAAACACAAACGGATTACGCGTATTACACTCCCAGAATCCCTAGATCAATGTATTCCTTTCCCAGAATCCCTAGATCAATGTATTCCTTTCCCAGAATCCCTATATTAATGTATTCCTTTCTCAGAACCCCTGTATCAATGTATCTCTTTCTCAGAACCCCTGTATTAATGTATTCCTTTCTCAGAACCCCTGTATCAATTTATTCCTTTCCCAGAACCCCTGTATCAATTTATTCTTTTCTTAGAACCCCTGTATCAATTATATCTCTTTCTCAGAACCCCTGTATCAATTTATTCCTTTCTCAGAACCCCTGTATCAATGTATCTGTTTCTCAGAACCCCTGTATCAATGTATCTCTTTCTCAGAACCCCTGTATCAATGTATTCCTTTTCTCAGAACCCCTGTATCAATTTATTCCTTTCTCAGAACCCCTGTATCAATTTATCCCTTTCTCAGAACACCCGTATCAATGTATTCCTTTCTCAGAACCCCTGTATCAATTTATTCCTTTCCCAGAACCCCTGTATCAATTTATTCCTTTCCTAGAACCCCTGTATCAATCTTTTCCTTTCCCAGAACCCCTGTATCAATGTATCCCTTTCTCAGAACCCCTGTATCAATGTATCCCTTTCTCAGAACCCCTGTATCAATGTATTCCTTTCTCAGAACCCCTGTATCAATGTATTCCTTTTCTCAGAACCCCTGTATCAATTTATTCCTTTCTCAGAACCCCTGTATCAATTTATCCCTTTCTCAGAACCCCTGTATCAATTTATCCCTTTCTCAGAACCCCTGTATCAATTTATTCCTTTCTTTGGTAACACCCAGGTATGCCTCCACATCTTTGTATTCCTCTAAAACACACTATAGGTGCCTGTGCTATAGTTTTGAATGGAAGGCACCTTCTCTTGTAGTTCAACATCAACATGCATGTTGTATAAGTGCATACTTTGCAAAAATAATGTTATATGCTTTTTATATGGTTTCGGTGTCTTCTTGACACCTATTGCTTGTTTTATTGTGCCTTGTAAGCTATCACTATAATAATATCAATAAACCTTCAAAGTAAACCGTCCTCAAAACAAAAGAAAAAAAACCCTTACCTCTACACACAATGAAATATCAAACGGAGGGCACTTGATTCTTATAGCTATCAGCACGAAGTTGATATCACAGGTATATGAAATGCATTTGTCATCTGGTGAAGGCCAACTCTCCCCAGGCTGTAATAAAATAAATAATTACACACAAATGAGGAAATACCTTATTATAGACATACATACAAAAAATAATGTTAAAATGTAAATGAAACCATTCAGATAGATTTTTTTTTATCATTTACCAAAAACTCTGGGCACTAGTCCATAGTAAACGCTACCATAAGCATTCGGATGAGTACCTGTTAACACTAGGATAAGTGACTTTAAATCATGCCCTCCATATATTACATTCCTGAAGCTAAACCCATGAAATATCCGTTAGCACATCAGTGATTGCGTTAGCTTGCATGAGCTTACTGTACTTTGCAAATCCTGTACTTAACATGGGGAACGCAATCATTAATTAGTGTTCCGTTAAGTAAGGTATTAGAAAGTCCTAGCACTAATTGCCGCAACGATGGGTTACATTTTTTTTTTAATGATTTTGCGCAATCATTTAGCACAACCTAAACCCTCCCCCAATAAATACTCTTCTCTCATCCTGTGGAGAGAACGGTGGCCCGATCCGCTGCTTCTTGCCACCGGTAACAGAGTGAGATTTGGGACAAATAGTCTCCAGTGTCCCTCTGCGATCACTCTGCGACGTTGCCCGATTTCGCGAAAGTGAGTTCACGCAGGGCTCGCACAACTCTCCATGGAGTCCTATGGCCTCCTGGAGGTGATACTCACGGCAGCATGGAAGCCTTACTGTGAGTGTCACCGACGGTAGTGCTTGGATCAGGGGCAAGGTGCCGACATACGCAAGCCCCATAATCTAACACTAACATGGGGACGTTACAGGGAAACCTGCAGGCTCAGGTTTTCCCTGTTAGTGTACCCATTTTAGTGTTAACAGCGTAATAGGGCCCACCTCGAGAAAAAAAGAGAGAGAGAAAGTATGGCAAAGCAGAACTTTGCAAAATAAAAGATTTGGTCCACAGACTCTAATAAAAAAAATGCAAACTCTAATATTACCTTGAGAATTTGTGTCTTGTTGTTTTCTAAATTCAGGACACAGGAATCTGGTATACAGTGATCACCACAGCATTTATCCGTATTTTCAATATACCCCTGTTAACAAGAAGCAGACAAACAAAATAAATTGCACATCAAGATATACACTGCTTGGCCAAAAAAAAGTCATACACTTTAATATTTGGTAGGACCACTTTTTTCTGTGATTACGGCACTCGTGTCGTGGCATTGTTTTGTTAAGCTAATGCAATGTCATCACATTTATTTCTGTCCAGAGTGGCATTAATTTGTGGCCAAGATCTTGTCTTGATGATGGGAGAGTTGCAGCGCTGTGTAAAGTCTTCTCCAGCACATTATCCCAAAGATTCTCAATGGGGTTAAGGTCTGGATTGTGCGGTGGCCAATCCATGTGTGAAAATGATGTATCATGCTCCCTGAACCACTCTTGCACAATTTGAGCCTGATGAATCCTGGCATTGTCATCTTGGAATATGCCGACGCCAACAGGGAATAAAAAACCCGTTGATGGAAAACCTGCTCATTCAGTATATTCAGTGAGTCACATGACATCATTTTCTGGACACATGATTTTGTTGAGCTTTTACATGGCCAACTGAAGCAACCCCAGATCATAACAGGCTTGTGCAGTAGATGGTGACTTATTTTTTGCCCAGGCAATGTACATATTCCATTGTCTGAATTTATCTCTTTGAAAAGCTTAAAATTGTCACGGTTGCACCAATGGCGATTTTAGACGTCATTTGCAAATATGGCAAAACAATGCCTACCGAATAACCCCTGCTGCGTTAAAGTTACATGCTCTATATTTCAAACATCTAAATAAAATTTTAATTGCATCATATCAGCTTCTTTTTAAACTATAAAATAACATTGCATTTCCTCTAACATATAATCTAATCATAAAGGATCATAGATCATAAACTTACAGGTTGACATTTGGTTGAAGGGCAGGTTTTCGGCTTGGAGACCACAACAAGTTTACCACTGATCAAAACACACTCTAACATTTCACAAGGTTTATCGGGATTTTTCCATTTCTCCCCAAGCTGAATAAAAATAAGAAACATTTTCCAGTTGGCAGACCCAAAACCATATACAACATTCAGTTGTGTCATTCTACTGTATCAGATCCTTGCACACTGATCTTGTAAAGCGCTTCGGAATTTGTTGCGCTATATAAATAAAGGATAATAATAATAATAATTGCAGTGTTTTATATATATATATATATATATATATAAAAGAAAAAAGCAGGATGCACTAGAGGACTTGGACAAAAATAAACAACAAACATTTGTATTAAATGATCAAGAGAAAGGCTCTGAGTGAGCTGAAACGTCGGATGTGTTTTTTAGGAATTTTTAATACGATCATGTAATAAAAAAATGTGTTGATTATTTTTATCCAAATCCTCCAGTGCATCCTGCTTTTTACTTTGTGCATTCATGGAGGATTTTGTGCACGGAGGCTCTTTTGCTATTTTGGAAGCTATCACGAGCTGCTTTTGGGAGATATATACAGTATATCAACCTAGGTTGTGGAATAATACAGATATGATACATGCACATGTTACAATGTTATTTTTACAGGGATTCATTATTTTATTATATACAGTACACAGCGTTATGGCTCAATTTAATAGCCCCCGGCAGCGTGGCTTATTAAAATTTGGAGAAAAAAATAATAGTTTTCAGAGATACGCTCATGCAACTCGGAAGAACAAAATACATTTTCTTATTTCCTACTTTTTTTAATTCAGAAAGGGTCATCTGTTACCTTCATTATCTTGGTGGTGTTATCCTTCATGTTATATATGCAAGCTGTCTGTACACAGACTCCACAGCATTCACCCTTTCTCTTTTGGTACTCAAAACCCTGTATTTGTCATATGTTAGGTAAAAAAACAATGACATATTTCAAGAGATATTCTTTTGGTGTTCTGTTGCACCCTAAATATATTCTTTCTATTACCAACTGCATCAAGGTTCTCTTTAAAGAGACACGACCACTTGTGTAATATGTTACTAGATTTCTTGTTCATTACAAATAAAACTACATTATAAAACACAGGCTGCTGTTTTTTTTTATTGTCTGAAGTAATTGTGTGTAAAAATTAAGAATAAAGTTAAGTTTTTTATCTCCGGGTTCAAATTTCTCGATTTTTCCCACGTTGCAACATTTACCAAAATCTTTGCTTTGTGGCTCTTGTTTATTTAATCTACAATATCTACCACTTAACAAGGTGGAGGAAGTAATGTTTAGATAACGCTTTAGGCTGAATTTACTTCCATCCAGTCTAAATGGGTGACCTCGTGTCCTGTGTATAGTCTATTAATGAATGGGTATCCAGACAATGGTTTATAATGACTCCTAGTTTTGTGTCATCTCCCAAACAACGACACATGACTTCCAATGCCTATTTCATGGTCATTTATAAATAAATTGAATAGTCCTAAACAGACCCCTGTGGGACACCACTTACCCCTGGTGTCCATCTTGAAAATTTACCATTTATGACCACTCTCTGTACACTATCTTTTAGCCAGTTTTTTATCCAAGATCTATGTATTTTCATCTAGACCAATTTTTCTTAATTAAAATTGTAAACTCGTGTGCAGAACTGTGTTGAGTGCTTTGGCAAAATCTAAGTAAATCATACTTACCGGTTTGCAGTCACTTGCATTGTTTATATCGCAAGCAATGGTTAAGTGAATGAGGATATACTTTCCATGGTCTTTTATACACTGATAATATAAGCATTTATCAGTGGGATCAGACCAGGTATCAGGTCCTGTCTGTAGACACAAAATATTCAATTGTTTGTAAATTTATCCTTAATATATTATTTTACTTAATCAAAATTGTAACATGGAATCAGCAGTCAGCTAACACGAGTCATTTTAATAAAACATAAGCATCAAATATCGACCTTACACCCAACTTTGCATTGGTTGGTGAAATGAAATTTTATTTGACATAGGAAAGCAAGGATTAACAGGGTTATTCAAAGAGAATCGAAAAGTCACCGCACGTTCGGTGACTTTTCGTTCTCTTCAATTCGGTTCGATCTGGCGATCCCATTTTGGCAACCCTGCGGTGTATTCAGCAAGCACCACAGGGTGCCCGAATTGCAGGGAAAAGTCACCACAAACCCGCCGACAACTCACTGCAAAACCCACAAAAACATCTGGATTAACCCCGCTGAAATCGCTGTAAAAACCCGAGCAGGAGCCGTTCACACGCAGTGCAGCCGCCGGAAAAAGCCGACACCGCAGACGAATGGAGTGAATAAATAAAAAAAATCGCTTAAGGCTAGGGTCAGACGAGCGCAGTATTAACGTGCGTTTAGCCGCACTTAATCACGGCCGTGCTAGCAGCAAATGACGTCCAATGCCGGGCAGCATACAAAGAACGGCCGCACGAAAGTGCGGCCGCGAAACGCAAGTGGCAAACGAACGCATTTTTTCGAGAACGTCAAACCGCTAGTACTGACGTACAGAGTGCGCTGCGTCCGCATAGCGGCATGTTTGCGTGATTAGGAGACGTCAGACGCTGCTAATGTCCGGCCAACATCACGTCCAGACCCAAAAAGTGTTTTATTGATTATCCGTACAAAATCACAGACGGAAATGCGCATCGTATGACCGCTATTGCGTACTCCGTGAAAAAATACGTCCATTCGTTCGACTGCACTTTTTCACGGACAACGCGAAAAATGCGTTAGTCTGACCCTAGCCTTAATGTTTGAAAAGTGAAACGCTGTTTGCAAAGAAACTACAGAACGAAAATGTCTGAAATTTACATATGAGGTCCAATGAATGATAATAAAAAGGGCTGTTACAGAAAAACTAAGTAAAGTTGAAAAAAAAATAATTGGTATTTTTTTAAAAAAAAAATCCTGAAAAATGCTTAAAATATCCTACAAAAGCTATAAATAGACTCTTTACTGCAGAATATTATAATCAACAGTTTATTAGATATTGAATTAAAACGGGAATATTTTTAACATTGAAGCCTATGGGATTCGCCTGAATAAATCTGCCGCATGAATCCACTGAATGGCAGGGCAATTTGGCAACTTTTCACTGCTGGCTTTTGAACTCTGAATAGCCGAAGCAGTGCATTTTCATGGGGATTTCACTGCCCTTGAACAGGCACAAAACAGGCAACGTATGTGCAGGCAATTCGCCAACATTTGGCGAATTGCCTGCTCTCTGAATGGCCGAATGGCCAAGAAAGGTAACCGAACGCTTATTTTCTGCGTTCGATTACCTTTCGGCAGCTATTCGGATCTCTTTGAATAACCCTGATAGAGTTTTCTTTCTAAAAATAAATAAATGTGTTTGATGGTATATTATTATTATTATTGTCATCATTTATATAGCGCCAACAGTTTCCGCAGCGCTTTACAATAACCAAAGGGAACGAAATACAAATAAACGGATGTAAGATGGAAACAAGAGGTGTAGAGGGCCCTGCTCATAGGATCTTACAGTCTAGAGGGATTGGGGGTTGAGGAAGACAAGAGGAATTTCCCTAGATAGCAGGATCATTAGTGCCAGTGGTTTGGGAATGGTGGGGCCATAAGAGCGGCTTCAATCAAGTGTGAGTAGGTGAGCAGAGGGATGAGTTGCGTCAGTGATGTGGTACGCTAATCTATTTTAAGTAATAGTCCTTAAACTAGCAGGGTAATTCAAAGAGATTCGAAAAGTCACCACACGTTCGGTGACTTTTCGTTCTCTTCAATTCGGTGCAAATCGGCTTTCCCATTTCGGCCACTCTGCGGTGTATTCAGCAAGCACCACAGGGCTGTCGAAGTGCAGGGAAAAGCTGCAGAAAACCCGTCGAAAACCTGCCGAAAACCTGCAAAAACATCTGGATTAACCCGTGGAAGACGCCAGAAAAACCCGAGCAGGAGCCGATCACACGCAGCGAAGCCTCCGGAAAAAAAGCCGACACAGCAGAAGAAGGCAGTGAATAAATTAGCAAAACAGTTTGCATGAATGATTGAAAAGTGAAACGCTGTTTGCAAAGAAACTACTGAGCGAAAATGTCTGAAATTTACATATGATCCAATGAATGATAATAAAAAGGGCTGTTACAGAAAAGATAAGTAAACTTAAAAAAAAATCTGACTTTTAAAAAAAATTCAGAAAAATGCTTAAAATATCCTACAAAATCTATAAATAAAGAGACTCTTTACTGCAGAATTTTATAATGAACGGTTTATTAGATATTTAATTAAAACGGGAATATTTTTAACATTGAAGCCTATGGGATTCGCCTGAATAAACCTGTTGAATGAAACCACCGAATGGCAGGGCATTTCGGGAACCTGTCACTGCTGGTTTGTGTTCTCTGAATAGCCGAAGCAGTGCTTTTTTATGGGGCTTTCACTGCCCTCGAACAGGCACCGTATGTGCAGGGAATTCACCAGGATTTGGCGTATTGCCTGCTCTCTGGATAGCCGAATGGCCAAGAAAGGTAACCGAACGCTGATTTTCAGCATTCGGTTACCTTTCTCCAGCCATTCGGATCTCTTTGAATAACCCTGTATGAGCTCAAGTAATCGGGGAACATTATGAATATGTAATGAATGATTTACATACTTTAATGAGGTGGTATTGCCCATTTTCCAAAGTCACATTGCAACCCGCTATCGTACATCCACCGCAGCATTGCCCTGGTTTATCCGTGTATTCAAAATCCTAGGTAAAGAGAAAGAAGAAACATGCGTTTGTCCATGTAAATCTAGTTTCAACTGGATTGTAAAACAGTGCCGGAGCTGACCTCTGGGCAGGTTTTGTTACAGACAGTCGTGTTACAAAACAGCTTCTTCAGACCATTAGGATAGTTCTCCATAGTGCACACACATATCTCACACGGATTGGTCTTGTTCACGTAGGTAGAGTTTGCCTACAAGGCAAGAAACAGTTTATATCAATGAAACCAAAGCATCTGATTTATTTATTGAGCACAGAACAGGTTTCCATTTCTTTCCAGCAAGAATTATGATAACGCAAGCAAAATTCTACTAAATGTAAGCAGATGGACTAATGCAAATCCCAATGGAGCAGCTCCATTGGAGCTCCCTCAACAACCCAACATTAGCCATATACATATAACATGGGGCTGCATATTAGGATATATAGAAAAACATAGGAGTCTGTTTACTTAGCTAAATACAACAATTTCTTTCAAAATGAGTGGATTTTCTTCGGTGAACTACGGCGGCTAAACAACAGTGAATTTTATGCCAAGAGGCATTCCACTAATGTTAATTTTGTTCGACTAATAATTTTCACCAAATGACAAAAATGTCTGAAATTAACATATAAGGTCCTATGAATAATAATAAAAAGGTCTGTTACAGAAAAAAAATAAACAACTGCTTTTTAAAATGAAATTGGCAAAAAAATCGCGAAAAATGACAAAAAATCCCAAAAATAAATAAATAAAGGGACTTTTTGCTGCAGATTAAAATAATAAATGGATTATTAGATGTTGAATAAAAATTAGAATATTTTTAACATTGAATCCTATTAACCTGATTAAACCTGCCGAATGCAAGCACCAAACATCAGGGCATTTCACTGACATTTCACTGCTGTTCGGTGTCGGTGTTCTTTGAATAGATTACCCATTGCTTCTCTGTGGAGATTTCACTGCCACCAGACCGCATTGTATTTTGCTGGCAATTCGGCAAAATTTGGCAAACTGCCTGCTTTCTGAATAGCTTAATGGCCACGAAATTGCGCCCTACGGGGAAATTCACTGTTCAGTGCAATTTAGGGGCCAGAATAACTCCTATAGTCTTTTGAATAAAATGCATCACCAATTTCCATTTCTCCCTGCTGCTTTCTCTCCTCCTTCTCCTTCTCCTTCTCCTTCTCCTTCTCCTTCTCCTTCTCCTTCTCCTTCTTCTTCTTCTTCTCTCTTTCTTTCTTCTTTTCCCCCTTACCTGCTCTTTTTCTTCTCTTTATCCCCCTCCTGCTCTCTCCTTGTCCCTATGCATCGCAATTTTCTGGACATCTTACATTACGGGAGGTGAGGAGATGGTTTCTTCGCCCTCAGAGGATTCCCTCCTCTTTTTTTTTGTTTGTTTGTTTGTTTTTCTCTTTCTTTTATATAGTTCCTCTTGCGATTTTCACTGTTGAGGACTATGAAAGATCTGACATATATTTTGATGTACTTATGGCGTGCTTTGGTACGTCTTGATTACTGCTGATACTGCACACATTCACGTCGCTGTCATGCTCGAGGATCAGCCGGCTGTATTTACCCGCTGTGTCCGGTTTTCCTCCGGTGACTCTCCACTTGTTATTGGTTTGTACTGTATTACTGCTGTATGTGGCATTTTATGTACTTGACTGTTTCGAAATGATAATAAAAACATTTTATTACAAAAAAAATGCATCGCCAAATTAGCACTATACTGAAGTGACCTGAAAATGAAACTTTTAAAATCAAGGGAATACCGTTGTTCCACCATTGCTTACAGTTTTTTTCACTGTAGCAGATGTCAATGAAACAATTGTATCAGCATTCGATATTAAATATTGTGTAGTTACCATATAGCAATCAAAATATGGTTTCAAAAAACACAAAAACATCAACCAAATGACAAATACAAACAAATACCAAAAAAATAAAGCACACAAGACAGCACTAGCCCCATTTCTTACCGGCACCACTTCTTTGGTTTCTTCGATCACACAAACCTGCGATGGTACTTTAGGAAGGGAGATACAACAGGAACACAGTTGGTTAAATAAGCTTATGGAAAACTTGTATTAAAACTTGACTTATCAAAGTCTCAAAGCACATAATTTCCTGGTTGTACTTTTTTTTACGTTTACAACAAATTCACTTTTTGATTTTATATCTCTAGAACTGTAGAATGAAGCTTAAGGCTGGGATCAGACGAGCGGTGGTAAGAGCGGAAGGAATGTCCGTGAGAGTGGACGTTTCTTTCACTCGACGCCTGTCTGACGCCCGTGTGGCCGCCTCGCTGAGCGCAGTTAGTGTGCTCAGCGCTGCAAGGCTCGATCCTACTATCAACGCGCGTCCTAGCGCTTCGACGAGGAGGCTTGCTGCATGGATACAGCGTGGCCGCTGTCGCGCGCGCAATTCGTGAGCGCGCAACAGTGTGTGGCCAGCGCAGCAACGCTGCGACGGATGCCGGATCTCGGTCTTACGTAACCATAACTGTGCATCCTTCTTACTAACAAAGAGCTTTACCACTTAAAGTATGAGGATATTGGTTCCTTTGACTCATGGACAATGTGACTGCAGGTTGATGAAGCTATATTGCGCTACCTTTTAAACTGTTTCAAACAAAAAAACATGCTGGATTTTTTAGTTTTCTACAAGTAGTAGAAAGTAGGATTAAATAAAACACCTGTCATCTATCAAGTATTCCACGCAAGACAAGCGTGCTTTCTAAAATCATAGCACTATCTGCTACATATATTATAGCCCCACTTATAAACATAAAGGGATTCATGTTCATCATTTTTTTTGTATGCATCTTTTTTGACCACATCTTTTTAAACCCGCATCTTTTTTTGACATTCTTCTTTTCACACGTCTTTTCCATAGGATACCTTTCCCTAGGCACACGGAGCATGTATCTGATTTAGCTTTTATTAATTAATAATGTACTGAATAGTCCCTTAACCCTTTCACTACCGACATTGAGATATCTCGGGCTTCAAAGGCACCATCCGGTGCCCCGATGTCGAGATATTTCGTTCTGCAGCTCTGCAGCCCGAAAAGCAATTGAAATTAGATTGCTGCAAATTCATTTCGTTTGATTTTGGGCTGCAGAAGGTGCCCCCAAAGTTTTAGCCCTGTGGGCATAATGCCCAAAGAGCTAAAACTGTGTAAAATCAGCTAACTGAATGTCCTGACATCGGACATTCAGCAAGCCGATAAAGTTGCAGCTCGTGGTTCACTGCAATAAATGAAACTAAATTTGTCAGTAGATGGCACCTTCTACTAGCCAAATACGTTAGTACACTAAAATATTCATTGGGAGTATTTCTAAATATTTCTTACAGAATAATTAATTAAAAATGATTTTCCAAAAAAAAAACACTTGTTCCTGACAATGATTTTCTGGAAAATCACTTGGTAGTGAAGGAGTTAAAAAGAAACATTTCAAAATGCAACGACTACATGAACTTGCCATTGAATATACTAAAGGAAGAGGAAGGTATGCAATATTGCATTTGTTTGAGTGAAACAACTTATGCCAGTGAACTGATCATAACTTTTTAGGGACTATAGACATAAAACTGACTTTTTTTTCTACACTTGAAAACAACCCAAAATCTCTGGCCTTAAAGCAAATATATATATATATATCCCGTTACTATTGCCTGTTATTGTTTTTACTTACTGCATTCATATGTAAAACAACAGTCTCCTTTTTCAAGACTAGTTACCAAATAGAATCCAAATGCACAGTCTGGTACGATTGAAGGACAATGGCTGACATTGCATCCTGTAAACACATATTATTGTTAGTAGAGAATAACACTTACAATTGGAGAAGTTCCATGTTTTTAACTCTTTAAAAAGATTATATATACAGCAAGATACATATTTACCAGCGCTGCTAAAATACCTTAAACATTTAAGAGCTGTTTTCAACAAACCTGGGCCAAACTGGAAAAACCGTGTTGGATGTTACCCGATTTAGGGCCCTATTACATTTTTCAAGCAAAAACGCCCCCGCAATGTGCTAACGCGCGTAAATCACCACTGGTATTACAATCCTCGCACATTTTTTCATCCGTCGAGCAATAACGATCGTAAAACGGACACGCACAAACGCGCGTGCAGCAACATTGCGCAGAAATCAGTGTGCGGTCTGTTTTTTTCACGCGATTCAGCCAATCATAATTAAGAACCACAATTGTCTCACGTTAAGTTTTTGCGCCTGTAAAAGTCAATCTGCGCATATATGCTGCATCAATAATAAAAACATGCACAACTTCTCCAATTTATTGGTTTGGTATGTGTAGAATGTGTAACTATACTTTGCTGTGTATTTTTTTTTTGGGGCTGGTGTATTTGGTTTCGGCCAGGACGTTCAGATTTGCCATTAACACCAGCTTTTAGGAGTTGCTAAAATCATGAGCGCAACGTCTATGCTTTAATTCCTGCGCATAGATTGTAAAACCATCCGAGTACCAGCGCACAAACGCATTTGCGCTCACAATGTTAAGTATAGGACTGCCCTCGCGTTAATGCAGTTTGGCGCGGGTGCAAACGTTTGCGTGAAGATTGTAATAGGGCCCTTAATGAGGTTACGATCACCTTAATATCTTAAACTTTTAGTGAAGAGGACGGAATTAATCCGATACTTTTTTCTCCAGACTAAATGGATTTAATGACAGATTAAAATATGACTGGAAGACAGGAAACTATACTTACGGCACACATATGTCTTACAGCAGGTGTCATTTGGATTTATTATTTCAATCATCACTTGCCCAATTTTGTTACAATTGGGTATGATAGGAGTAGGGCATATGATTGGGGTACATTGTACATTCATTGCATCGTCACAGTGGCAGTTCTGGCAGTTACTTTGCCATTCATCACGAGGCTGCAATAGAAAGACATTTACTAAAGCTAAAAAAAAATAATCTTAAACACACTTTAATAATAATGTCCATAAATAATCTAAATGTCATAATTTCCCTCTAAATAAAAAAAATACACAGTAACGCAAGAAAATTTCATTTGTTACATAAAAGTCATTTATAACATTGGGAAAGTTGCATTTGTACTCCTCTTTAGGCTGGGGTCAGACGAGCGCACTATGTGCACCCGTACCGACGTACCTTCCGGTGTCCGTCGCAGCTTTGTGACACTGCGACGGGGCCGGCCACATGCTGTTGCACGCACGAATTGCGCATGTGACAGCAGCCGTACTACATCCCTGCAGCAAGCCTCCCTGTCACAGCACTAGGACGCATGTTGGCGGGGCTGCAAAGCACGATCCTCCATAGGAGTGAAAGAAACGTCCACTCTCACGGACTTTCCTTCCACTCTTACTACTGCTCGTCTGACCCCAGCCTTAATGTTTGCTTTAACTGTTGGTTTTCCATGAGTTATGGCAGCGGTTCCAAACCCTGGTCCTCAAGTACCCCCAACAGGCCAGGTTTGCAAGATTTCTGAAGCACAGCACAGGTGATATGATTTGCTGGTCAGTGATTGCATGATTCAGTCTGCATTTCTTCAAGGTAATACTTAAAACCTTGCCTGTTGGGTGGACTTGAGAACCAGTGTTGGGAAGCGCTGGTTAGAGTGACTTAAAGTTCTTCAGTAGAGCAATGGTTAATAGGTAACAGCATTTGAGGAGCAGGGCATAAAATACTTCTGTTTAGATATCTTTCTTTCATACGACTTAGTCTATATCTAATTCAACAAAGGAATAGACCTTCTTTGCGGCCAGTGGAGGCTAATCCGCTATATTCCCCACTGGACAAAAACAGAAGGGGAGAGATCTGTTGCTCACTATTTAGTATTTTATCCTTATTATAAAAAAATAACACTTTTGAGCAATTGATAGTATTACTTCTCTTATGTTGCATATAATCATATAAGCTGTCATCTATCTCTGTGCTTTTTTGAAAAATCATTATACAGTAAGGAATATTTGGGCATATTCCCAGTGTATTTCTTATTGTAATAACATATTTGGCCAGTAGATGGTGTCATCTACTGCCAAATTGAGTTACAGCTGTTAAAGTTGCAGTTTGTGTTCCACGCATCGGCTGCTGGATGTGGGATGTCAGGACATTCAGTTAGTCGATTTTACACAGTTTTAGCTCTTTGATGTTATGGCCACAGGGCTAAAACTTAGTGGGCATCCTCTGGAGCCCAAAAGCAAACAAAATTAGTTTGCAGCAAATAAATTTAATTTCCATTTGGGCTGCAGATCGAGATATCTTCGATATCGGGCACTGGATGGTGCCTTTAAAGCCCAAGATATCTCAATGTCGACAGTGAAGGAGTTAAATTTCATCATTTGAAAAAAAAATCACTTTTTTCCCCTACGCAATAAAAGGTTTTTCTCTTTTTCTACGCCTTTGGCTTCTTCTTTATGCTTCCAGAAAGTGGAAGTCCCTGGAGAGCATTACATGAGAACCCCACTTGTATGTAGACATCCAATGACAGTCTTTGCAGAAGTGAGGACTAATGCTGAGCACCAATCCATCAATGAATGGGGAGGCTACAGTCTAAGTATGCGCTCTCTCCTGCAAGCACTTGTGTAGACACCCTGACATCAGCACTCCAAAGAGTAGGGGAACATACTCCTCTCACCCTGAACAAGCAAAGCTGGCCAGCGTGCTTAGAGTGCCCCTTTAACTCTTTATGTGTCCTTTATACTTGATAATTAAATGGTGATAGTTAATGAATGCTAAAATGTTCGAAAGTACATATATTCAATAAAATATCAAGTCTACTCACGGATTTTGGTGAACCGTCAGGACCCACACAAGCTAAATACAGAAGACAAGACGTTATATCAAAATCATACAGAAGCTATAACAAAATCAAACATATCATTCTCGTGAATTACTTCACTTTGTGTATGAGGTAACTATTAATTACATTGATAAAGGCTCAGGAAGAGCCGATACACCTTCTTTAATTTTAAAATGCTGGAAAAAAAATAGCTAAATACCTAAGTCCTTGTGCGTCTGTCCACTGGCTGCATTTTTTGAATATTTAAAGTGCTAAGCCCACCTGCCACGTCACAGCACTTGTGGTTAGGTGAGTCCTAACTCAATGAAACCTTTTGGTTTCGCATGGGGTAAGCACAAATGACAATCTTTTTTCTTGTTATCTTTTATACATGAAGTGGGCTGGATACTTCTGGTTTACGCAGCCGCCCTCGTAGGGAATAGGAGTAAAACCCTTTCTTTCTCAATATGTGTATAAAACAATGTTGTTTTGACTATTATAGGGACACTCTACACAGCCTGACCACTTTTGCAGTTTAAAGTGGTTAGGTTGTGGGGAGTGATCCCTCCTCCAACCTGGTTTGGCAGGGTTCACGTTGAGAAGTGAATGAGTTTCCTCCTCCCAAACCTGTGTCACCAGGCAGTCGGAATTTTGAATTTCCTGACGGACGTTCACCAGATCTGATGAAACATTGCTGGTACCTTTAGAATGTAAAGGCATCCAATAAAAAGACACTTCAACAGAGCCCACAAGTGCTGGTACTTTTTGGTTTTGTGGAGTCTATTCTGGATATGGCAAAATTTAAGTATCAAGTGTACCATGGAGCGGATCTGTCCCTAGGAGAGTGAGCGCTGCCTAAACCATTTATTTCTTGACTTTGGCCAAAAAAGTCACACACTCTAATATTTTGCTGGAAGCCTTTTGCTGTGATTACGGCACACATTTGCCCGGCATCATTTCCATAAGCTCACGCAATGTCACAGCATTTATTTTGCGTCCAGAGTGGCATTAATTTATGGCCAAGATCTTGTATTGATGATGGGAGAGTTGCAGCACTGCGTAAAGTCTTCTCCAGCACATTATCCCAAAGATTCTCAATGGGGTTAAGGTCTGGATTGTGCGGTGGTCAATTCATGTATGAAAATGATTTCTCATGCTCCCTCCCTGAACCCCTCTGGTACAGTTTGAGCCTGATGAATCCTGGCATTGCCATCTTGCAATCTGCCCGCAGTGCAATCAGGGACGAAAAACCCATTGATGGAAAAAACCTGCTCTTTTGGTATATACATGACCTATTTTTTTGGGCATATAATGTTTCTGTACCTAGACCTACCAGCTGAAGGAACCCCAGATCATAACAGCCTTGTACAGCTGGTGGCAATTTCTTTTGGCCAGGCAGCCTATATGTAAATATGCACATGATTGGCACTCTGTTTTTCAAAGGTTTCCCAAGAAAAGATCTCTATGGCTCTGCTGTTTGCATGAAAATAACTTACCACACGTCTGAACGCAGATATCGCTGTTACTATTGAGAAATAAGGTTCCGGGAGGGCATTTACAGCTCTCCATAACCTGTTGCCCAGTGGTTTGAAGATCGCTAAAAAAGACAAAATTAGTGGACCTTTCATTTATAGTGAAGGCGAGTATTAGCGTATATCTTAAAATTATTATTTCAATTCTAAACCAAACAGAAAATGTCAATGTTGTATTTCAAACATTTTGTACAAATGCTTCTCTTTTTATAGAAAATGTGTACTTAAAAATAAAGTTATTATCTATAAAGAAAACTTCCAAATAGCATTATCATTACTATGTAAGACTGATATGAGATCTCATTGTATGGATAAGTGTGCAAGCAGCAAGGATGCTCAAAGGACAATGTGTATATATACTGTCTGTTTTATATACGTGTTGCAATGCCAAATAAAGTGATTACAGTACGCCTCTTAACTCTCATTATTAACACAAGTGCCTAGTAATAACTCATTTTATTTAATCTTTATTACATTCATTACCTCATATTACAGGTGGGGTGGAAGTCTGTAGTGCAAGGCTTATAAATGTGTCCGGTGGGACAGTTAAATACTGTACAAACAAAAAAGAGAAGATCAGCTGCAGTATTCTTGACATTCAGGACAAAGTTACAGTTTTTATAAAGTGCTAACAAGTTCCGTAGAGCTGTACAATGGGTAAGACAGAATAACAATGTACATAAAAGTTAAACACACAGAACAGTAGGAGAGAGGACCCTGCTTGAGAGTTTACAATCTAAGAGGAGAGGGGTGACATAATAGGTAAACAGAGAACATGAAGTAGTGGGGTGCATCATGAGCTGGGCGGGAAGATGGTGTAAGAAATGTACAGTTGGGGGATTATGGAGTGAGCCGATAGGCTTCTTTAACCACTTGGCTGCTAAGGACGCGAACCAGCCAAGTGGTTCTCCTGTGCTATGGACACGCTGAGCGCATCCTAGCGCAGGAGGCAGCAATTGTCTGGGATTCCGGGAACCTGGCGGGGACAATAGCGCAATGACATCTATTACAGGCGCCCCCCGCGAGTGCGGGGAATGTGCCTGAAAGGGAGGTCCTTTGGACCTCTCTCCCTCCCCTTCCGTAAGGGGCAGCGGTGAAAGGCAGGCACCGTTTGAAAGGGCACAGACTGCCCTTCCAAACAGTGGATGGCTTTAACCCCTTGGGGGCCGGATCGTGATTCGGCACCAAAAAGCACCAGATCACGATCCTCTCCCGGAGCTGGCCGACATCTTGGATGTCGGTCAAGCTTCCGGGATCTCCCCTGACGACTGGCGTCATTGTGCATAGCGCGATGACGTCAGTTCTGGAGTTAACCCTTAGCTGCCACCAATGGTGGAGATAGGGGGTTCCAATGAACCCCTATCTCCCAATCCGTGGCAGCTAGGGGTTCAAGAGAATGGCCTTTCCAACGATACCAAACATGACCATGTTAAAAGTTAAGAAAAAATAAATAAAAATGAAAATATGCAAAATATTTTAAAAAAATTAAATAAAAAAATAAATAAACAGGTTTTTTTTTCTTGTTTCGTTTTGTTAATGCAGCAATATTGTTCCCATTTCAATTATAATGTAAACAATGATGCTGCACTAACGATTTTTGTATGGGGTGCGTTTGTTAAAAATCGTGTCATTTTTACCCAAAAAAAGAAACACATCCCCCATTTCAATTTTTTTTAACAAGCGCAACTCATAGAAAATATAACGCTCACATGTTAAAATGTTAAAAAAAAACACTTTACATTCTTTAACCCTTTCGCTGCTGAGGCGTTTCACGCCTCTGTGCTGAGGTCATTTTTACCGGTTTTGCTCATCATGTTTAAACGTGTTTTGAAGGCTTATTTTAGTATATGACCCAGACATATTATATATCGTTCTTTCCGTCAGACTCGGCAGATTCATAATATGTCATTATTATATGTATACGTCATGACCTGTCTGTATATTATAACACAAAATGCAATAAAATATGAATTTTCAATAATTTACAACGTGTAAAGTGTATTTTTTTCACATTTTAACATGTGAGCAATTGCGGTTAAATTTTGTATGGGGTGCGCTTGTTAAAAAAATTAGAAATGGGGTCTCGTTACATTTTTTTTGGGGAAAACTACGCGATTTTTAACAAACGCACCGCATACAAAAATCGTTAGTGCAGCATCATTGTTCACATTATAATTGAAATGGGAACAATATTGCTGCATTAACAAACCAAAAAAAAAAAAAACTTGTTTATTTTTTTTTTATAATCTGGTTTTTAAATCTTTTTTTATTTTTATTTTTTTTAAAAAACTTTTTTCACAGTCGTGTTTGGTATCGTTGGAACGGCCATGCTCTGGCCGATCCAACAGTACCAAACTTTAACCCCTATCTGCCACGGATCGGGAGATAGAGGGTTCATTAGGAGATAGGGGTTAACTCCAGGACTGGCTATGCACGATGACGCCAGTCCTCAGGGGCAGTTCCCGGAGGCTTGGCTGACATCCAAGATGTCGGCCAGCTCCGGGAAAGGATCACGAACCAGCGCTTTTCAGTGCCGATTCGTGATCCAGCTCCCCAGGGGTTAATGACAGCCACCGTTTGGAAGGGTAGGCTGTGCCCTTCCAAGCGGTGCCTGTATTAACCCCCTGATCCCCGGCGATCGGGAGGGAGAGAGGTCCGAAGGACCTCCCCCCTCCCTTTCAGGCGCCTCCTCCGCACATGCGGGGGGCGCCTGAATTAGATGTGATCGTGTCGCCGCGATGACATCTAATGTCTCCGCCGGGCCCCCAAGTGCTGGGCTGACATCCAAGATGTCAGCCCGCAGTGGGGGGGGGGGGCGCAGCAATCAACCGGAATCCGGCGGATTGCTGCCTCCTGTGCTCGGACGTGCTGAGCGCGTCCGTGGCACAGGAGAACCACTTGGCTGGACGCGCTGAGCGCGTCCATAGCAGCCAAGTGGTTAAATTATTGAAAATTCTAATTTTATTGCATTTTTTGTTATAATATACAGACAGGACATGACATATACATATAATAATGATATATTATGAATCTACCGAATCTGCCGGAAAGAACGATATATAATATGTCTGGGTCATATAATAAAATAAGGCTTCAAAACGCTTTTAAACATGATGAGTAGGGATGAGTTGTTCGGTTCGAATTGTTCGGAGTTCGATTTGAACTTTGGCAGTTCGAAAGTTCGCGAACTTTGAACTTTTTGGTGTGTTCACCAGAAGTTTGAAAAAAAAATCCTAAAAAATCTAAAAATAAAGAGACTCTTTACTGCAGAATATTATAAGCAATGGTTTATTAGATATTGAATTAAAACGGGAATATTTTTAACATTGAACCTTATGGGATAAAACATTCTTGTTGCTAAAACATCAGGCAGACGAGGCCCTCTAATCAGGCACTGTAGAGGGCAGCACGCCGGAGCCTCCCTCCCAAGGACCCCTTGACTTGAGGAGCATGCGGCCGCAAGATTACAGAGATGCGACTGTGCGGGCTGGCCAGCCGGGTGCATGTGGCAGAGAGGCGGCACAGGGACTCCAGGGAGGGAGCCACGGCAGACCCCCCTTCCGCCCAACCAGGATCCAGGGAGCCCCCACTGACCACCAGGCTAAGGTAAGGCGACACATTTTTAAAAAAAATAAAATCCGAGGACATTTTAAATGTCCCCAGCAACATAAAATAAAACTTTTTTTTTCTTTCTAATACTCACCTGATTCCTGGATCCACAAACTGTAGAGGTGCTGCACGGCAGTGTGCGGAATCATATACTGCATTAATTATACTGTAAGGCTGGGTTCACACCTGCGTTTTTTTTACGCACGCAATACGTGTGTTTTTTAACGTACATGCGCGCTGTAAAACACCCAGGTATGAACGGGTCCTATAGCAAATAATGGGATTTCCCTGTTTATGCGTTTTACAGCGTGCAGGAACACGCTGTAAAATGCTTAGGTGTGAACCGGGCCTTAAGGTGCTGCCCGGCAGTGTGAGGATTCATATGCTGCATTAATTATTCTTCTTACAAATTTGGTTACTTAACCCGTTAGGATTGTAATATTGTGACATCCAGGGCCCCGGGTGGCAATCGGGCGACGCATGGTGCCGCCAGCTGTCCGAATGCCAGGAGCTCCGGCGGTACCCGGCGCAGCTGTGAGTGATCAGGGGGCAGGGCGCGGCGTGATGACGCAGAGCCGCCGGGACTGGTGTGCACCAATTCTCACCATATACAGTAGCGCAGTACTAGTAATTTTTTGTACTGCCCCTCGGCGTATGTGGCGCTTTTTTCCATCGGGTCTTTTGAACGTCCTTATGGTTGGGGTCCCTCCCTGCTCTGTCTTTTGGGGGAGGGTGGAGCGTCCGGCCTGGTTTGGATGCGGTGCTTTTGGGGGGAATGTGCGAGGAATCTCCGCGATTCTGAAGAGCAGACGGAAGTGCGTGCGCTCCAGGGTGGAACGCGGAAATGGAGACTAACGCTGGTGGAATTAGTGCGTCTTGGAGTGAGCGGAAGCGCATGCGTTCCAGGATGGAACGCGGAAGCGGACGCCAGTGCCGGTGGAACCTATGTGTCTCACTGTGGATCACGAGAATGGGTCTTTTTACATACAGATTGACCCATAACTAGTTACACCTGCTCCCATTCACCTGAAATGAATTGTGAAAACTAATTATCTGGAGTTACCAGATGCCCTGGGTTATAAATACTAACCCTGTCAGGGGGAGCGCACCTATATTAGTGCTTTTCCTATTTATTTGTGTTTTTATTTTATTTTTATTTTTCTTTTACAACTGATGAAGCCCTAAAGGGTGAAACGCGTTTTGTTATATGTTATTTTTTGATTCTTGTTTTATTTTATGTTTAATAAATATCCATTCAGGATTAAATTCCTCCTTCATTCAATGAGTCTTGCAGATTCCTACAAGTCATTATAGGGTATGACCTGTAAAACACCCAGGACCCTAAAGGAATACCAAGACCTGAGAGAAGCCAGTTATTAAAGGTTATCGGCATCCAAATATTGGAGAACCTACGGATGATCCAGGATCCCGAAAGGATATCAAGGCCGTAAGACGAGTCTACCTCTGAGAGCTATTGGGTGAGCCATAGAAACACCCACAGGCGAAGTGATCGAGCCTAATGAGGCTCTGGAGAGTGTGAGTGGATTCATCTCCCCCCCTTCATTTCCCCATCTGTTGTTATGACTGGACTTCACTATTATATTTTTCCTTTGTCCTAGGAACTTTTCCCATGAACTTCCATCAGCCTATACAGTCATCATTATTGTATGGTACATTTCTGTATTCAATTTCCCTTTGTATTATTAGATATTTCCCCTAGACCGCGTACGCGGACACGCCGATCACCGATTTTTCTTTTTTTTAGCGCAGTACTAGTGCCTAAACGTTGTTGAGCTGGCTTTGTTATAACAACTACTCTCGCTCTGTGCCCCTGTCTGGTATATTCCGCTGCTTGTTACTGCTGGTGCGCTTCCATCCTGCCATACACTATAGCGCAGTAATATTTGGGTGCACTGCCACTGACGCCTATATTACCAGATTCATATAATTTTAATATTGGACCGCAGGGTCCAACCCTGCACTCTTCCACAATACCACAAAAGGGTTACAGTGTGAAGGCACTTGCTGCCAACAAAGGCACAATATTTGGGTGCACTGACGCCTTTACCAGATTCATATCTTTTTAATACAGGACCGCATGGTCCAACCCTGCACTCTTACACAATACCACAAAAGGGTTACGGTGTGAAGGCACTGTTGCCGACACTAAAGACCAAATTTTAAAGCACCTATTGTTACTTTCATCCAAAGCCTGCATAGGTTTCACCATAATTTAGCAAAAAAATCACTAAACTTGTTCTGCGTGTCCTAAAATGTCTTTTCATACAGGCTGCCGCCCCAAGCAGTTGTTTATGAATAGATTAAAGGAAAAGCATTTACCGTCATTTTAAATAACACAAAAAATAGGGTAGCGCTCCTTCAGATATAGAAAAACAAAAAAGGAGAAAAAAGGAGAAAAAATTATAATGCTTACACGACAAAGAGATGATGATCTTTTCTTGGGATCGTCCCCAAAACTTCTTTCAACAGCAGAATGCGTGTATACGTCTTACATATACCTCAAGGAGAAGAGGAAAAATTTCATAGCGTAATAAGCTTAATAAGTAACCAAGGAAGTTTTAAAACCGCCAAATCAACACTCACGGTTTGTGAGAGCTTCCAGCTCTCATATGATCGCCTTTTCAGGTGTTTAAGATAGGCCACCTTAATTGCCCGTATCTGCAGGTAGATGACCTCCTTAGTGCTAGTCGACTCCCAATGTATTAATGCCCTGGGATACCCCAAGAAAACAGACAATACATTGGGAGTCGACTAGCACTAAGGAGGTCATCTACCTGCAGATACGGGCAATTAAGGTGGCCTATCTTAAACACCTGAAAAGGCGATCATATGAGAGCTGGAAGCTCTCACAAACCGTGAGTGTTGATTTGGCGGTTTTAAAACTTCCTTGGTTACTTATTAAGCTTATTACGCTATGAAATTTTTCCTCTTCTCCTTGAGGTATATGTAAGACGTATACACGCATTCTGCTGTTGAAAGAAGTTTTGGGGACGATCCCAAGAAAAGATCATCATCTCTTTGTCGTGTAAGCATTATAATTTTTTCTCCTTTTTTCTCCTTTTTTGTTTTTCTATATCTGAAGGAGCGCTACCCTATTTTTTGTGTTATTTACTGTGATTTTGGGGTATTGGGGAGAATACCCCAACCCTAGGGTTGTATACAGCGACCCTTCTTTCTTGGGGTGTAAGCGCACCACCACCATTTGTTGATTTATATAATTTACCGTCATTTGAAATGTCATTTTTTTGTTTTTAAATGTTTCTATACATCCTACAAATCCGCCACTTCACAGGCAGGTTATGGGGACCTCCTAGGCACGATATTTGAAGGATTTTTTCATTTCTATTTTTAACCCTTATTTCATGGAAAACTCACTGTTCCTTTAACCCTTTCGCTGCTGAGGCTTTTCCCGCCCCTGTGCTGAGGTCATTTTTTACCTGTTTTGCGCATCATGTTTAAACGTGTTTTGAAGGCTTATTTTAGTATATGACATCGACATATTATATATCGTTCTTTCCGTCAGACTCGGTAGATTCATAATATGTCATTATTATATGTATACGTTATGTCATGTTTGTATATTATAACAAAAAATGCAATAAAATATGTATTTTCAATAATTTACAGCGTGTAAAGTGTTTTTTTCCACATTTTAACATGCGAGCAATTGCGGTTATATTTTGTATGGGGTGCGCTTGTTAAAAAAATTAGAGATGGGGTCTCGTTACATTTTTTTTTGGGGAAAATGACACCATTTTTAACAAACGCACCGCATACAAAAATCGTTAATGCAGCATCATTGTTCACATTATAATTGAAATGGGAACAATATTGCTGCATTAACAAAACAAAAAAAAAAAAAAAAAGTGTTTATTTTTTTTTTATTATTTTTTTTTTTTTAATTTTTTTTTATTTTTTTTTTTCTTTTTTTTTTTTTTTTACAATTTTTTTTACTTTCATGTTTGGTATCGTTGGAACGGCCATGCTCTGGCCGATCCAACGATATCAAAATTTAACCCCTAACTGCCACGGATCGGGAGATAGGGAGTTCATTGGAACTCCCTATCTCCACACTTCGTGGCAGTTAGGGGTTAATGCTAGGACTGGCGTCATCGTGCTGCGCACGATGACGCCAGTCCTCTGGGGGAGTTCCCGGAAGCTTGGCCGACATCCAAGATGTCGGCCAGCTCCCGGGAAGGATCGCAAATCGGCGCTTTTCAGCGCCGATTTGCGATCCAGCTCCCCAGGGGTTAATGCCAGGCATCATTTGGAAGGGCAGGCTGTGCCCTTCCAAATGATGCCTGGGTTAAGCCCCTGTGAGCCGCCGATCGGGAGGGAGAGAGGTCCGAAGGACCTCCCCCCCTCCCTTTCAGGCGCCTCCTCCGCACATGCGGGGGGGGCGCCTGAATTATGTGTCATCGCGGGGGCGCGATGACACATAATAATGGCGGCCACTGCTCCGGATGTCGGGCTGACATCCAGGATGTCAGCCCGCACCGGAGGGGCCAGCGATCGGCCGGAACCCGGCCGAACGCTGACCCCAATGCGAGGACGCGCTCAGCGCGTCCTCCGCATACCAGGGGGAATGCTGAGGACGCGCTGAGCGCGTCCTTAGCATTCAAGTGGTTAAAAACGTTTTTTTTTAAAACTTTTTGTCCTTGTTTCCTGTCCCCCAGGGCACTACCCGGACCCCCATACACCTTTTACGGCAAATATCTTGCATATATGCCCTCTTGGAGGGCACTCTAAAAATCGAACTTTTGAGTCCCATTGACTTGCATTGCGTTCGGTTTGTGTTCGAGTTCGAACTCGAACTTTTGAAATTGTTCGAGTTTGAATGCGAACCGAACACGGGGGTGTTCGGCTCATACCTAATGATGAGCGCAACCGGTAAAAATTAGCTCAGCACACAGGCGTGAAATGGCTCAGCAGCAAAAGGGTTAAAGTAATGTGACATCAGAGACTTTTAGAAGAACTGGAGAGATGTGGAGAGTCTAATGTTGCGGTTGAGGGAGTTCCATAGAAAGGGGGCAGAGCTAGGTATCTTAAATACCACTGACTTTCTGGAGTACGAATAAAGATATAACTTAATTAACTGCAAGGCTAAGTTATAAATTAATATTGACATTCATCTCGCAATGTAACATTGAGAATGCCATTGCATTTAAGTTAACGTGTTTTGTCCACCATACCTTTTAATAGAGAAATACTCCAACTAGGGTCTCGATTAAATTCTATCGTCTGATTTTTTTTTTAAATAGTGGCTGACTGGGTTCAAAAACATTGAGCCCGAGCCAATATTAAAACAAAATGCTGCTGGCCAGAAAAAAGGCCCCAAAAAGCTTATTTCTGCCCAGCATCATACAGATTTGGGCCTTTAAACCTTTCGCTGCTGAGGCATTTCACGCCTGTGTGCTGAGCTCATTTTTACTGGTTTCGCTCATCGTGTTTAAGTGCGTTTTGAAGCCTTATTTTAATATATGACCCAGACATATTATATATCGTTCTTTCTGGCAGACTCGACAGATTGATAATATATCATTATTATATGCATACGTCATGTCCTGTTTGTATATTATAACACAAAATGCAATAAAATTTTAATTTTCAAAAATTTACAATGTGTAAAGTGTTTTTTCTCACATTTTAACATTCAAGCATTTGCGGTTATATTTTCTATGGGTTGCACTTGTTAAAAAAATTAGGAATGGGGTCTCGTTACATTTTTTTGGGGGAAAATTACTTGATTTTTAACAAACGCACCCCATACAAAAATCGTTAGTGCAGCATCATTGTTCACATTATAATTGAAATGGAAACAATATTGCTGCATTAACAAAACAAAAAAACTTGTTTATATTTTTTATTTATTTATTTTTTTAAATATATATTTATTTTTTTTTATTAACTTTTGCATGGTCATGTTTGGTATCGTTGGAAAGGTCATGCTCTGGTCGATCCAAAAATACCAAACATTAACCCCTAGCTGTTACGGATCGGGAGATAGGGGGTTCATTGGAACCCCCTATCTCTACCATTGGTGGCAACTAGGGGTTAACTCCAGGACTGACGTCCAGGATTGCCGATATTTTCCTTGAAAAACATAAGTGTGAGAGAGAGGTTTGATACAAATTTTTATCAGGAAATGAAATGCTGGTAAACCCACATGTTAATCTCCCGAACTAAAATATGGCAGTAAATTGGCCAAAAAAGTTCCCGATTTTGCCCATCATATGCAATTTTGTTAACACATATATTTGAAACAATTGAGTATTTCACCCATTACATTTGTGCCGTCATTCACTCTCGCTCGGCAACTCTAAGCCTTAAAGTCCACATGAGAGATTAAATATGAAGGGCTAAATTACAATCTTTGCGTTGAAACGCTCCCGCAACGTGTGAATTTGTGCGCCAAGCGTTAAACGTTTACGCGCGTAAATCACCGCTGGAATTATAATCCGATCAATAACGATCAATAACGTGCGGAAACCGGACGCGCACAAATGCTCGCACAGTACCGTTGCGCGCAGAAATCAGTGTGCTGACTGTTTTTTTTTCACGCGATTCAGCCAATCAGAATTAAGAACCACAATTATCTCACATTACATTTTTGCACCTGTCAAAGTCAATCTGAGTATATATGCTGCAGCAATAATACATGCACACACAACTTCTCCATTTTATTGTTTGGGTATGAGTAGAATGTGTAACTATACTTTGCAGCATTTTTTTTTTTTTGGCTGATGCATTTGGGTTCGGCCAGTTTGTTCAGATTAACAGTACACCATCTTTGAGGAGTTGCTAAAATTACGCGCGCAACAGCTATGCATTAATTCCTGCGCATAGATTGTAATACCATCCGCGTACCAGCGCACAAATGCATTTGCGTTCACAATGTTAAGTATAGGACGCGCGACGTACAGTAAGCACGCAACGTTCGTGCAGGTTCACCCGCGATAGACAATTACGCGTGTTTGTTGCACTGACAATGTAATATGGCGTACGGCGCAAAGGGTTTTACCCCTCACGTTAATGTTTTTTTTGCGCCGGCGCAAACGTTTGCACGAAGATTGTAATTTAGCCTGAAGTGTATAGAGGGACTTTGTTTCTCCTATAACTTTGAAAAAGAGAGGAAACAAATACATATAATGACCATTTACTGTAAATACTGTACATTCCCAACTCACATAGCTAATTTTCCAGCTGCTATATAGGAATTTATTTCAAAGATAATATTTCACTTACGGCATTGAGATACAGTATTCTCCCTCCAGTTTGTGCATATTCCAAGAAAAAAGCATTCTGAGGCGTAGAATTCCAAGATGCTGCATACATCTTTGCAAGAGGCCATACACTGCAGATAGCTTTTTTCTGGAGGTATAAGTTGATGACACGCAGAAAATGTTCTAAAGAAGTAAAAAAAAGAAAAAAGAACGAAAAGTTTTAATAAATTTGACATCTTTAGATAAGACATTTTGGTGTATGAAAATATATACAGGAACTTAGCTGTAGTCTAAACGGTGTTTAGTTAACTTTGTTCAATAATTTTTGATGACATTATGGGCTAGATTCAGAATTCAAGTTCTAAAAAGAAGTGCTGGAACTCACCAAAATGTCCCACATACCAGGCCCTATTTAGACTCAGTTGATAATAGTTGATGCGCCTCTAAGGCTGGCTGTCCACTGGGTTCGTATTTGTGCGATCGTGCTATTGTCCGACGTCGTCTGTCATCGGCCGACCAATCCTACGATATGCAGCAGATTCAGCCTTCGTCCACTGCCTTCGACTTCCATCGGACGACTTCAGTTGAGTTTTTTCGACTACAAAAGACTAGCGATCTTTCCCCAATCTTACTCTGCTCCAGGGGGCCAGAAGAGGCGGATCGAGCCGCCGTTCTCGCCATCGGATGAGAGGTGAGTATGTGATTTTAGGAGTATTTGTAGCTATGATAACGGATTCCGCAGAAGCTATATCACTAGCACCAGCTCCAAACTTTTGAGTTAAATGCAGCAATGAGTAATTAGCGATAGTACTTAACGGTAATTAACGCAAAGTACAGTAATCTTGTGCTGAAAAGCACAATCTCCGATACGCTAACGTTTTTTTTTAACCCGTTAGCGTTACGAATGTAATATGGGCAGCCCACGCTAGGGCCACTTAACTTAATGATAAAGCTCACGCAGCTGAGCGTTAACATTAGTCTTAAGAATGTAATATTGCCCCACGTTTTTTTTCTCTGGTCGAATGTGTCTTTTTTTTTTTTCTTCAATCCGGCTGCGTTCGGCAGTGCTGTTCTTGGTGCTGAAACTTATTTCAGCACCAGGGATAGGGTTTTTTTTCCCCTGCATAGGTGTCACGGATCCCTCTGATTACCAAAAGTGTGGTCCCTTTACGCAGACCGCTCTCTACCCTTCCGTTCCTTGAATGGTCGGCGAAACTAGAAAGACAGTTAACCAGACAATGGATAGACAAGGGGTAACACCAGACAGAGGTATGTAATAGAGTATCGTCACGAATCCTTCTGACTACCAAGATATGTATCTCTTTCTGTAGCTCCCTTTCTACTCTTCCGATCCTTGAATGGTCGGCAAAGCTATGTAGACAATGAAGCAGGTAACAGATAAAGAAAGGGAAACACCAGACAGGGGTACAGAACAGATCACAAGTCCTCCCTAGGACTTTAGTAATAGCAGAGGTAATCTGATGCGTGCTTAGGATGCCACATAGACTGACCTCAGTACCAACGTTAAGGGCAGAACCTAGAGCAGAGTAAATGCCAATACCAGGGGTCATACACAGGAGGGTTCGTTTGCCAATACCAGGAGTCATACACAGGAGGGTTCGTTTGCCAATGCCAAGGGTCATACACAGGAGGGTTCGTTTGCCAATGCCAAGGGTCATACACAGGAGGGTTCGTTTGCCAATGCCAAGGGTCATACACAGGAGGGTTCGTTTGCCAATGCCAAGGGTCATACACAGGAGGGTTCGTTTGCCAATGCCAAGGGTTATACACAAGAGGATTCGTTTGCCAATGCCAAGGATCATACACAGGAGATAGCCAAAATCACAAGAGCTCTGCGGGAGGTGAATACCACGTCAGGGCACCGGTGTATGGGAGAGACTGGGTTTTAAACCCGGCGGGTCCGCGTCACAGCGCCAGGCCCCGCCCCTCGGCGTCCCACGTGAGCGGGCCCGGAAGCGCTTACATTCGGCGCCTGGCCAGCGAGCAGCGAGGAAGCTGCTGCCAGGCGCCCCATCCCCTGAGCCACCGTGACAGAACCCCCCCCCCCTCCAGGGGCGGCCACTGGACGACCCCCAGGGGCACGGGGATGCGCTAAATAGAAGGCCTTCACTAGCCTAGGAGCATGGACCTCCGCAGCCGGTACCCAAGAGCGATCCTCCGGACCGTACCCCACCCAATCGACCAAATACTGCAAGGACCCCCTAGACAGCCTGGCACCCAGAATGGCCTGAACTTCGAATTCCTCCTCGCCCTCCACAGAGACAGGAGGCGGTGGAGCATGGACTTTGGTGTACCGGTTACATAACAGCGGCTTCAGAAGGTTTACATGGAATACATTGTGTATTTTAAAATGGGGGGGTAACGCCAAAGCATAGGAGACAGGGTTGAGTCGCCGTAGTATCTTATAGGGGCCGATATACCTAGGAGCCAACTTCATGGAAGGCACTAAGAGCTTGATGTTACGTGAAGACAGCCAAACCCTGTCCCCAACTTGATACACTGGTGCCTGCCTCCTGTGTCTGTCGGCCTTAGTTTTCTGGATGGCACTACTTTCCTCCAGTGCCCGTCTCACTCTCCCCCAAGTCTCTTTCAATGATGCCAGTTGTTTATCTAAAGCAGGAATCGTGGAATCAGGAAACGTGGCGGGGAGCACGGGAGGATCAAAGCCATAAACAGTGAAGAAAGGAGAATGACCTGTGGATTCACTTACTGCGCTGTTAATAGCATATTCTGCCCACGGTAGCAGATCTGACCAGTTATCTTGTTGTTCTGAGATGAAGCACCTGAGATATTTCTCTACGTTTTGGTTTGCTCGTTCTGCTGCTCCGTTGGTCTGGGGGTGATAGGCCGAAGAGAAAGAGAGGTCTATCCCCACGTTCTTACAAAACCCTCTCCAGAATCCTGAGATGAATTGGGTCCCCCTATCAGAGACTATCTCCCGAGGGACACCGTGAATGCGGACCACATTGGCAATGAATATGGGCACCAGTTCAGCTGCCGAAGGTAGTTTCTGAAGAGGAACATAGTGACCCATCTTGGAAAATCGATCTATGATCGTAAGTATCACTGTATTCCCTCTTGACTCAGGTAACTCTACGATAAAATCCATGGCTACATGTGACCAGGGTCGTTCGGGGATCGGCAAAGGCTGGAGTAAGCCAATGGGTGCTGTTTTGGGACTTTTCTGCCTTGTGCACACTTCGCACACGGCAATGTAATCTTTGACATCACGGCACAATGTGGGCCACCAGAGGAGTTTACTGATACTAGACACAGTCTTGGTGATACCCATATGCCCGGAAGTTTTATTGTCATGATAGATGTTAAGTACCTCTTCTCTTTCGTTCTCAGGTACAAAGAGTTTCGCAGGAGGTTTTCCCCCAGGAGCTGCGCCTGGACGGTCTGCAACCTTTTCATTAGAGGAGACGAAACACTAATCGTGGTAGCGGCTATAATCCTCTCCTGGGGTACAATGGGATGCTGATCTTGGATATTATGTTCATAAGACTCATACTGTCTCGACAATGCGTCTGCTTTGATGTTTCTGGACCCAGGTCTATAGGTAAGTACGAAATTAAAACTTGAAAGAAACAATGACCATCTCGCTTGTCTGGAGTTTAAACGTTTGGCATCTCCAATGTACGTGAGATTCTTATGGTCGGTTATGATAACAATGGGGTCCTTAGACCCTTCTAATAAGTATCTCCATTCGGCCAAGGCCGCGATGACTGCTAACAATTCTCTATTTCCAATGTCATAGTTCTTCTCTGCCGGGGACAACTTCCGAGAATAGAAGCCGCATGGATGCAAGGGTTTGTCAGGAGCCTCCCTTTGGGACAAGACTGCACCAAGACCTAGTTCGGAGGCGTCAACTTCTAATTGGAAAGGCAGAGCCGGATCTGGATGCCGGAGAACAGGGGCAGTAGTAAAGGCTTGCTTTAGTGCCTCAAAGGCTTGAGTGGCTTGAGGTGTCCATTTCTGATTTCCCACCCCTTTCTTTGTCATAGACGTGAGGGGGCCACCAAGGCCGAAAAATCTTTAATGAACCTTCGGTAATAGTTCGTAAACCCCAGAAACCTCTGAATGGCTTTAAGTCCTTGGGGTAGAGGCCAGTCAAGAATAGCTGAGAGCTTCTTAGGATCCATTTGAAAACCCCCAGGAGTTATAATATAACCAAGGAATTGCACAGTTACTATGTCGAATAGACATTTTTCTAGCTTACAGTACAATCCAGCCTTCAATAGTTTTTTCAACACTTGTTTCACGTGGACATGATGAGTGTCCACATCAGGAGAGTATATCAGGATATCATCCAGATATACTATGACGAATTCTTGCAGAAAGTCCCTTAGAGTGTCATTTATAAGGTCTTGAAAGACGGCTGGCGCATTACACAACCCAAAAGGCATCACCAGGTATTCGTAATGCCCGCTACGTGTATTAAAAGCCGTTTTCCATTCGTCTCCCTTTTTAACCCTAACCAGGTTGTACGCTCCGCGTAAATCAAGCTTAGTATAGACACGAGCCCCTTTTAATCGGTCAAACAATTCCGTTATGAGAGGTATGGGATATGCATTTCTTATAGTGATCCTATTTAAACCCCTATAGTCGATGCAAGGTCGCAGATCTCCCTCTTTCTTGGAAACAAAAAAGAAACCTGCTCCTGCTGGAGAGGAGGACCGTCTAATGAATCCTCGTTCCAGATTCTCCCTTATATATTCCTCCATAATGTCGTTCTCCCTTTGTGACAAAGGGTATACGTGACCCCTAGGAGGCATCGTACCGGGGAGCAAGTCAATGGCACAGTCATATGGACGATGTGGTGGTAGGACCTCAGTCCTGGCTTTAGAGAACACCTCCTTCAATGCCAGGTAACATTCCGGAACCTCCGTGGACAAAGGAGGGGCTGTGGCAATATTGAGGCTACCAATCACATTAACTGTGCCTAGGCACTTAGACTGACAACTCTGACCCCAACATTTTATGTCTCTCTGGACCCAATCGACTACTGGGTTGTGCTCTGTTAGCCATGGAAACCCAAGGACGACAGGACATGAGGGTGATTCAATGATTTGAAATCTTATTGTCTCCTGGTGTAAAACTCCTACTTTCATACATACATCGACTGTATCGTGAGTGATATGTGGACATGCCAGGGGGTTACCATCTATGGCCTCCACCCTTAGAGGTCTTTCCCTGAGAACCAGTGGTATGAGGTTTTTGGCAGCAAAATTCTTATCCATAAAATTGCCTGAGGCCCCAGAGTCCAAAAACGCCTCAGTCTTGAGGTGAACCCCCTCCCAGGTTAGGGAGACCGGTAACAGAATCCTGGATTTTTTTTTTTCATTATCCACAAAGGAGGCACACAGAGAACCGACAACCTGGGTGTCTCCTGTTCTGAATCCCACTCTGCTATGTTCAGCCCTGCCAACCCTGGGTCTCTGAGGACATTGAAGGCGGAAGTGATCTGCCCCTGCACAATAAAAGCAGAGCCCCTTTTCTCTTCTGTGAGCTTTTTCTGCTTCTGAAATACCTGTCTTCCCTATTTGCATGGGTTCAACGACCGGTAAATCTGTTTTTACATTCTCCGAACCACCTGATGTACTGGGGTGTCTGGGTAACGAGGGTAAAGGAGGCAAGACCCTTCTGGGTCTATCTCTGGGGTGTCTCCTTTCCCTGATTTGATCGTCCATGGCTATACAGAAATCTATCAGGTGGTCCAGACTTTCTGGTAATTTTAAGGGAGCCAGTTCAAACATAAAAGCCTCGTTCAAGCCTTCGGTAAAGGCTAAGGTTAAAACGTCGTTCGGCCAAAGTACTTCAGAAACCAAAGTCTTAAACTCTATGGCATAATCGGCGACCCTCTTATTACCTTTTTTGATGTGAAACAAGGACCTACCCGCATTGGTAGCCCTTCTAGAGGGATCAAAGGTACGTTTTAACTCAGAGGTAAAACCCTCATAGTCATAAATGATGGGTTTCTTATTTTCCCACAACGGCGTAGCCCACAATAAAGCTTTTTCTGTTAAATGATTAATCAGATATCCTACTTTGGCTTTATCAGACATACAAGAACCTGGATTGTTCTCAAACAAAATCTCGAGTTGAGTCAAAAACCCCCGACATAGGCTTGGTGTACCATCATAGCGTAGGGGTGCCTTCATACTAAGCCTATGTCCTTCAGGGGGGACGGGACTGACCCTAGGTAACACTGGATCTGGAGGGTTTGTGATACCTGTATTGGACCGATTTAACAGGGTTTGCAGAGCGAGAGAAATCTGGTCCATCCTATGGTCTTGTTCCTCTTGTCTGGCTGCGATACGTGCCAGCTGGTTAGAGAGGTCTGCGGGATCCATTGGCCCTGACGTAATGTCACGGATCCCTCTGATTACCAAGTGTGGTCCCTTTACGCAGACCGCTCTCTACCCTTCCGATCCTTGAATGGTCGGCGAAACTAGAAAGACAGTTAACCAGACAATGGATAGACAAGGGGTAACACCAGACAGAGGTATGTAATAGAGTATCGTCACGAATCCTTCTGACTACCAAGATATGTATCTCTTTCTGTAGCTCCCTTTCTACTCTTCCGATCCTTGAATGGTCGGCAAAGCTATGTAGACAATGAAGCAGGTAACAGATAAAGAAAGGGAAATACCAGACAGGGGTACAGAACAGATCACAAGTCCTCCCTAGGACTTTAGTAATAGCAGAGGTAATCTGATGCGTGCTTAGGATGCCACATAGACTGACCTCAGTACCAACGTTAAGGGCAGAACCTAGAGCAGAGTAAATGCCAATACCAGGGGTCATACACAGGAGGGTTCGTTTGCCAATACCAGGAGTCATACACAGGAGGGTTCGTTTGCCAATGCCAAGGGTCATACACAGGAGGGTTCGTTTGCCAATGCCAAGGGTCATACACAGGAGGGTTCGTTTGCCAATGCCAAGGGTCATACACAGGAGGGTTCGTTTGCCAATGCCAAGGGTCATACACAGGAGGGTTCGTTTGCCAATGCCAAGGGTTATACACAAGAGGATTCGTTTGCCAATGCCAAGGATCATACACAGGAGATAGCCAAAATCACAAGAGCTCTGCGGGAGGTGAATACCACGTCAGGGCACCGGTGTATGGGAGAGACTGGGTTTTAAACCCGGCGGGTCCGCGTCACAGCGCCAGGCCCCGCCCCTCGGCGTCCCACGTGAGCGGGCCCGGAAGCGCTTACATTCGGCGCCTGGCCAGCGAGCAGCGAGGAAGCTGCTGCCAGGCGCCCCATCCCCTGAGCCACCGTGACAATAGGTTTTTCTTTTGTTTACTTCATTTCGGTGGCCTGTCCGTCGTTCGACCTGAGTCGTCCAAAAATGCTTCCAGTGGAGGACCCTGGTCATGTGACGGCACTGTCCATAGTCCGAAGACCAAGTCGGTCGTCTGACTATGAACCCAGTGGTCGGCCAGCCTAAAGGCTGAAGTAGGCACGTGCGCCCTACAAGCAGCAGTATTACAAGTGAGCTGCTATTTCAGCATCTCGACCCGTAACATGAGGCAGTGGCTAATTTAAACTGGCAGTGGCACCACACGCTGCCACTAGTAGTGTTTTCAAGAAGGACAACGGGAACTGTGTGTTTCTAGTTTCTGTCTGCTTTTGTTGGCTGATTCATTGTCCGCTTTACCATGGGACTTTTTAAACTGAATCTATGTTTAAGTATGCTGGATTTTTTTTTAAATGAAAGCATCAGAGTCTCAGAGCTGGAATTAGAGTTTGTAAAAAATGGTTTGTAATGAAAATGGGTAGTGTGAATTTACAGTAAGCTGCAGTAATAGCTGAGCTAATGCTCAAGCTTTGCTTGAATAGCACGGAAGCCATAGTGGTTAACGAGTGAGCTGTTAAGTATAACAAACCCAACATCCTGTTCTACAAATTAAATAAAAAAGATGTAGATACATATACATGCATACAGTACGTATATAAACACATGCAGCATTCACATGCAGTATACACACACTTGTATATACAGGGTTATTCAAAGAGCTCCGAATTGCTGGCGAAAAGTAACCGAACAGTGAAATTCAGCATACGGTTGGTTACCTGTCCTGGTCATTCGGCTATTCAGAGAGCAGGCAGTTCGCCAAATCCTGGCGAATTGCCTGCACATACGGTGTCTGTTCATTGCCTGTTCGAGGGCAGTGAAATCCCCATAGAGAAGCAATGCTTCGTCTATTCAGAGAACAAAAACCAGCAGTGAAAAGTTGCCGAATTGCCCTGCTGTTCGGTGGTTTCACTCGACAGGTTTATTCAGGCGAATCCCATAGGCTTCAAGGTAAAAAATTTTCCCATTTTAATTCAATATCTAATAAACCGTTGATTATAATATTCTGCAGTAAAAAGTCTCTTTATTTTTAGATGTTTTAGGATATATCCTTATCCTTACCTACAAAACCCCCACTACCTGTCCTCACTAATCACCAAATACACCCCAGCCCGCTCCCTAAGGTCAAACAGTGACCTGCGCCTAGCTTCTCCCCGCATCACCTCTTCCCATGATAGACTGCAGGATTTCTCACGCGCAGCCCCCACTCTCTGGAACGCTCTCCCTCGTACTGTCAGACTTTCCCCTAACTTCTCTTCCTTCAAACGCTCCCTTAAAACGTTCCTATTTAGGGAAGCCTACCACCCAACTCACTGACGCAACCATCAATCACTCTCACCTTACAGTCCTCTCCTCCTGTTTCCAACCCCAACCCTCCTAGATTGTGAGTTCCTACGGGAATAGGGCCCTCATCTCCTCCTGTACTGTTTGTCAAATGTTGTTCAATGTATTGTAACCCTGTCTGTACTGTGCTTATTGTACAGCGCTGCGGAATATGCTGGCGCTTTATAAATAAAGAATAATAATAATAATATTAAGCATTTTTCGGGATTTTTTAGCAGAACTTTTTTTCCGTTTTTTTTTTATCGTTTTTTCTTTTCTCTGTAACAGCCCTTTTTATTATCGTTCATTGGATCTTATATGTAAATTTCAGACATTTTCGCTCTGCAGTTTCTTTGCAAACAGCGTTTCACTTTTCAAACATTCAAGCGTACAGTTTTTGTTTTTTTTCACTCTATTCGTCTACAGTGTCGGGTTTTTCCGGCGGCTGCTCCGCTCTGTGATCGGCTCCTGCTCGGGGTTCTCCGGCGTGTTTGGCAGGGTTAATCCAGATGTTTTTGCAGGTTTCGGTGTGCATTCACCCTGGTTTTGCGGTGAGTGTTAATCGGGTTTGCGGCGGCTTTTACCTGTACTACGACGGCCCAGTGGTGCTTGCTGAATACACCGCAGGGTCGCCGAAATGGGATCGCCAAATCGCACCCAATTGAAGAGAACGAAAAGTCACTGAACGTTCTCTTTGAATAACCCTGATAGTATACACAGACACATGCATTATACAGACATAGATACATGGATAGAATTCATTAGCATTAAGTGGGCTACAGCACACAATAAGTGCCTGCTTTCCTCCCTTTCTCCTATTGTTCCTATACGCTACTACTCTGACTGAAGCCCCCCGTGTCCCAGTTGGCCAGTGTGAATGGTGCTGTCATTTGAAAATTAGTGCAGAAATACTTTTCCCACTGGGCTCAATCCCTGACTAGATTCCTTATAGACTCCGCTCGAAGTAGCTGTAATGTCTGGTAACTGCCTCTAGCCACAGAAAATGTGTGACACACCTGCCAGCCCGACGATTAGTCAAATCATTATGGTGCAATGACCGTATCCTTGCAGTCCTAGGGCCCTACACGGTTGGTGCTAAATATTAGACGTTAATGAAAAACCTGAACATCAGCTGTGTTCCATTAGCGTCTGCATTTAACACTCGTATTATGACCAAGCAGCTTTCTCAGCAGCTCGAGACGTAATACCTCCGAGGTGTTAAATGATAGCGCCAATGGTGCTAAACGACGCACTGTTATCAGTGCCAGGAGTCCATAGTACACCATGGACACAGAGGCAGGCTCTGGAAGAGCTCACACGAGCAAGGTCCGGCAGGGACGGTGGAATTCGCAGAAGAACACTGGGGATTATTTGTTCCCAACGTTCCGCTGCCCGCAGAGCGAGGAAGTGTCAGATCTCGCCATTCTCTGCACCAAGGAATCTTAACATCAGCCTTTGAAAGCTGCTATTATTTTCTGAATAACATCAGGTGCAGATGAAAGATGGGCCCATTGGAATAGCTCATTCTTCATCTGCTACCTGCTTATTAATATCTCCCATGTAAATTATAGAAGACATTAATGTACAGTTGCCGTACAGTAAGAAGATGCAAAATCTGAGCTGCACATTGGATGGATTAAACTGTGAAAAAAATGAAGCAAAGTGCTGGAGCAGTTCAGCTGTATGGCTCGACTACTCTGCATAATGGCAACCATGGAATAGGGCCCCTAGGTTTTGAAACCACAAAATGTATTCAGTAAGCACCTTTGTGGTAGCAAAATTCACCATAGTTGCTAACAACCGTGAAAATCAGAGGTGTTGCAACTACAGTGAACTTCGCTATCCACAGAAGGAAAATGCAAGATCACCAGGTGATGTTGCTGCAAACAATGGTGAACAACATTGAACAAGTGTACCACCATTATTCTTCAGTAAAATTAGTAAATTAAGGCTGTTCTCCATTTACTGTTGTCTTTTACTGTTCTCCATTAACTCTTTGCAACAACATTGAATATACATCAGTGATGCTGTGGTTTCTAGCAGAAACATGTTATAGTACTAGGATTTGACCAGGAAAGCTTGCTGTCCGTCTGTCAAACATTGTTTAAGATCTCTAAATGCACTGTAAAGCTAATACAGTTAATTTGCAGTGCTGAATGATATATCACAAATTCAAATACTTGTGTTGAGGTTGGCTGTTTTCAGTAAGTCTAATATGGGAATTCCATAAAAATAATTAGGTTTTCCATATTTACAAATCTGAATTCTCCACTGATGATGTGCTAATTAGTCAGTTTATCTTTTCCACTTTTTGAATTTTCAGATCATTCGCCAATTAATTTTTGAGTCATCCAACTTCTATCAGGTACAGCTAAGTCACAGAAACAACTCTAGGGTGGTCTTCAGGTGTAGGAAGAAGAAGAAGAAGAAGAAGAAGGAGGCTGAGGAGGAGCTCACTTATTTTTATAACTACCAAATACAAATAATAGAAATGTTTAGAAGACTGCAATATATTTATATTTTTATTTTTTAAACGCTTATTGCTGACGTCTTGTCCGGCGGAAGGCTGGCTTAAGTGTGGCAAGGCGGCATAGCAAGCTCTGCGGCTTTCTGACCCTCCACTGGCACGCCTGCCTCCCAGCAAGCCAAATACTGTCTTGACAAGAGGGGGATTGCCTGAGTTCAGGTAGTCCCCTGGCAGTGAATGATGGTAATTGGTCCACTGGGATGGGTTGTGGGCAAAAAGCCTGCACAGCGGTGTTTAAGCCTGACCGATGTCAGGACAGCATAGCGCGTCCTGTGGCGGAAAGCGGTTAAAAAATGACATTGCTATGTTGAGAGCTTCTGCGTGAAATAAATAATAAGATATACATACGATTAAAGTCACACCAATGGTTAGGCAAAAGATATTTGATGTGAATAATGACTTTGCCTTGTTCTTTAATGAGCTCACCTTCATAAACAAATTGTATTTGGAAACAAAATGTGACTAATACTTAACTAATACTTAACTAATACTTACTCGCCGGTTAATATACTACACAGTGAGTTTGGTGTGCATTCCGTAGTGCCGCCTGTAGTAATAGCTGGTGGTATGCATTTCAGTGTGTCATTTTTATAAATATTCCACAATGGAACTGTGTTAGAGCAATTTGATATTTTTCTAGTAATAGGAAAGCGGCAGTCGTCTGAGGGATCATTGTTGCAAGGTCCTTTAACAGAAGATAAGGAAATTAAGTTACACTGTACAAAGGAAACTGTTAACCACATGCTCCACAGTGTTATTTATTGACAGGATTGATTATGCACGGTTCTCTTTGCATGTAGATGTAAGACGAAAAAGTGAGTTAATTTTCATTTGAACTGTTAGCAACATTGAGTAAACCATTAAAGGGCTGAGTGTTTCCCCAATAGTTATTCTTAATAACCCATCTGGAGATCAAGCATGTAAAAGATGAAAACACACTCCCAAAAGTATGTTGATTGAATTTCAAAAACATAGAACTTTTTATTTTATTTACATGTTACAAAACTTACATCCCCATGTTTTGCCCTTAAATAATGGGCAGGTGCTGTTGACAGCCTCTGCCCGATTATTATAATTTTTTTAATATATAAGTCGATTTTACTCACCTTTTGTCCTTCGATTCGCTCAAGCTACTTCATCTTACGGGCTTCCAAAATCTGTTGTCCCTGGAGCTTTTCTACACAATTTGCGCTCCTACGCAAAATGCATAGGAAACACAAGTTGCACTTCACTACGATCTTGAATAGTTACGTCTACACAAGTTCCACATTGCCCGTGCAGAACATTGGATTGCAACAGTGTGTTTGTGTGCCCAACCGATCTATCGGTTGTCAGCCTCAGAACACTTGCTTTCATGGGTGGTCAGAGAGAGGGTGACGCCAGTACGCAGAGTGTGCTGGTATCACCAGTGATCAAACTGGTGATTGGCATCTGGGAAATTTAAAATCCTGGCTGCTGGTGAGGCTGGTGTAGGTGGAGGATACTAGTCCAGTTCACACAGAGATTTCTCCAGATCGGAGCTGTTGGGGGTGGGTGGGAACTCTGGCTTTTTAAAGAGTCCAGGAAGTGAAAAGAGGTCAGGTGTGTAGAGAGCTCCATCAATGTATAGGATCTCAGATCTGTATATCGACTGCATGATTGACTGGAGGTCTTTCCTCTATCCTGAAGGCTGCCAATTAACTGCCACTATACAGTCTTCCAGGAATGACATTCATTGGAAGCAAAAAATAGGACACCTTGCACTAACACAATTTAAGAAGTAGTCTACAGAGGTTATTGTAATGGTGTGAATCGCTATTCCTCTAATACTAAGCCGGGCTTAGTATAGCGCTTCCCTATTTTGTATAGGAGGCATTAATTTTCACCTGGATTGAGAAGGAATAGCTATTCTATGGCAGCTCATTCTCTTTGACTGGAGCCCACATTTCTATTAGACTGACTCCTAAAAGCTGGTGTTAAATGCAAATGCAAAATCACTTAACAAACTCTAAAGCCTAAATTACAAAATACCATACTCACCTCTCGCCCCACAGTCGAGAGGGTGGTACGATTCTCCACTTCCTCTTGCCAGGAGCAGAATGAGACTGGGAACAAAAAGCTCCCAGTCTTTCTCCATAAGTCATCCATGACTCCTGCATGTGCGAGCTCATGGCTGGAAGCTCTAGGCTCCATGGAGTCCCTGGAATCCCCAAAAAGTCTTGGTAAAAGGGAGACAGATTTTGTTACTCACCCTTTTAGCAGAAGCCATGGAATTGGGCCCCAGGATGGGTAGAAAATCAGGGTGGGAGATGGGGGGGAATAATAATTAGCCTCAGTTTTTAGCCTAAAGTGTCTGCCTACTGCCTCTTTAACAATAAAGGTAATACTGTTTATAACAGCTAAATAGTCCACTTCTACATATACACATACAGACACCATATTTAGCTCATTAACTAAATGATTCCTCAACTTTTTTGAAAAACCAGAGCGAATGAAGCGAGAATGTAAAAAAAACCTGAGCACATACCACACAGCCCTTCTGTATTGTTGCTGAACTTGTTGAAAGGCAATTTTATAAGGTGAACTGTCCCACTGAAAGATATTTGGGCCTCAATAGCTGGAATATGCACCAGCATAGTAATGCCAGTGTCAACCACTTTAATGCCATCCTTGGTGAATCCTGAGCTAACAGGGTTGCCATTGAATATGATCTACAGGAAACAAAAAACAAATAAACAATATCTATTTTAGTATAAACTCACAAATGTGTTGTAAGTATTTTAATGACGTAAACATAATTATCATCTCATCAGGTCCTGATAAAATCTCCATTGAGATTGAAATGTCGATGTAACTCTTGACAAATTAACCCCCTCACTACTGAGATCAAGCTATCTCAGGCTTCAAAGGCACCATCCGGATGTAGAGACTAGGGATGAGCTGTTTGGTTCGGTCAGTTCGGAGTTCGATTCGAACTTTGGTCATTCGAAAGTTCGCGAACTCCGAACATTTTGGGTGTGTTCGGTTCGGGTTCGCAAAAAAAAAAGAAATTTTGAAAAAAGTATAACAAATGCTTAAAAAATACAAAAAAATCTAGAAATAAAGAGACTCTTTACTGCAGAATATTATAAGAAACGGTTTATTAGATATTGAATTAAAAACTAATGTGTACGTGCAAAGATTCTCACCTCTGAATGACCTGTGTTTTTCAAACGGCATATTAACAACAACAGGTGTTTTAGTCTGGTCTAATGAATTTGATACATTTTATGTAGAATGAAGGTGTGGTGTCTGCATCTGTTCTGAGTGAGTGTTAATTTCCCTCCTAAAACTTCCTAATATGCTGCATTTAACTGCTGTGTGAAAAAATACAAAATTTCCTCATTGCCCACTTTTAACATCTGGAAAGTGAGATAATTGGGAGAATGTTTCCGGTTTGGCTATTTTGACCTAGAATTTTCCATTCTCCTGTCATTCTCCTGCTTTTCACCGCTCTCTGAATAACCCTGACAGGGTTATTCAGAGAAAGGTGAAACTCAGGAGAATGACTGGAGAAGAGAAAATTCGAGGTCAAAATAGCCAAACCGGAAAAATTCTCCCAATTATCTCACTTTCCAAATCGGCTATTTGGTCTAGATTGTTCTCTTCTCCTGGCTTTCACCTCTCTCTCAGGGTTGTTCAGAGAAAGGTGAAAACCAGGAGAATGGCAGGAAAAGAGAACAATCTGGACCAAATAGCTGATTTGGAAAGTGAGGTAAATGGGAGAACTTTTCTGGTTTGGCTATTTTGACCTAGAATTTTCACTTCTCCAGTCATTCTCCTGAGTTTCACCTCTCTCTGAATAACCCTGATAGTCATAAAACACAATCGGCCACAATACTCAGCCACTAAATGGGTTAGTCGAGACTCATGGGAAATGTAGTTCAAAAACAACTGGATGGCCAAGGTTGCTGCACCTCTGAATTATAAACATACAGGGTTATCCAAAGAGATCCGAATGGCTGGAAAAAGGTAACCGAATGCTGAAAATCAGCGTTCGGTTACCTTTCCTGGCCATTCGGCTATCCAGAGAGCAGGCAATTCACCAAATCCTGGCGAATTGCCTGCACATACGGTGCCTGTTTGGTGCCTGTTCGAGGGCAGTGAAATCCCCATAAAAGAGCACTGCTTCATCTATTCAGAGAACACAAACCAGCAGTGAAAGGTTCCCAAAATGCCCTGCTGTTCGGTGGTTTAATTCGGCAAGTTTATTCAGGCGAATCCCATAGGCTTCAATGTTAAAAATATTCCCGGTTTAATTCAATATCTAATAAACCGTTCATTATAAAATTCAGCAGTAAAAAGTCTCTTTATTTATAGATTTTTTTTAGGATATTTTAAGCATTTTCCTGGTTTTTTTTTTACTTATTTTTTCTGTAACAGACCTTTTTATTATCATTCCCTGCACCTCATATGTAAATTTCAGACATTTTCGCTCAGTAGTTTCTTTGCAAACAGCATTTCACTTTTTTGCTAATTTAATTTAATTTAATTTAACTGTTTTGCTAATTTATTCACTCCATTCGTCTGCGGTGTCGGCTTTTTACGGCGGCTTCGCTGCGTGTGATCGGCTCCCGCTCGGGTTTTTCGAGCGGGGTTAATCTAGATGTTTTTGTGGGTTTTCGGCGTGCATTTGCTGGGTTTTGCAGTTAGTTTTCGGCGGGTTTGCGGTGACCTTTCCCTGCAATTCGGGGACCCTGTGGTGCTTGCTGAATACACTGCAGGGTCGCCGAACTGGGAATCGTCAAAACAAACCGAATTGAAGAGAACGAAACATCACCACATGGTCCACCCCTGCATTCCTCCACACTACCACAGAGGGGTTACTGTATGAATGCACTTGCTGGCCTGGCACCAAAAGCACAATATCTGGGTGCACTGACGCCTTTACCAGATGCATATCTTTTAATATAGGACCGCAAGGTCCACCCCTGCATTCTTCCACAATACTACAGAGGGGTTACTGTATGATAGTACTTGCTGGCCTGGCAGTCTGGCACCAAAAGCACAATATCTGGGTGCACTGACACCCATTACCAGATTCATATCTGTTTAATATAGGACCACATGGGCCACCCCTGTATTCTTCCACAATACCACAGAGGGGTTACTGTATGAATGCACTTGCTGGCCTGGCACCAAAAGCACAATATCTGGGTGCACTGACACCCATTACCAGATGCATATCTTTTAATATAGGACCGCAAGGTCCACCCCTGCATTCTTCCACAATACTACAGAGGGGTTACTGTATGATAGTACTTGCTGGCCTGGCAGTCTGGCACCAAAAGCACAATATCTGGGTGCACTGACACCCATTACAGATTCATATCTGTTTAATATAGGACCACATGGGCCACCCCTGTATTCTTCCACAATACCACAGAGGGGTTACTGTATGAATGCACTTGCTGGCCTGGCACCAAAAGCACAATATCTGGGTGCACTGACACCCATTACCAGATGCATATCTTTTAATATAGGACCGCAAGGTCCACCCCTGCATTCTTCCACAATACTACAGATGGGTTACTGTATGATAGTACTTGCTGGCCTGGCAGTCTGGCACCAAAAGCACAATATCTGGGTGCACTGACACCCATTACCAGATTCATATCTGTTTAATATAGGACCACATGGTCCACCCCTGCATTCTTCCACAATACCACAGAGGGGTTACTGTATGAATGCACTTGCTGGCCTGGCACCAAAAGCACAATATCTGGGTGCACTGACGCCTTTAACAGATACATATCTTTTTAATATGGGACCGCAAGGTCCACCCCTGCATTCTTCCACAATACTACAGATGGGTTACTGTATGATAGTACTTGCTGGCCTGGCAGTCTGGCACCAAAAGCACAATATCTGGGTGCACTGACGCCCATTACCAGATGCATATCTTTTTAATATAGGACTGCAAGGTCCACCCCTGCATTCTTCCACAATACTACAGAGGGGTTACTGTACGATAGTACTTGCTGGCCTGGCAGTCTGGCAACCAAAAGCACAATATCTGGGTGCACTGACGCCCATTACCAGATTCATATCTTTTTAATATAGGACCACATGGTCCACCCCTGCATTCTTCCACAATACCACAGAGGGGTTACTGTATGAATGCACTTTCTGGCCTGGCACCAAAAGCACAATATCTGGGTGCACTGACGCCTTTAACAGATGCATATCTTTTTAATATAGGACCGCAAGGTCCACCCCTGCATTCTTCCACAATACTACAGAGGGGTTACTGTATGATAGTACTTGCAGGCCTGCCACCAAAAGCACAATATTTGGGTGCACTGCCACTGACGCCTGTATCAGATTCATATCCTCAGAGGGGTTAAAGGCCCAATTTTAAAGCACCTATTGTTACTTTCATCCAAAGCCTGCATAAGTTTCACAATAATTTAGCCAAAAAATCACTAAACTTTTTCTGCGTGTCCGAAAATGTCTCCACTTTTCATACAGACTGCCGCCCCAAGCAGTTGTTTATGGATAGATTAAAGGAAAAGCATTTACCGTCATTTGAAATGTCATTTTTTTGTTTTTACATATTTCTATACATCCTAGATATCCGCCACTTCACGGGCAGGTTATGGGGACCTCCTAAGCACAATATTTGAAGGAATTTTTCGTTTTTATTTTTAACCCTTATTTCATGGAAAACTCACTGTCCCTTTAAAATTGTTTTTTTAAAAACTTTTTGTCCTTGCTTCCTGTCCCCCAGGGCACTACCTGGACCCCCATACTTTTATGGCAAATATCTAGCATATATGTCCTCTTGGAGGGTACTCTAAAAACCGAATTTTCAGCCCCATTGACTTGTATTGAGTTCGAGTTCGGGTTCGAGTTCAGATTCGAACATTTGGAAAGTTCGATTTCGAATACGAACCGAACTTGGGGGTGTTCGGCTCATCCCTAGTAGAGACTCCTGATCTGCAAATACATTTAATTTGCTCTTGGGCTGCAGGAGGTACCCCCAAAGTTTTAGCCCTGTGGGCATAATGCCCAAAGAGCTAAAACTGTGTAAAATCTGCTGATGAATGTCCTGACATTGGGAATTCAGCAGCCGATGCGGGCGGGGGATCAAACTGCAGCTGTAACGACTGTAACTCATTTTGGCAGTAAATGGCGCCATCTACTGGCCAAATAGGTTATTTACAGCAAGAAATACAATGGGAATATGCCCAAATATTACTTACTGTATAATTAATTAAAAATGATTTTAAAAAAATACACTGGTTTCTGGCAGTGTTCTTTTGGAATATCACTTGGTAGTGAAGGGTCTTTTTCATTGTATTTGTGCATATATTTATTTTCACCTAACACTAACTACACTCCTGACTGTAAACCCCTTAAGTTATGATTAAAAATATATATACAAATATACACAATGTTATATTTATGAAACATTTAATACTTAAGGGCATATTTTTTAAGTGCCAGTGTTGTGACAATCGACCCCCTAAAATAAACAACTATTGGTAAATAATACCTACTATCCGACAGTCAGATTCATAATTATTTTAAAACAAATATGCTTTTTTTTCTTTGCAGAACGCAGCTGTCTATGGTGCTGAAACCTTTACCATGGACAACAGAGGGGCTGCTGTCCATGGTACTGATTGAATAGTATTTAATCAGTACCATGGACAGCAGTCCCTCTGCTATCCATGGTACTGAAACGGTTTCAGCTCAAAAAACAGGGAGATTAGGTAGGTATCTTCTTTTTTATTTAGCCCAATCCAAGTAATTAATTCATTTTTTTCACATTCTGAAATAACTAATAAAAATTAAAAAAAGAAATAGCATAAAAACGAATCGATCCAATAAAACATAATACCGTCCGTCCGAAATATTGAATCGATCCGATAAATGAATAACTTAAAAACTTAAAAACGAATCGAAAAGAAAAATGAAAAAATAGTAAAAACTATTTAAACGATATAAAACCCAATTCACCTGACAGCACCCGTTTTATTGGTTTTATTTTTGTTACCTCGTTGAGCATGGTTTTATCAGCATGGTTTATGGAACTCGTGAGATTTATTATATTTCCCTCATAGTAAACACTTAAAATCCGCAGACAGTTACTTGAAGTCAAGTTTTTGCAATATCTGTTTTCAAAAAAGATTTTAAAATCGTCATATGTTTTGTTGATTTGTTCCACAAGGATCTGGGGGCACAGATTTTCATTCTTAAAGATTGTTCCATCGAAGGTCACAAAGGTAAAATCTTCATATCCACCACAGACACCTAGGGAATTCAACAAAATCATAACAGCAAGTCAGGATATCATCACTTATAGGTCAGTATTCATTTTTCATGTCTATACTAGTCCTGCCCTTAAAATAAAAAATTCTCCTGAGCAAGAATGAAGTAATATAAACGAAAAAGAAAATGAATCTGGACGATGTGGTTAAAGTTTTCTTATACGATTTACCCTCCAAGATTACATTCACCAGTGGGATACCAACTTTACTAGAGAAATGCCTCTTCTTCCTGTCAGTCCATGCCTATGCTTAAAGTGCACCTGTAATGGGCAATACGACTTTTGCCCATTTGACAGGGCACCTCTCCCTTTATATACTGTAGATCAGCATTGTTTGCTGACCTATATAATGTATGTAATGTAGATATTCAGATTTTAAGTATGCCCTGTCACCATGTGACTGTGGCATGCCGCAGTGAGGAGGTCGGCTGTGCGCAGAGAGGTATCCTACAGGACCGCCCTTTGCTCGCTGTGAGTGCTGTGCTGACTGTCTGCCACGGTCTGAGTGACACCAAGCCCAGCAGATTAAATGTGCAGGGGGCTGTCCTGGAGGATGACTCTCTGCTTGCAGCAGTCCCTCTCCCGGCAACATGGTGCTAGCTCCAGGGAGAGCAGGAAAGTTTAAAACGGAAATATCTCAGTTTTTTAGAGTATATAGGTCAGCAAACAAATGTTGATCTATATAAAGGGAGAGGTGCCCTGTCAAATGGGCAAAAGTCATTTTGCCCGTTACAGGTGCACTTTAAGGACTCTGTACCCCTTGAAGGCATTTGCATGGCTGCCTCCTATCCAAGAAAATATAGTCTTTTCTAGTGAATTTATATTCTGAACCACAGGCTATTTCCTTGTGGATGGCAAATATATAATATACATTCACTTTCTGTTTGGAGTTAATAGGGTGTGTGGTTGTTCTTGCTATCATTTCCCCAGCATTTATTTACATTAACTGTCTAATATGAGCAATATTCTGCCCACAATATACAGAGCTTTTCCACTCCATTAAGTTTCTGGGTGATGGTTGATGAGTTTGTTATACAGCTTCCCTGTCAAGGACAGTCATCAGGCAGTGACAATCCATGATATGTTTAGGGGCCCATTGACTCCATTGGGCCCTTCCAAACCCCATGCAACTTGTTATGCTGCCACAAATAAGGGTCCCTCCATTCCACCCAGGACTGGCCCACCAAGAAGCCAACAAATTCCTCAGTGGGCTATGCCTTCTGTGTCCAGTAAGAGCACTCATCACTAAGGGAATAATAAGTATGGTCTTCACCAGGCAGAGGTACAGAGTGAATGCTCTCCCACCAGGGAACAATATTTTCACCCTTGCTGGAGCACAAGGAATTTACCCACTTCCTCTGAATTAGGGTAAGCAGACGATAAGGCAAAATGTTTTCTTTTTTCTTGGTTTACTGAAATGGACAGCTGAGGAGAAAGGTGACCTCAACCAGAGGTGGCAGCCCTGTCCGTGCCTGACATATCTCTACTTCCAGGGCCACCAGTCAAGTACGATTGAAGTTGACTACGAGTTCCCTTAACAATAATCACTGCTTTAAATTTTTGTGTTTGTTTTATATTACTTATTATTTCTTGGATTAGGTTGAAGAGTATGAGATGCAATCTGTTGTAGTTTAACCCCTTCACTATCAAGCGATTTTTGTTAAAAAAAATGTTATCATAACATTTATTTGAAACATGGATGTGAAGTTAATAAGGAAATATAGGGTAAATAGAAGTTTTGTAAGATTGTTATTTTGTGATAGTTAAAAAAATAAAACAATGTTCATTTGCTCGTTTTCAATTTTTCATGTATTCATTTATCCTTTACAGAAAAATTGTTGAAAGTAAGATTCTGAGCTCTAGATGTGTCTTTTATCTTACGCAATTTCAAACGTGGTCTGCATTGTTATCATACAGTCAAAAAGATCTTTGTATCAGATACAGTAACTGAGAGAAAGATAAATATTAAAAAATGTTCAGATCTCCTGCTTATGGGGATTTGTAGTGATGATTATGAGATTATTAGCAGTGCAGCTTCCACAAAAATTACCTTCACAATATAAAAATAATATCTGTATGTGACATAATGCCTGTGTATGAAAATTACAGGAACACCTTCAAGGTAATTCAAAGAGATTCGAAAAGTCACCGCACGTTCCGTGACTTTTCGTTCTCTTCAATTCGGTTTCTTTTGCCGATCCCATTTCGGTGACCCTGCGGTGTATTCAGCAAGCACCACAGGGCCCCCGAATTGCAGGGAAAAGCTACCGCAAACCTGATGAAAACTAACCGCAAACCCGGCGAATGCACGCCGAAAACCCGCAAAAACATCTGGATTAACCTGCCGAAAACCAAGGAAAAAGCCGAGCAGGAGCCAATCGCAGCCTCCGGAAAAAGCCGACACCGTAGAAGAGGCAGTGAATAAATTAGCAAAACAGTTTGCATGAATGTTTGAAAAGTGAAACGCTGTTTGCAAAGAAACTACTAAGCGAAAATGTGTGAAATTTACATATAAGATCCAATGAATGATAATAAAAAGGGCTGTTACAGAAAAAAGAAGTAAACTTAAAAAAAAATCAGACCTTTAAAAAAAATTCCAGAAAAATGCATAAAATATCCTAAAAAATCTTTAAATAAAGAGACTCTTTACTGCAGAATTTTATAATGAACGGTTTATTAGATATTGAATTAAAACGGGAATATTTTTAACATTGAAGCCTATGGGATTCTCCTGAATAAACTTGCCGAATTAAACCACCGAATGGCAGGGCATTTCGGGATCCTTTCACTGCTGGTTTTTGTTCTCTGAATAGCCGAAGCAGCGCTTTTTCATGGGGATTTCACTGCCCTCGAACAGGCACTGAACAGGCACCATATGTGCAGGCAATTCGCCAGGATTTGGCGAATTGCCTGCTCTCTGGATAGCTAAATGGCCAAGAAAGGTAACCGAACGCTGATTTTCAGCGTTCGGTTACCTTTCTCAAGCAATTCGGATCTCTTTGAATTACCCTGCTTGTATCTGTACTGTACAGAGATTTTCAGTCATATAACCCAGGGAATCTTATCCCTGTACAGCAGTGAGTGACCCATCAGCTCTCCCTGTATTATGCCAAATCCATGGCTGCTGTAATGCATCAGTAATCTATTTGAACTTTTTGTTACAGTGGGGTTTAGGGCTGCTATTTGAAGTGGATTTTATGTCTCTTTATGTTGGAGAGACATAAAACAAAGGATTTTGTTTCTCCACAGGGTAAGCATGAATCCTGCTTTAAAAAGGTGTGAAAATGGTCTTTTGATATGCTAATTAGTGCTTTCCAATGCATTTCAAAGCAAAGTCTGTATAACTCGATATTGGGTGTGAAAGGGTTAATAGAATTACAAAAGTCTATATCAGCCGGTTGTATAAGCCACTGAGTCTACTGTACAAATTACTCTCTATGACTATTTTAAAAAAAAGGACCTAAAATGTCATCTATACTATAATTGAGTAAGGCTTGGCATGTCCGTCGCCAAGCCTTACTCTGCGCATGCGCGCGCAACCAGCGGCGGTTGGTTGCGCGCGCATGCAACCGCTGCGGCACGAGCCAGCTGTGCGCTCTCCGCGGCGGTTACAAGATGCACACAGCAGCCGGGTAGAGGCTGCGCTCGCAGCCTCTACCCGGCTGCCGCGTGCATCCAACCCCCGAGCCATACTTACCTTTCCGAGCGGCGCCGGGGAACTGAAAGTTCCCTCACTTCCGCTCTTTGAAGGACCCAAGCCCCGGTCACGTGGGAGGCTTGGGTCCTTCAACGACCGGAAGCAGGGAAACTTTCACTTCCCCGGCGCCGCTCGGAAAGGTAAGTATGGCGCGGAGCTCATGGGGCGGCTGTCCGAATGCCGATAGAGCATTCGAACAGCCGCCCCATGTCTGGTCTGGGGTCTGATCTGGGGCATATATCCCTGAGAGCTTGGGGGGCAATATCCACGAGCTGGGGGCAATATCCATGAGCTGGGGGCAGTATATCCATGAGCTGGGGGCAGTATATCCATGAGCTGGGGGCAATATCCATGAGCTGGGGGCAGTATCCATGAGCTGGGGGGCAATATCCACGAGCTGGGGGGCAATATCCATGAGCTGGGGGCAGTATATCCATGAGCTGGGGGCAGTATATCCATGAGCTGGGGGCAATATCCATGAGCTGGGGGCAGTATCCATGAGCTGGGGGGCAATATCCATGAGCTGGGGGCAGTATCCATGAGCTGGGGGCAGTATCCATGAGCTGGGGGCAGTATCCATGAGCTGGGGGCAATATCCATGAGCTGGGGGCAGTATCCATGAGCTGGGGGGCAATATCCATGAGCTGGGGGCAATATCCATGAGCTGGGGGACAATATCCATGAGCTGGGGGCAATATCCATGAGCTGGGGGGCAATATCCATGAGCTGGGGGCAATATCCATGAGCTGGGGGACAATATCCATGAGCTGGGGGCAATATCCATGAGCTGGGGGGCAATATCCATGAGCTGGGGGGGCAGTATCCACGTGCTGGGGCAGTATCCACGTGCTGGGGCAATATTTAGGAGCTGGGGGGCAATATCCAGGAGCTAGGGGGCCATATCCACGAGCTGGGGGCAATATCCACATGCTGGGGCAGTATCCACGTGCTGGGGCAATATCCACGAGCTGGGGCAGTATCCACGTGCTGGGGCAGTATCCACGTGCTGGGGCAATATTCACGAGCAGGGGCAGTATATCCACAATAGACTGCCCTCTGGGCAGGCTTTCCACCTTGTCTTATATAATATTTTATTACATATTTGATCATGGGGAATAAGAGTCCCTTCTCAAGAACCCTAAAAAGCCTCCCTTTCCACTACATCCTAAAGTACATTCACATTCATGCATTCCATACATACATAAAGTAAAAAAGTAAAAAAACACAATGGTAAAATAGGTGTGAGCTGGTTGAATGATACAAGTGCACACCTTCCAAATTGTTGGCTCAGTATAAACGCTTGCGGTCTACGATTGGTGGACCACCCCTTTTTTCTTTTATTTAGGTCCTCCGTCACATTTCTGTAATACGACTTATTATTATGACCATTTATAAAGTGCTAAGTATCCACAGAGCTTTACAATAAGAAGTGGGGGCTTAACCCCTTCACTGCCAAGTGATTTTCCAAAAAAACATTGTCAGAAACAAGTGTTTTTTGTAAAATTATTTTTAATTAATTTTAAAGTAATAAATATTTGAGTTTATACCTATTGTATGCCTTACTGTAATTAACCTATTTTTGGCCAGTAGATGACGCCATCTAAAGCCAAATTGAGTTATAGGTTTAAGTGGCTGGTCTATTTTCGTAATTCAAATTTTTATTTTGAAAAGACAGCAGTATAAAACATCCAGTGTAACAGAAAACAATGGCCTCGCAGGGCCAACAAGCAGAGAAAGCTGGTGTACACAGTAGTAATGCAAGACACTGAGCTGAGAAGTGGGGACCAGGAGGCGAGAGAAAAAAGGGGGGGTGGGGAAGGTAAGGAGGGGGTTATGGCAAAGGCCATCTACGTGACTCTCCTGGCTCACTCCAGAGAGTCCAAGGACAAGGAGGCCATGGAGGGCAAATGTCACGCGGCCAAGGGCTTGAGGGCCAATTATGGCAGACCTATCCGGAAAGGTCGCCATAGTGGCTCGCCCCAAGGGAGTCCCAATCTGCCAAATAAATAAATAAAAATAAAAATAAAAAAACAACCGGAAAGGGGGGGGGGAAGAAATGAGGTCCCCAGCATCCACTAAGTCATCATGAATACTCTGCACAAAAGTCAGCAAAAAGGACAAAAACAACGTCTCTAAGTCTCAGCTAGCCATCGGGGGGGGGAGATCAGGAACACCAAGAATCCAGGTATGTCCTCAGGGAGGGACTCATTGTGGGGAGAAGGGGGGTGTAGGGCAGCAAACAACAGAAAATCATCCCCAATTGGGGGGTCTCATCGGAAAATAAAAGATACAAAAAGTCTATGAACATAAACAAACAATAAAGTCTCAGAAAATAGAAGTCTCATCGCATAGGCAAGGGAGGGGGGTAAGCGACTGCGAAAATGTGTCGTCGAGGGGGGGATTACCAAAAGACGAGCCAGGTCAATAACTGGAGGGTGAAAAATGGGGACCAGCGAACCTCCTCAACCTGTGTCCAGCCAAAAAACAGCATGAGCTGTCCACGCAGGGCTTTCCAATGGGAAGACTTGTAATATCGGCAGGGCACCCCAGGAGAGGCTGGCACACACCTCCCGTAGAACCAGGGACAAGGCAAGAGGCCCAGACCGCGATCTCCTCCCGGCCAGCATGCCGGGGCATGAAGTGAAATCCAGCTTGGCCGATCCGACAGACTCCTCCACAGCACAGATTCCTTCTGCCTCGATCACCGCACCCGCCTTTGGCTCCAAGGTTGCCCCCAGGATCATGAGGTACAGCCTCTGCGGCACATCCGAGTCGAGCTTCACCGCATGGCACTCTCCATCATCTTCAGGAAGCCTCAGGGCCACTACGGGGTCTGAAAGCAGGGCCACCACTGCCACGATGTCCTGCGGATCAGCTGTATGGGAAAGCGACTCACAGTCAGCAGGCGCGTCCCCGGGCCCCAGAATCGGCACACCATCTGGGTCACCAGACACAGCGTAGGTCTCCACAGCCTCTTCGCCGTCAGCTCCACAGCCCCTCCCGGCAAGAGCAGTAATCTCACAGGCCCCAGCGGTTCCTCCATCAGCAAGCTCACAAGCCTCCGCAGATACCTCCTCCCCGACAGCGTGCACACAGTCACAGATGACATCAGATCTTAGCGAAGAGACACCACTGGGTACCCCCGATCCTGGGGCTGCACAGCGCCATCAACATCCTGCGCCAAAGACCCCTGGTAAGTGGCTCATCGTCATCCCCTGTCAGCAGCAGCAGACAAGCATCTAGGCCTCCAAGAACAGCATCCACCTCTCCGTTAAAGGGAGGGGAGCTGTCTCTTCGGCCATCCACAACTCTAGCCACTGTACTTGCCCCGGGAGCGGCCGGGAAATGTGAGCCCACTATCTTTTCAACCCCCGACAGTGTCTTAAACGAGGACATAGCAGAAGCCACGAGGCCAGAGGATGTCTGGGGCCAAACGCTAGGCCGCAAGATGACCACCAGCATCCCATGGCAGTCAAAAACGGCAACTATCGGGTAAGACTCTGGTCCGGAGGGGGGGTATCGGGCTCCGGATAGTACCTTCCCGGTGACCAGTGGCTCAGAGAACTTATTACCCTAAAATTTTGCAAGGAAAGTCAACTAGGAGTCTCTGATAGGGCAAAACGAAGCAGAGCTCCGCCAGAGCACGTCCGTCTCCTCCTGCAGCCAGCCACGCCCCCCGGCTGGTCTATTTTCTTCCATTTCTCCCTGCATCAGCTGCTGTAAGCTACTGTAAGACCGATATTTCAGAGCTTTCAGCAGCTGATGTTAGGGTTTTAGCTCTTTGGGCATTATGTCCACAGGGCTATTACTTTGAGGGCACCCTTTTGCAGCCCAAAAGTAAACAAAATCTGTTTGCAGCAAACCAATTTCGTTTGCTTTTGAGCTGCAGATCATCATACCGAGATATCTCGATATCGAGGCACCATAACCATATGGGCCTTTGAAGCCCAAGATATCTCGATATCGGTAGTAAAGGGGTTAAACTAACAAAATGATTTACTATAATAGGCTGATAAATGCATCAAAATACGAATGTTTTCAACTCAGTAGGTTTATCGACTGATAGCATTCAAACAGAACTCACATGAACATTCATAAGTGAAGCAGCATCCATCAGCATCATAGACACGGTTTGATAATAAGCCATTGGCACATTTGATGTTTACTGGAATTTTACACTTCACAGCTGAGATGTTAACCAAGTTGTTTCCTAAGCATGTAGAGACTGTGCAGTTATCAGAGCGCCAGGATTCCCCCACCTGCAATGGAAAAAAAAATAAAACAATTAAAATACATCACTTTACAGATAACAATTTCAAAGATATTGGATTCTGTAGGAGCAACGTTGACCTAAATTATGTAATTATGAGCTGGAATTTAAAGAGAACTTTTTCTGTAATTTTTCGGTTCAGGAAACTCAAATGATCGGGTTAAACCATTATTTCAAATCCTGATATAATTTCAGATTGTATATCAGCGCTTGTACCTTTTATCACGGAAATATTGTCTTTAGTGATTAAATTTGTGTTCATTGAGATGCCGATATCCAAACAAATATCAAGTATTGAAATGTGTTGATAAATGGCTTTACAGATGCTTATAGCACCGTTTAACGTATTTGTCCGGTTCTTACTGTACAAAAATCGCAAGCTGCGTATTTTAAAATGAAACGCTGGACATTCATGTGTTGTAATCAAAAGTCCTGAAGGCACACATGTTATCCTAAAATCCAGACCTATGTATTTTTCCTGTAATTGCGGGTTTTGTTTTAATACCCGTAAATACAAATTATATAGTTACGTAGGCTGAAAAACGACGTGCGTCCATCAGGTTCAGCCTTTCACACTTCAGCTACTGCTGTTGATCCAAAAGAAGGCAAAAAACTCCCCCAGTTCCTCCAAATGTGTCTGTAAATCCTGGACTTCCGAGTTGTAACAGTAAAAGTGGAAATTTTACAGTACGTACTTGAGGATTGTACATATAGCCAATAAAGCAGGGACTTGCAGGTTGTAAATATGATGGTAGAAAATTAAAACGGGTACTTTTGGGTTGAAAACATAACAATAAAATCTTAATGTACGGATTTTGTGCTAAGACTATAACAGTAAAAATTGCATGTTATGACTGTAACTGTAAATGTCAATGTCCAGACTTGTGCGAATTAAAGGGCCACTACCACCAAAAAATGAAATGTCCTTATTGTGTTTATTTTATGTTGCTGATATCTTACATGTGCTTTGTTTTTCTCATGTTTCGTCAAGAAACTATTTTACTCTATATATGTCACTTGGTTCATCCATTGTGTGATCTTTTGTGTTGTAAACTGCCCCCCCTGCTGATCTTTACCACACTTGAGGGGTAATTCAGAGAGCGCTGAAATGTCACGACATTTCTGTGCTCTCTCGTTCAAAGCACTTCAGAGAATCAAATTACACGACCCCGCGGTGAATTCAGCATTCACCGTGTTCCCGAAGTGCAGGGAAAAGCTGCCGCAAAACCACCGTTTTGAACAAAAAAAACGCTGCACAACCGACAAAAATATTGGATCCAATAATTTCGGCAGATCCTGGCGGCTTATAGGATTCGGTAAATTATTGTATCGGATCGATCTGATAAACTGCCGCAAACCCGCTGAACGCATCCAGAAAAAGCCAACGATCTGCTGAACACAGCGCCGATCAGCAGCCGGAAAAAGTCAACAAACGGACGAACGGGGAAGATAAAAAAACAAAACGATTGAAAGATTGTCAAATTAGAAACCCTGTTTGTAAAAAATTACAGGACGATAATGTCTGGAATTAACCCTTTCGCTGCTGAGCCATTTCACGCCTGTGTGCTGAGTAGGGATGAGCCGAACACCCTCGAGTTCGGTTCGCATTCGAACTCGAACTTTTCAAAAGTTCGATTCGCATTCGAACTCTTCAAAAGTTCGAATTCGAACTCGAACACAAACACGAACTCAATACAAGTCAATGGGACTCAAACTTCGATTTTTAGAGTGCCCTCCAAGAGGGCATATATTAGACATGTGCATTCGTTTTAGTACGAAAACGATTTAGTCCGAATTTTGGGATAATTTAGTTTTCGTATGACTCAAGAGAAACTAAACTGCTCAGTACAAAAAACGAAAGAAACTAAAATAAAATTCACTACATTTTAGTTTCAGTCCTTTTTGTGATATTACATTGATGAGTGAAGGAGACCAACAATGAAGAGCGCAACATCGCAACATCTGAAGTTCTGCACCCTCCACATGCCAATGCAGTAGGATGTTCTATACAGAGAGGGGCATTAATTAAGGCAGGAGGGTGTTCTATACATTATACAGAGAGGGGTATTAATGCAGGAGGATGTTATATACATTATACAGAGAGGAGCCTTTTTTTTTAATTAGCCCTTTAAATCCAGTGGCTGTGAGCGCTGAGATCGGCTGCTTGTTACATTATCTCTCAGTACAATGTATCAGGCTCAGCTGTTACAGTAACTGACTGTAACAGCGCTCAGAGTTTCAGTAAAACAAGGAATTAATATTGTTCTAACCTCTTATATATAAAAATATTATTTACTAGTTTTACCGAAACTCTGAGCGTTGTGATGAGCAGCAGTCAGTTACTGTAACAGCTTTGTAATATGGCCCACATTGTGCTAAGAGTGAGAGGTTCTGTAACAAGCAGCGATCTCAGCCCTCTGAGGAGCCACTACAATAGTAATTGTATCCACTGGTTTTCGGATGAATGAAATTAGTTTTCATACTAAAGAACTGAAAACGAATTTCTTTAGCAACTAAATAAATTGCATTTTAGGACTAATCCATTAGTTCAAAACCAAATTTTGTGCTGTGCACATGTCTAGCATATATGCTAGATATTAGCCATAAAAGGTGTATGGGGGTCCGGGTAGTGCCCTGGGGGACAGGAAACAAGGACAAAAAGTAAAAAAAAAACTTTTTTAAAGGGACAGTGAGTTTTCCATGAAATAAGGGTTAAAAATAAAAACGAAAAATTCCTTCAAATATCGTGCCTAGGAGGTCCCCATAAGCTGCCCGTGAAGTGGCGGATTTGTAGGATGTATAGAAACATTTAAAAACAATGTCCGGGTCCGGGTAGAGCCCTGGGGGACAGGAAACAAGGACAAAAAGTTTAACCCTTTCGCTGCTGAGGCTTTTCACACCTCTGTGCTGAGGTAATTTTTACCACTTTCGCTCATCATGTTTAACCGCGTTTTGAAGCCATATTTTGATATATGACCCAGACATATTATATATCGTTCTTTCCAGCAGACTCGGCAGATTCATAATATATCATTATTATATGTATACGTCATGTCCTGTCTGTATATTATAACAAAAAAATGCAATAAAATTTGAATTTTCAATAATTTACAAAATGTAAAGTGTTTTCTTTTCACATTTTAACATGCGAGCATTTGCAGTTATATTTTCTATGGGGTGCGCTTGTTAAAAAAATTAGAAATGGGGACTCGTTACATTTTTTTTGGGTAAAATTTTGCTATTTTTAACAAACGCACCGCATACAAAAATCGTTAGTGCAGCATCATTGTTCACATTCTAATTGAAAAAAATTTAAGAATTGTTTTTCTAAAATATTTTTTATTTTTATTTTTAATTTTTTTTTAAATTTTTTTTTACATGGTCATGTTTGGTATCGTTGGAAAGGCCATTAACTCCTAGCTGCCATGGATCGGGAGATAGGGGGTTCATTGGAACCCCCTATCTCCACCATTGCTGGTAGTTAGGGGTTAACTTCAGAAAGACCTGTCCCACACGTCATCAGCTTTGCGGGACCTCCGGCGGAGATACTCACCTCTCTGTCTGGGGTCCCACGGCGTTCTGATTTCAGCGTCCTCAGACGCTGAAGTCAAGCTCCTCCCGACGTAAATGACGTCATTGCGCCATGCACGATGACGGCATTTTCAGGCGACCCCCGGCAATGCCTGGAGATTGCCAAAAAGGGAGGGGGGATCTGTTCGGATCCCTCTCCCTCCCGATCAGGAGGTCCCACAAAAAAAAGCCAGGCACTGCTTAAAAGGGGAGAGGCTTGGCTTTAACCCCTTAGGCCTTGCTGTGCCGAAGTGCGGCCTAGCTCCGGTGGGGGCCGCCATCTTGGATGGCAGCTCCACCCCCGGGTCCCCCTCACTGCATGACGTCCTCACGCATAGCGTGATGATGTCAGATAGCCGGGGAACCCCTAGCTGCCCGGAATCCCCTGGTGGAGATAGGGGGTTCATTTGACCTAGTTGCCACGGTCCTGGAGGGTGTCAATCGAAAGGTCTGAGCATCGCCTTTCAAATGATATCCAACATGACCAGGTATAAAGTAAAAAACAAACATGCTGACACGTCCTCAGTTACTCCCGCTGTATGCTGAGGAGGACGTGTCCCACACGTCATCAGCTTTGCAGGGCCCCAGGCAAGAGATACTCAACTCTCTGTCCGGGGTTCCGCGGCGTTCTGACTTCAGTGGCCTCAGACACTGAAGTCAAGCTTCTCCTGACGTAAATGACGTCATTGCGCCCCAATGCGCGATGACGTCATTTCTAGGCGACCCCCGGCAATGCCGGGAGATCGCCTGGAAGGGAGGGGATCCATTCGGATCCCTCTCCCTCCCAATCGGGAGGTCCCACAAAAAAAAGACAGGCACCGCTTAAAAGGGGAGAGTCTCCCCTTTTAAGTAGTGCCTGGCTTTAACCCCTTAGGCACCAGGTCGCACTTCAGCACCTTGCGGCGCCGAAGGGCGGCCTAGCTCCGGTGGGGGCCACCATCTTGGATGGCGGCTCCACCCCCAGGTCCCCCCTCACTGCCTGACGTCCACACGCATAGCGTGATGATGTCAGATAGCCGGGGAACCCCTAGCTGCCCAGAATCCCCTGGTGGAGATAGGGGGTTCATTTGAACCCTGATATCTCCAGAACTGTGGTAGCTAGGGGGTCATGGAGGGTGTCAATCGAAAGGCCTGAGCATGGCCTTCAACATGACCAGGTATAAAGTAAAAAAACATGTTTTTTTGTGTGTTATTTTTATTAATGCAGCAATATTGTTCACATTTCAATTATAATGTGACCAATGATGCTGCACTAATGATTTTTTTCTGTGGTGTGCGTTTGCTAAAAATCGCATAATTCCCCCCAAAAAATTTAATAAGTCCCCATTTCTAATTTTTGTACAAGCGCACCCCATAGAAAATATAACCGCAAATGTTCATGTGATAAAAGGTAAAAAAAAACACTTTACACGCTGCAGATGTTTTATTGCAAGTTTTTTTGTATTTTTTGTTATAATATACAGGCAGAACATGACGTATACATATAAAAATGATATATTATGAATCTGCTGAGTCTGCCAGAAAGAACGATATATAATATGTCTGGATCGTATAATAAAATGTGGCTTCAAATCGCGTTTAAACATGATGAGCGAAAGCGGTAAAAATTAGCTCAGCACACAGCCTCAGCAGTGAAATGCCTCAGCAGTGAAAGGGCTAAAGGAACAGTGAGTTTTCCATAAAATAAGGGTTAAAAATAAAAAACGAAAAATTCCTTCAAATATCGTGCCTAGGAGGCCCCCATAACCTGCCCGTGAAGTGGCGGATTTGTAGGATGTATGGAAACATCGCCATCACAGACCCACACACGACACCTAGCACCCCCAGTCTGCATACAATGTATCAAATTCATGAGACAGGACTAATTAGAAGCACATGTTATTTCCAAACACTAATTAAACACCTGTTGTTTACGCCGTTTGAGAGCACAGGTCATTTAGAGGTGAGAATCTTTGCACCTAGACATTAGTTTTTAATTCAATATCTAATAAACCGTTGCTTATAATATTCTGCAGTAAAGTCTCTTTATTTCTCGATTTTTTAGTATTTTTTATACTTTTTTCAAATAATTTTTTTTTTTTAACTCAAACCGAATACACCAAAAAGTTCGAAGTTCGCGAACTTGCGAATGGCCAAAGTTCGAATTGAACTCCGAACTGATCAAACCGTACAGCTCATCCCTAGTGCTGAGCTCATTTTTACCGGTTTCGCTCATCATGTTTAACCGCGTTTTGAAGCCTTATTTTAATATATGACCCAGACATATTATATATCTTTCTTTTTGGCAGACTCAGCCAGCTCTGGGAGTGGATCACGATTCGGCGCCTTTCAGCGCCGAATCGTGATCCGGCACCCAAGGGGTTAAAGGCAGGCACGGTTTGGAAGGGCAGGCTGTGCCCTTCTGAACCGTGCCTGCCTTCAGCCGCTGGACCCCGGCGATCGGGAGGGAGAGAGGCCGCAATGACATCAATCTTCCCCCCCCCCGGGGTCCTGGAGTGCCGGGCTGACATGCAGATGTCAGCCTGCACTGGGAGGGGCCAACAATCAGCCGGAATCCTGGCTGATTGCTGCCTCCTGTGCTAGGACGCGCTCAGCGTGTCCTTAGCAGCCAAGTGGTTAACATATATAAGGTCCTATGAATAATAATAAAAAGTTCTGTTAATGAAAAAAAATTGCTATTTGAAAAACAAAAATCAGAAAAAAGAGTCTGGCGAGAAAATCCCCAAAAATGCCTAAAAAATCCTAAAAATAAATAAATAAAGAGACTTTTTGCTGCAAATTAAAATAATAAACGGTTTAATAGATATTGAATAAAAACGGGAATGTTTTTAACAATGAAATGTAAGGGATTCGCCTGAAAAAACCTGCCAAATGAAATCACCAAATATCAGGGTATTTCTCTGACATTTCACTGCTGTTCTGTGTTCTCTGAATAGATTAACCATTGCTTCTCTTTGGGGATTTCACTGCCGTCGAACAGGCACTTTATATCGTTGTCAATTCACCAAAATTTTGCCAACTGACAGCTTTTTGAATTGTCGAATGGCCACGAAATTGGCCGTAAGGGAAATCCCCTGTTCTGTGCAATTTCGGGGCCATATCGGCTTTCTCTGAATAGCCCCTTTGGTCCTCACTGTGTCGCATTGGCCATGTAAAGGAATCTGTAGGTTGATCGCTGTCTAAAATCACTGTATTTTGTGCAGTGGCGACTCTAGGAACAATATTTAGGGGGGGCAAAGAAGATACCACAGTCAAAACTGGGGGGGCACTAATAATTTTCACCACTAAATCATACCACTGAATAAAACTAAGGGCCCTGTCATCTGGTATGAGCTAAAACACCATCGCTAAAGGAAAAATTTAGCTTGAGTCGCTAAAACTTAGTGCCTGACGACCTACTAACAGATCACCTTGTCCGTGGTAGTCCATGAACAAGGTCGTTTGGCGCACGCTAGGAAAACTAAGACCCGAGCTGAGACCCAGCGCTAATGCAGTTGTGTACAGGATAGAACTGTTTTTTTTTTCCCAGTGCAGAGTGCCGGGCCATACCTACCCCTGCCCTCACAAGCTTGAATATGAACACATCCAGTGAATAACCTCACACCCTGCATTAGTAAAAGCCCCCAAGGTGGCCGTATCATCCATGTTTTGATGCACACATATATTAAGGCTGAAGGGCATTGCATGATAAATACCACCCAACACCATGTAGAATCATTACACTGCATTTAATAGATCCAAAAGGAAGGCCAGGTGAGCCACATTAACTTCCCTGCTGCAGCATATAAATAACACATGTTTCAGGGCAAGACTTATGTGTCCCTTTAAACTTGGTCCACACGGTCACCCTAATAATCACCCGCTTACATACTATGAATATCCCCCAGCATAAAATGTTTAAAATTAGGCAATATATTAGAATTAGGATATATGTGGATAAAGCATACATTTATAATAGAGCCGACTGCAACAGCAACGACAATGCGGACCAGATCCATTACTATGGTGTATGGGGCCAAGAGAACACCTGTGCTGCATTCCTTTCAATTGCCTGTTAATTTTGGGCGAGGATCTGTTTTTTCAGTTTTTTTTGGAGCTAGCACCAGGGTTGAGCAGTAGGTAAAATGTTGCAATTAGCTTCCCTCAAAAAATTAGCGCAGGCACCAAGTGATCTGTTAGCTGCAAAAGCGCTAGAGATCTCTTGCGCTAGCCATGTTAAGTAAAGGACGCGGAAAGTACAGTAAGCTCGCGCTACAAATCGCTAATAGCAACGCGCTAAGTGATTTTTCCTGTTTGTAGAAGGAGGCAAACGATCTGTTGGTCCGGCGCTTGACTCGTTTAACCTGGCGCTAACGCAAAACCATGCTGACGCAAGGGTTAGCTCCCACCAGGTAATAGTGCCCTAAATAAGTATATAAATATAAATAAGATTCCAAAACCCATGATTAATGTGATGCAATGATACCTTGTTATTGTACTAACCTGATACTTAAATTCAATATTTTATTTGCCGCAATTCGGCAGTTTTTGCTGAATGTCTGATTGCTGCTTCAGTGACTCCACATTTAGAAAATTATGGTGACCATTCGCTAAATGGGGAATTCACTATATTTTTGGCGAAATGAATTCCCCGAAATCTGACGAAAAGCAGAGGATCTAAAGATGAATAGACCATTTAGATTCTAACTTCCATAGTGACCCCTAAAATGCCATAAACCCAGGGAAATACAATAAAAATAATAAACAATGTGACATTTAGCCTACCCATTAACCTCTAAAATGCCATTAATCAAGGTAAAACATGAAATGAAAACACTGTGAGGCATGTAGCCTACCCATTAACCCCTACAATGCCTTAATCAAGGAAAAAATAAAATGTATACCGTGAGGGATGAAGCCTACCCATTAACCCTTAATATACAACTAAACCAAGGCCAAAACTAACGTAATACACAATGTAATATATAGTCTGAACAATAACCTCATCACTGCTGAGCCATTTCAACCCTGTGAAAATGTTTAAGTGCCTGTTATTATTTAATGTTTTATGACTTTTACTTCAAACTGAATATGGTCATGTTGGGTATCATTGGAAAGGCCAGAATCTGCCCTAACCAACGACACCTAGAGCGTCCATATAGGATGCACAGGGACGGAGCTACAGCGGTCCGAATAAGTGGAGGAAGCTGGATGCTGATTTTTGGTGGGGGGGCACATGGGGGGGCAAGGAATAACCTAGGGGGGGCAATTGCCCCCCCTTGTCCCCCTGTAGAGTCGCCTATGATTTTGTGGTATGTATTGAAAGGAAATGATCAGGGGTAGATAAGAAGGTTTTTAAGCTCCCTGTCATATGTCATTCAGCTGTCATTTCTTATCTCAGTTGGTAAATGTTGCATCATGGGAAAAATACACAAACTGAAAACAAGAGATCAAAACCTTACTCTATTTTTTCTTCTTGCATGAAATTAGTTCAAACAAACAAAAAAAACAGCAGCATGTGTTATATAATGTGTTTTATAATGTGGTTTTATTTGTAATGCACAATTAATCTAGTTAAAGCTTATGTAAGTGGTAGTGAGTGTCCCTTTAAATTTACATTATGGATATTTGTTAGTTTTTACTGTAAATGAGGATCCAAATTAAGATCCACATTTACGGTAAACGCGGGCAACCTCCAACATTTTTTGAAATTCAGCTTGAGATTAATTTTTTTCAATGGAATCAGTTCATATTTCGAAAAAACTGTCCAATCGGAGCGACCTGAATTTATATGCGGTCTCCCTTTTACCACATCTATTTTGGACTAGCCACTTTATTAGCCGCTGTTGGTTCCAGAAGAAAGCCGCAAGCTCTGCATAGGCTCGCAGTCACATTCACGCATTCACTGAATTGCGCAGGAGCCACAGATGAAGCACAGAGGGAGACTGGGAACCGCTTGCAGGAACACGAAGCAGTAGATCATGCTGCGCTCTCCTCCGTGGGATGAGAAGTGAGTATGGGATTTTACAGGGGGTTCAGTTTAGAATGTTAAGTGATTATGCAAAAGTAAAATCCCTTAACACCAGCTTTTACGAGTTGGTATTTCTTTCAGAACAGAGTAATGAGTTACCATGGAATAGCTCTTTCTTTCAATCTCAGGCACAAATTAACACCTAACTAGATGGGGGCACTATGGCATTTACAACCACTTGTACTAATTGTACCCACCTGCCTATGGATAGGGGCATATGGGGACTATGTCCCCACCCCTATTAATTAGATCCAATGTGCCCACCGACCTAAATGCATACTCACCCTTATGTTTAATTATTACCGCACCTGACACACATCAATGGGAGCCAGAAGGGACCTTTGCAGGACCCACACTTGTATTAATTGCCTCCATCTGACTTACATGGGAGGGGATTCTGGGGGGAACTATGGTATGTCACCCCCACTTGTACCAATTGACCCTACATGCCACAAATGGGTGGTGGTGGCTGAGAGTGGACTAACGTCCTTCCCCATGTCCATGCCTTCAGGTGGTGGAGACTATAGCATGCCCCCACATGTGTTTTAAAATTACTCCCATAACCACTCAAGGGTGAGGACTGGGCAGTAGACACTGAACATGACTAGACCCTATAGACCGGAGGGACCAGTGAGTGGCTCCCCCTTTGTTTGATTATTAACGACAGCAGTAGATGTGCAGTGGCTAATATTTAACCTCAGCAAAGCTGGGATAGTAGTAAGCAAGATAGGTAAATGAACCTCTGGAACCATTTTTCCAGCTTAGTTTTCATACAGTACGTCGATCTTTCCTTTTGTTGTTCTTTAGCCAAATAACCAAACGAATCATGATTCGTCCGTAAACGAATATGCATTTCTAATTGCTAGTCCACTTGAAAATGGATCAGTACCTTTCTTGGAGGGCATCCTTCAATTGTGGTTGCTGTTGATAGCACAGTTGTGGAGGGAGTGGATTTTCTTGAAGTGCTGGTTGAAGTATGAGGAGTGCTAGTTGTACGGCATGTTCCCACAATTGCTTCCACTCGACAGCGCTGATTACAAATAGTATAAAAACTACATCCTGTGGCATCTGTTCCACCATATATTATGTCTCCTGTAAATACAAAGCAATATATTAAATTAGGATGTTAAAATAATGGTGTTATCATTGTTACTGAATGGCTGGCTTGATGCATGAAAAAAAAACCATGCTAAATTATGGGATTCCATGAGACTGGCACCACCTTTAGGTTGCAGATAGTAAAGTCATGTAAAAAACAAAAAGTGTGTCATTCAAAAAGAAAACAGAAAGTTTAAGAAACTTTATTTTTTAATGTAGATTTAACAACCATTGAAAATTGAGGCAAGTATGGTGCAGATATGATACTAGTATAAGAGATATTATGGTAACTTAAATGGTGTCAGAAAAATTACAAGAATTTTTTTTTTTTCTCAATGGAATTATTATTTTTAATAAAACTACACCCAACCCTAACCAACATATTCTGTGCAATTTTTGTACAAGAACATTACTACATTTCGATGTTCGCTTCATTTTTAGGCAACAGATTCACTTCTGCCTCGGCTTCTATGATGCAAACATCATCTAGAGCTGAATTTGTTGCTTAAAAAATGCAAGCATCATGTAATGACGTTCATGTACTAAAACTGTGCAGTATAAGCTGGCGCAGTTTTGAATTTTTTTTTAAATACAATTATTTTGCAGACCGTATCTCTGTTAATTTTGGACACTAATGTTACATTAAAAATGACTTTGTTAACCTGCATTTTAACTGTTTTTTAAAGTCGCGACCTTTTTTATTACACAATGTTACTGCCCGCCACCTGAAGGTGGCGATGGTCTCATGGTTAACCCTATATTATAGTCTTTAGAACATCACATTTCAGAATAAAAAGGATAGAATTTTCAATTATAATTGTATTTAATTAATTAATTAATTATTGACTAATATTCATTGGTCTGACATATGCTCTGTCTATCAGAGACATTTAAAATTAGAGCAACTCCAGTCCTTTGGAATGACCTACCTCACCTTATCAGACTCTTTGGTCTTTCAAGAATTCTTTTTAACAAAAAAGGTTTTAGGATTAGCAAATCACATTCCTGACTAATCCCTCTTCTCACCTTCCATTCTCACGTCGTTATTGGTTTCATAGCTTGCTTTACTACCATGCCCATCACCATTTCTCATACAAATGTTACTACCAGTGATCCTGACCAAAAATAAGATGATTACTCTCCCCTTAAGCTGGCATCAGACTAGCGCGCTATGTGCGCCCGTACTAACATGCTTACCCGCGTCCATCACACCGTTTTGATGCTGCAACGAGGCCGGCCACACGCTTGCGCACGCACAAAATGCACGCGCAACAAGGGTCTGATATCCAAGCCTCTCCGTCAAAGCGCTAGGATGCGCGTTGACGGAGCTGCAAAGCGCGATTCTCCATAGGAGGATCGTGCTTTGTAGGGCTGACCGCACTGAGGTTCCCAGACGTGCGTCGAGTGGAAGGAACGTCCACTCTCACGGACGTTCGTTCCGCTCTCCAAAGACGCTCGTCTGACCCTGGCCTTATTCTCCTCAATCCCAATTTGTCTATTTTGTAAACTAATATAAGCAAGACCATCTAGACTTCATGTCTTTGGTATCTACATTTGTTTGTAATTTTCTTACTTTAATTCCCCATTCTTTGTTGTAAAGAAGAGCTGCAGAAACTGTTGGCCTTACATAAACAATAAGATAATTAGCTACCTTGTGCAATAAATATATTCTAAAATCAACATGAAATACCATCTCCATTTAATTTTCTCCCATTTCTCTTCTCAGTAGATTCTTTTTAAGCATCTCAACTTCTAAACCAATATGGTGCAAAAAAATGATATAAAGTGCCTTCAATACATCTATTTATAGTAAAGCTAATAATGTTGATCAAACATGCACGTTTTGCATAAAGAACCTAAGGGGTTGATCAGAGAGCACCGAAATGCCACCGACATTTTGGTGCTCTCTCGTTCCCTGCACTTCGGGGAATCAAATTCTCCCACCCTGTGGTGGATTCAACATTCATCGCAGGGTCTCCGTAGTGCAGGGAAAATCAGCCGACCGCATCCGAAAACCCAATGCAAAACCGCCGCATCGAATGCAAAACCTCCGAAAAAAACTCAGAACGCATCCGAAAAAAGCCGACCGACGCAAAACCGGCAAAAGAACCACGAACGCATCGGAAAAAAGCAAACCAATCGTCACAAAACCAGCGAATAAAACACGAACGCATCTGAAAAAAGACGACGATCCACCGAACACAGCGCTGACCGGCCACCGGAATAAGCCAACAAGCAGACGAACGGGGTAAAAAAAATAAAACAGAAATTGAAAGTTTTACAATTTTAAACGGCGTTTTCAAAATAATTAGTGGACGAAAATGTCTGGAATTAACATACACTATATTGCCAAAAGTATTCCCTCACAAGTTCATATGCGAGTCAAGGCAGGTGAGCAAATACTTTTGGCAATATAGTGTATAAGGTCCTATGAATAATAATAAAGAAGTCTGTAACAGAAAAAAAAGCTATTTAAAAAGAAATAAAAAATAAAAAACTTTGCCTAAAAAATTTTGCTGAAAAAATCCAGAAAAATGCCTAAAAAAATCCTAAGAAATCCATAAATGAAAATACTTTTTTACTATGGATTAAAAGAATAAACAATTTAATAAATATTGAATAAAAACGGGAATATTTTTAACATTGAAACCTAAGAGATTCGTCTGATTAAACCTGATGAATGAAACCACCGGACATCGGGGCAGTTCACTGACATTTCACTGCTGTTCAGTGATCTCTGAATAGATTAATCATTATGGGGAAGTTCTCTGTTCGGTGCAATTTCAGGGCCAGTTCGGCTGTCTCTGAATAACCTTCGGTACTAACAAAGCCATAAAGTGACTTGTGGCTGCTAAACTCACCCATTATCTCCACACCACACTTGACCCTTTAATAAATGCCGTGCTTCATTATGTTGTTATAAATTAAGACGATATTTTATATCTTAAATAATGGCAATAGGTTTTTTGTTTTTAGTTTATTTTCTGCTGTACTAGCTGGGAATGCAATGGGAGAAGTAATTTCGTTTCACTGTTTAATTTGACTCAAATACTAAATCTGTGACACAGCTTAATATTTAACTCTATATTGGGCCCTATTACGATCTTAACGCAAACGTTAACGCTCACTTGCGTGAGCATTAACGTTTGCTGCGGTATTTACATATTACAATCAAACGCAAACGGGTTAAAACAAACGCCGCAAGCATCCCGGGGCGTAGCGCCCGCTTACCAATGCAGGCAGCATTTTTTGCGCCTGCATTGTAATCCCCTGTTAAAACGGGAGGCGGTAGGGGGAAAACTGCAGGTACAGTTTTTTCTCCCTACTGCCCCTATTTTAGCACGGGATTGTAATTTAGTCCTTAAACTCTGCCCCCCCCCCAGATTATTGCCTACAATTCTTTAAATGCAAAAAATAGCCATAGAATCTTTGGAGATGAAGTTCGGAAACTTCTGGTGGGGGGCAAAGATTAAGATCCTTGCTTTAAATGGACGCTGCTACATCAAGTTTCTAGTAGTTACCTAGTGTCAACATATTCTAGAGCGCTGTACAGATGGACAGATACAAACAAAATATATACCTTGACGGAGGGTATAGGGGGCACTGCTTTTGGAACAATGTGGCTATTACAGCACTTATACAAGTGCTCTGCCAGAAGGCCTGTGAGCATACAATCTAATGTTCATAAAGGGACAGGAGATGAAAGGAAGCAGGGGGAAAGCTTCCATTGGCTGGATGGGCACTCAAGCATCGCCCTGGTCACATGACTTCAGCAAAAGCTGTTGGTTGCCACATCTTACTGGTCATGTGACTGGCAGGGGGGAACTCAATGGAGTCCTATGGACTCCAGTGAGTGGATGCTCGCGACTGCGCTCAGCGCTGCCGCGAGCATCCAGCATTTAAGGCTAGGGTCAGACGAAAGCAGTTTTAACGTGCGTTTAGATGCACGAAATCACGGTCGTGCTAGCAGCAAATGACGGGCAATGATGGCCAATATACGAAGTACGGTCTCACGAAAGTCCGGCTGCGCAACGCAAGTGGCAAACGAACGCATTTTGTCGAGAACGTCAAACCGCTAGTACGGTCGTACAGAGTGCGCTGCGGCCGCATAGCGGCGTGTGTGCATGATTTTGAGATGTCAGACACTGCTAATGTCCGGCCAACATAACGTCCAGATGCAAAAAGTGTTTTATTGATGATCCGTACAAAATCACGAAAGCAAATGCGCATCGTATGACCGTTATCGCGTACTCCGTGAAAAAATGCGTCCATTCGTTCGAACGCACTTTTTCACAGACAACGCGAAAATGCGTTCGTCTGACCCTAGCCTTAACAGGAGGAAACAATGCAGGCAGCATTTTTTGCGCCTGCATTGTAATCCAGCGTTAAAAAGCGGGCGCAAGGGGGAAAACTGCGGGCTCAGTTTTAGCTCCCTTGCGCCTGCGTTTTAACGCTAGGATTGTAATAGTGCCCTTTGTCTTTTAAAAGCAAAATTTGATTAATTGGGGTTTAATTTAGTGATCCAAAATTCGAATTGATATCAACTATCGAATTGATATATGAATTTGAATCGATTCAAAATTTCGATTCAATACAAAATTTAGAATAGATGCAATACGAAACGAAATACGAAATGAAATTAGGTCCGAAATGAGAAACGAAATTCCGAAAACGAAATTATTTTAAAACAAAACGAATCGAAACAAAACTAATTTTTCAGCCATGCATACCCCTAGTACTATGAGAATAATTTACAGGTACATGTTCTGCACGGGGGAATATGTACACCACACTACTTGGGAAACCTTCCTATCCATGATCACATTGATGCAGTGGTGTGATGTGATGTGGATCACTTATAGTGGCTGAATGGTATGGTGTGAACCACCTGCTAGTGATCACTGGCCCAGCATTACAGAAAGGGTACTAAAATTACACTGAGCTTCTCCTTGCTTGATGTAACTCCATGTGGGCCTTTTGCCTAGCAACCACATTACTGTGTTGCAAAACTGTGCTTTAGTATTGCTTGTACTAGTGCCAATAATGGACTATTATGATGCCTCATGTCTGAGACCAATGCAAACATACAATATGGATCACAAAGAACAACACCTTATTCTATCATTAAAAAGTAACACATTTGAAATTTATAGGGTTCGATATAAAGGTACATTTCACTAACCTGGATGAAATATAGCACCATTAACATTACAGCGGCAGAGGGTGGAAGTAGGTGTTGTGGTAAATGGTGTTGTTCTAGTGCTCGTTGAGGAAAATGTTGTTTTACCAGTTGATGTAGGGGCAGATGTTGTGAAACAGTGACTGTAGTCATCACAGCAAAGGAATTTTATCATGAAGTCATAGCACATTCTTGAATTTGAAACCTGATTTGCGTTTTTGCATATCAATCCATTAATTAAATCACACACAACATTTTGTTTTAATTGCGCTATTGTCATAACCTCAAAGCCTTGTGCTCTGCAATCAATATCTTTAGGGTCCCAACAAATTTTTTTTCCTTTTATTATTAAGTCATTATAATTTTCTGTGTCACCTCCATTAATACCAACAGAAACTCTATTCTGATTGAACCATTCTGTCCATCTACACTTTGGTTGACAAGCTGTAGAGGACGTAAGACTTGTCACTGAGGAAAATGTTGTTTTAGTTGCTGGTGTCGTTGTTCTGTAGGTTGAGCCCGTGGTCACGGGTCGGCTTGTACTAGTTTCCGAAGTTGATTTTATTGTTGTAGCGCTTGTTGAGGAAAATGTTGTTTTACCGGTTGATGTAGGGGCAGATGTGGTGAAACAATGACTGTAGTCATCACAGCAAAGGAATTTTATCATGAAGTCATAGCACATTCTTGAATTTGAAACCTGATTTGCGTTTTTGCATATCAATCCATTAATTAAATCACACACAACATTTTGTTTTAATTGCGCTATTGTCATAACCTCAAAGCCTTGTGCTCTGCAATCAATATCTTTAGGGTCCTGACAAATTTTTTTTCCTTTTTTTATTAAGTCATTATAATTTTCTGTGTCCCCTCCATTAATACCAACAGAAACTCTATTCTGATTGAACCATTCTGTCCATCTACACTTTGGTTGACAAGCTGTAGAGGGCGTAAGACTTGTCACTGAGGAAAATGTTGTTTTAGTTGCTGGTGTCGTTGTTCTGTAGGTTGAGCCCGTGGTCACGGGCCGGCTTGTACTAGTTTGCGACGTTGATTTTATTGTTGTAGCGCTTGTTGAGGAAAATGTTGTTTTACCGGTTGATGTAGGGGCAGATGTGGTGAAACAATGACTGTAGTCATCACAGCAAAGGAATTTTATAATGAAGTCATAGCACATTCTTGAATTTGAAACCTGATTTGCGTTTTTGCATATCAATCCATTAATTAAATCACACACAACATTTTGTTTTAATTGCGCTATTGTCATATCCTCAAAGCCTTGTGCTCTGCAATCAATATCTTTAGGGTCTCGACAAATTTGTTTGCCTTTACGTATTAAGTCATAATAATTTTCTGTGTCCCCTCCATTAACACCGATAGAAACTCTATTCTGATTGAACCATTCTGTCCATCTACATTTTGGTTGACATGCTGTAGAGGGTGTGAGACTTGTCATTGAGGAAAATGTTGTTTTAGTTGCTGGTGTCGTTGTTCTGTAGGTTGAGCCCGTGGTCACGGGTCGGCTTGTACTAGTTTCCAAAGTTGATTTTATTGTTGTAGCGCTTGTTGAGGAAAATGTTGTTTTACCGGTTGATGTAGGGGCAGATGTGGTGAAACAGTGACTGTAGTCATCACAGCAAAGGAATTTTATCATGAACTCATAGCACATTCTTGAATTTGAAACCTGATTTGCGTTTTTGCATATCAATCCATTACTTAAATCACACAAAACATTTTGTTTTAATTGCGCTATTGTCATATCCTCAAAGCCTTGTGCTCTGCAATCAATATCTTTAGGGTCCCGACAAATTTTTTTTCCTTTTTTTATTAAGTCATTATAATTTTCTGTGTCACCTCCATTAATACCAACAGAAACTCTATTCTGATTGAACCATTCTGTCCATCTACACTTTGGTTGACAAGCTGTAGAGGACGTAAGACTTGTCACTGAGGAAAATGTTGTTTTAGTTGCTGGTGTCGTTGTTCTGTAGGTTGAGCCCGTGGTCACGGGTCGGCTTGTACTAGTTTCCGAAGTTGATTTTATTGTCGTAGCGCTTGTTGAGGAAAATGTTGTTTTACCGGTTGATGTAGGGGCAGATGTGGTGAAACAATGACTGTAGTCATCACAGCAAAGGAATTTTATCATGAAGTCATAGCACATTCTTGAATTTGAAAACTGATTTGCGTTTTTGCATATCAATCCATTAATTAAATCACACACAACATTTTGTTTTACTTGCTCTATTGTCATATCCTCAAAGCCTTGTGCTCTGCAATCAATATCTTTAGGGTCTCGACAAATTTGTTTGCCCTTACGTATTAAGTCATTATAATTTTCTGTGTCCCCTCCATTAACACCGATAGAAACTCTATTCTGATTGAACCATTCTGTCCATCTACACTTTGGTTGACATGCTGTAGAGGGTGTGAGACTTGTCACTGAGGAAAATGTTGTTTTAGTTGCTGGTGTCGTTGTTCTGTAGGTTGAGCCCGTGGTCACGGGTCGGCTTGTACTAGTTTCCAAAGTTGATTTTATTGTTGTAGCGCTTGTTGAGGAAAATGTTGTTTTACCGGTTGATGTAGGGGCAGATGTGGTGAAACAATGACTGTAGTCATTACAGCAAAGGAATTTTATCATGAAGTCATAGCACATTCTTGAATTTGAAACCTGGTTTACGTTTTTGCATATCAATCCATTAATTAAATCACACACGACATTTTGTTTTAATTGTTCCATTGTCATATACTCAAAGCCTTGTGCTCTGCAATCAATATCTTTAGGGTCTCGACAAATTTGTTTGCCCTTACGTATTAAGTCATTATAGTTTTCTGTGTCCCCTCCATTATTACCAATTGAAACTCTATTCTGATTGAACCATTCTGTCCATTTACATTTTGGTTGACAAGCTGTAGAGGACGTAAGACTTGTCACTGAGGAAAATGCTGTTTTAGTTGCTGGTGTCGTTGTTCTGTAGGTTGAGCCCGTGGTCACGGGTCGGCTTGTACTAGTTTCCGAAGTTGATTTTATTGTCGTAGCGCTTGTTGAGGAAAATGTTGTTTTACCGGTTGATGTAGGGGCAGATGTGGTGAAACAATGACTGTAGTCATCACAGCAAAGGAATTTTATCATGAAGTCATAGCACATTCTTGAATTTGAAAACTGATTTGCATTTTTGCATATCAATCCATTAATTAAATCACACACAACATTTTGTTTTACTTGCTCTATTGTCATATCCTCAAAGCCTTGTGCTCTGCAATCAATATCTTTAGGGTCTCGACAAATTTGTTTGCCCTTACGTATTAAGTCATTATAATTTTCTGTGTCCCCTCCATTAACACCGATAGAAACTCTATTCTGATTGAACCATTCTGTCCATCTACACTTTGGTTGACATGCTGTAGAGGGTGTGAGACTTGTCACTGAGGAAAATGTTGTTTTAGTTGCTGGTGTCGTTGATCTGTAGGTTGAGCCCGTGGTCACGGGTCGGCTTGTACTAGTTTCCAAAGTTGATTTTATTGTTGTTCTAGTGCTTGTTGAGGAAAATGTTGTTTTACCGGTTGATGTAGGGGCAGATGTGGTGAAACAGTGACTGTAGTCATCACAGCAAAGAAATTTTATCATGAAGTCATAGCACATTCTTGAATTTGAAACCTGATTTGCGTTTTTGCATATCAATCCATTAATTAAATCACACACGACATTTTGTTTTAATTGCGCTATTGTCATAACCTCAAAGCCTTGTGCTCTGCAATCAATATCTTTAGGGTCCCGACAAATTTTTTTTCCTTTATTTATTAAGTCATTATAATTTTCTGTGTCCCCTCCATTAATACCAACAGAAACTCTGTTCTGATTGAACCATTCTGTCCATCTACACTTTGGTTGACATGCTGTAGAGGACGTAAGACTTGTCACTGAGGAAAATGTTGTTTTAGTTGCTGGTGTCGTTGTTCTGTAGGTTGAGCCCGTGGTCGCTGGCCGGCTTGTAGTAGATTCCGACGTTGATTTTATTGTTGTAGCGCTTGTTGAGGAAAATGTTGTTTTAGTTGCTGGCGTCGTTGTTCTGTAGGTTGAGGTAGTTGTCACAGGCTGGCTTCTAGTGGTTTCTAAAGTTGTTTTTTTGGTGGTTACCGATGTTGTAGTTACAAAAGGTGTTGATGAACGTTCAGTACTTGTTCCCATAGTTGGTGGACAAGGCTTAAGCTTACAGCATAAAACCTTAATTGCATAATCATAACAAATCGGGTTTCTTGGGTCTTGGTATTTATTGTAGCATGTTAGCCCAAAAGCCACATCACATTTAATATTCTGTTCCGCCTTGTCTATTATGACAAAACCTGAGTCTTTCTTCACCCCACAGATGATTTGTTTTGGATTTTTGCAAATGGGAATACCACGGAGACTAATGGTTCCATATGTTTCAAAGTCTCCACTCTCTGCTCCTGTTTCCGGAGTATAAACATCAATCCATTCTGACCAGACACATTCTTCTACTTCACATATTGTAGAGGTCATTGTAGTGATAACTGTTGGTGCTAGATGAGAAGCAGAAAGAAAATGTAAATGTAAATGTAAGATGGGCATATTTCTAATATTGGCAAAACTGTGGATTTTTTTTCTTTATAACTTACTATTGTGGTATTTTACAATGTGCCAGTGTTGCAAATACCGGCAAAAATCATCACTATTACAGCGCCAATAAATGCCAGCCTTTCACAGAATTAAAATCCAAAGAGCAACAGGGGAAGCTTTACTGTGAAGGCTCCGTTGTTGCTCTTTTGGTTTTAGTTTTGTGAAATCCTGTTTACTCCTGTATATGCAATTACACGATATGATTTCTACTGAATGTTCTGTAGTTTAATATTTAGGTGGAAAGCAAACAATCACTGTGATCCTACAATTCTGATTAGATTACATGTTAAATAACTCTGGATTACCAGGGCTTCTTAGAACGGGTACTGTTGATGAAAATTTCAAATTGCAAATGTACGGAGTTACAGAAATTCAAAGAAGTGCAATGCGGCCACGGCTGAATGCCTCAATTCTTGACAATTGAAATGAACAATTACTATTTACTGAAAATTTTGACCCATTCACTGTCCAGTGTTTTTTTTTTTTCAATTTAAAATTTTTATTTTATATGTAAGTCAGCGTACAGTCAGACAAATAAAGTTAGGGCCACGCAGGGCCACCCAAAACTGTCAGCATACGCACAATGCAAGAAAAATAATCAACATCCTCAAATAGGGGGGGTCTCAGCAAAGAGTGTCAAACAATAGGGGAAAAACACATGCATAGACCAAAAAGAGTCCTCAAGGCTTATAATAGGGGTGGGAGGGTCATAAAAATAAAAAAGGTCAGCATGTAACCAGCTTAAAAAATAGAAATAAAAAGCCATCTTGTAGCCAGCATAAATCAGCATAAAAATGGGGAAAATCTCTGCATGGGGGAGTCATCTCAGGGAAGCATGGGTAAGCAACAGGACGGCTAGCAAAAACATATAACACACCAATCTCCTCAGCCTGTGTCCAGCAGGTAGGCCGCATAGGCAGCCCCATCGTGCCGAAGCATCACATAGAGGGCACAGCGAGCCCAGGAGAGGCCATGACACCATTCCTGCAGCTCCGGTGATACCCAAGCCGCGCCACAAACCAGCACATCAGCCGCAGCCGTAAGAGCCCCAGCCCGCAGTGAAACAATGGACGGAGATGATCCAGTGGTTTTATAAAAACTCACACACCAGAAAGACCAGATTGAAGATACTCGATGTTGGGTTCCTGCAGAAGCTCAAGTATAATCGATCATGGTAGTGAATGGGGTTAAAGAAGTACAGCCAATAATTAATGCATTGGAAAAACATGTGACTCATGTCATGGCATTTATCAATCACTATTTTCTGAGTTTTGTAATGGAGTTGTATTAACAGTCTATATGAGGCTCTGTAGATATAAAGTTTTACCTGTTGAAGAGACTTTGGTGAATGTAAATGGTGGTGTAGGGCTGGTAGCACACGGATACACATTTCTGTAGATGGTTCCATTTTCTTTGCATATAGCGACCATACAGTTTCCAATGCCATCAGTTGTGTTGTAAATGGTCTCATTGATTTTGTAGATGTGTCTTTCATACTCACATTTACATTCTAAAAGAATTAAAGCATAACTGTTTACTTTCTCATAGATCAACTTAAACCCAGCCATGCATATAATGTCAAACGATATCTAAAACCTTACCTTCAATTACATATATGCAGTCAACACCATCAACCATGCAAGTACTGTGGGAAAGAATTCAAAGAAAAGCACCTGAATACAAAAGCTATGAATCACAAAAATAATGTAAAAGTTTTTTTATTTTATTTTAAAACAAGCCATTTTTCTTCCCATGTTGTTTACCAGCCTCCTTATTGCCCCTGGACCCAATGCCACACAAATCGTTAGCCATTATAAATTAATAGACTGCTCATTAACCCAGACATGGACCCCTTGCTCAAAGTGCCCCAAGGGATATCAGCTATACCCTCCTGACGAGGCCTCACAAGGCTGAAATGATCTTTGGAGGTTGCTGTAGCTCGTATGAAGAGAGGGCTGCCTTGGCAATTTTTGTACTGGCCACCCTTTCTGGCTGACTGCAGTCTGATCTGCATATGGCTCAGTCTTCTTTGAAAGGGCACCTTCGAGCTAAAAACCTTTGAAACCTGAGTGGAGACCTACCGAAAGGCAGGCAACTTATGCTGTTGCCTGTTCTCTGGACCTTGTGGCATTGCTTGTTCTCAGGATCCGCAAACTTCGATTACTTGTTAATTTTAAATTGGCACTCTACTCATCCTGACCACTTTATTGTTTTAGGGTGATCAGAATGCGTAAATCCCCCCCCTCTCCCCAATCTGAAGATATTGTTGGGTGAAGTGAAGGTGTTTTTTAATTTTCCAGCTGCTGGTCACAAGATCAGTCAGTAGTGTCATCAGAGAGTGTGCTGACATCACCCTCTATGAGACCACCCGCTGTAATGAGCAGTCTCAGAAAGGCTGCTGATGGATTGGAATCTGCGCAGCTCCAATCCATCGCTCTGCGCAGGTGCTACGGAACCTATGTACGTAAAGAGCGTCAGTCCCGACATGCAATGGTGCACAATTTGGGGTTCCTACACTACGCAAGTTGCATATGAGCGCAAATTGCACAGAGAAGCTTCAGGGACATCTGGGTTTGGGAGTCCCTGAGTTGAAAAGGAGTAGCTTTATGCAGCAAGTGGCAAAAGATGAGTACAACCTCCCAAAAAGTACAACAAAATTAAAAAAAGATTGGGCAGCAGTTGTCAGCAGCTCCTGCCCAATTATTTAAGGGCAAAAGAATGGAACTCTATTTTCATTAGAGTATGTCTTTAGATCACGCATGATATTTCAGTTGAGCCACAAACATGGCTGTAAAGGCAGGTTACTGTACATTTTCTGTATGCTTTCAACACTTTGTTTTGAATAAATGTGGTGGGAGATGGAGAATAAAGAACAGAAAAAATACCTTTTGCAAAACTCTAAAAAGTAGATTGCAAATTGAATACTCACCTCTGGTCCCAGATGCTGGGGATAGCGTAGTTTGCCACCTCATGTCATCGCTAGCAGGAAGCTGAGTACGAATAATTCTGCTTCTCCACATGCAAGATTGTGTGCATGAAATCTCGTAGAGGGCTCATGCTGGTGTCCATGGAGTCCTCATGGACTCCAGGAGATGATACCCGCAGCTCCTGTCACCTATTAGTGGCGTCCATATTTTACAAGTAGAGTCCTTATGGGCTCACTTCTAATAGACCTGGTAATGGGGAGCTTCTAATATGTAAGGGCTCGTTCCACAGCTTTCCATTAACAGCTCCCTCAATTTGTTTGTTATTTTCCCTTCCAAACAGAGGAATAACCTGGAACATGTTACATGTGAATTGCGCATGTACCACTCACATCCAACCAGTCAATTAAAAGCTGTTAAAAATGATTAAATTGAAGAATCACAAGGTATTCGTGATATATTGCATTGAATGTAATCATTCCGACAAGTACTTGTGTATCGCAAAGGTAGGAAATACAAACTGTGGACGTTGACTGACTGCTGAGAAGGCATACGATACTCCTCCACTTTGAACAGCTTTCACATTGGATAGGGGCACGATTGAAACGTAAGGGGTGGACATGATCCCATGACCATGACCAACTGATTAAGCTTTGTTGATCATGGTGGGTAGTGTCCTTTTTAAAGACAAATCAAAAGATAGTTTATGTTACTTTAAAAGAAGACTATAATAATTAAGCTCTTATAAAAGCTACATTTGGGAGTAAAGGAATATAGAACATAATGAAACCCAATATGTACATTGATCCTTAGCCCGTTTCTGCCATTGAATACTATTGTGTTTGAATTTATGTCTGTGTCTGATTAACTACATAAAATGATGGCAAATACACATGCCTACAGCAAGATGTCAGCAGCCTGGACCCTCTAGATATTTTGGCACTACATCTTTCACAGGTCTTCTCTAAACTGATGAGAGGCTGAGAATCATTGTAGATGTACATAAGTGTCAAGCTCTCCTTTTCTGGAATGTGGCAGGGAAGCTGGTTATCTGAGTCTTCCATATATGAGACATTCCGATACGGGTGCTCTACTTGATACTTTAAAAATGGAACGAAATACAGCAGAGGAGGAAAACAGTTTTACCAAACATAGCAATTTCTCCTGCTTGGAACCCTTTCTCCAACTCTATAATGCATCCTGTCATCATCATAGCAGCCACATTTTGAGACACATTTCATTTCATCTTCATCAAAAAGGGGTCTATCGTCTGGGCATGAAGGGTAGCAACCTGAGAAACAAGGAAGAATAGAAAACATATTGCGAAACTTTAGAGGAACCTCATTAAATCATGTTGAGTTTTAATTGATCTTGTTTTTCGGTCACTAATACAATGATAACATTTTATTTGTTTAAATACCTTCTAGACCTCTAATTTCGTAGGAGCATTTCCCACTGGGGTTCCTGCAGGTCCTCATACATGGAGCTCCACATGGCTTATAATGCCATTCACATTCGTCTCTGTCATTGTAGTAATCACAGAACAACGCTGAGAAAAAGCATGAATATAAAATATATCACCGTAAAGCTTGAAACCTTTTGTTTCCATCATTTATAAATAGAGATAAACACGCTTATGGAAGTGAAGTATACTGTAATAAAGATGTACATATGAACTGATAGAATTACAAATGTGTACATGGAGGCAATTACTCCTCCACCCACCAATATTCAAAAAATATGGATGTTTTTCCTGGAATTTTAGGAGAGAAAGATAAAGAGATAGAAAGATAGACGATGACAGAGGAGAAGAAGAGAGAACGCGAAGTGCCGTCAAGACACAATAACAGGCAAAAAGTAATAGCATTAACACATGTAGTGTATTCACTAATTCCCATTGTTTACTGCCTGGTGCAAAAATGGTGAAAATAACCATTGCAGCAAACACGATAAGCTTCAATGATCTAGAGCCACTAAGGGAAAATATTGCAGCGAGTCATTAGGCCTTAGCGGGTCGATTACCGACTCTATTCAGACCAAGACACTGTATTAGAGAGGCTTAAGTATCTTTTTTTTTGGAGCCACTCATCGATACTCCATGGTGGGAAGCACGTGCTCTGCGTGAGATCACTTATGCTGGATTGCGCCTGGACTGCGGAAGGCCACTGGAAACTACTTCTTCCTGGTGTGTCCAATTCAAATTCAGGAAGGCTTTATTGGAACAGCATCAAGGACAACGTTTCGACTCACAAAAGAGTATTTTTCAAGTCCTTGTCAAGACTTGAAAAATACTCTTTTGTGAGCATAAACCTTGTCTCTCTTGATGCTATTCCAATAAAGCCTTCCTGAATTTGAATTGGTGTGCCCGTATCATCTTGCGTGGATTAGCCTCAGTCGTCAATTTAATGGCTGGATCGGAAGAAGAAGGTCCATCATGTTTTTAGGTTTGTTGGGATTGGAAAAGTTCCCAACAGAGCTATCTGTTTTCTGTTTGCAGAAAGTAGTCTCTGCACCAAACATTCAATAGGCAGACTTCAGTGGGGAAGCAAAGTGACCAAATTGGGTCAAGAATAAGTAGAATGCCGAGTACTAGTTCCCATCACATATTTATCACCCCCCCAATTAATTTTATAATTAATTTTCATCATAGCAAAAACCTTGTTTTACTCACGACATCTGTCAGGGGTCCTCCAAGATACACATATTCCAAACTCTCCACAGATTTGAGCATAGGCTGCTACAGCTGTACAAAAACACTCACAATCCCCCCCGGTGTTGCAAGCACAAGAGTCAGAGACACAAGCGTCATAGAAATTTTTTGGATCTACCTACAGAGAGCAGGGGAGAAGGAAAGAAACACCACATTGATGTCAAACATTATTTAAATAATAAACTACAAATCACAAACCTTTGCTAATATTATGCAATTTTATTTTGTAATATAAAGGAATCATCATGTAGAGCAGTGGTTCCCAACCTCAGCAGTGGTCCTCAAGTACCCCTAACAGGCCAGATTTTAAGGATTACCTTGGGGAAATGCAGACTGAATCCTGCAATCACTGAACAGCCAATCATATCACCTGTGCTGTGCTTCAGATATCTGGAAAACCTGACCTGTTAGGGGTACTTGAGGACTAGGGTTGGGAACCACTGAGTAGCACAATGTTTATCAAATGCAATGTAGGTATATTGATTTATTTGGACACTCTTCTCATCATAACAGTGTCAGGTTACTGATGTGGTTATGGTCCAAGGAACAGTGGTGACTCGTCCATAGGTCGAGATAGGACAGCTCCCTGTCATAGTTTTTGGAATAAAATAAATAAAAAATGTTAACTATACAATTTGTTCCGGTTGTTTTTTGTATCATGTGTTACGTCCCTTTAAGCAGTGTCATTGTCTCCTCAACTGTTGCTAGGCAGAGTAAAAAAAAAGAAGATTGACCATCTGTATTTGACGTGCCCAGAATTCTGATAAGGGCTCTACTGGAGATCTTAGAAACATGAACCCCAGCTGTACCTCATCACCCCTGCTGCTGGCTAATTGAACTTTGCTGGGCGTCAAACAAACCGTCCAAAGCTGAGGCTTGACTGCATATTTTGTTCTTCTACACTCACCAGTTGCCTGTCTGAATCTGTGCCTGTCTGTCCTTAATGACAGAAAATGCACCCAATATTTGCCTTAATATGCTAACTACAAATAAAAAAATAAATACTAAGATAAATAATTAAAATAAATAAAAAATAAACAGGATTTCTTTCTTTTACGCACTGAAGTTTTGTATACTCAGAGATATTTAAAATAAAATGGGTGGGAAATACAATCGCTTTTATTCACTTTAATATTTTTTATACTGAATAATGTTTTATGTATACACCTTGTGGCTAAATTCTGGATTACATTTGTAATCAATGAATTTATGGTCATTTTATTTGCCTCGTAAATAGGAATATGTCTATAACGTTTATTCCCAATACATGGAATCATACAAATATTTTGGAGATAGTCGCTCCATATAGACATATTCCTATTCATGATTAAAAACATTATTGTTTCCAGTCTGGCACCCCACCAACTTGATATCTCACCAGCCGCCACTGGCAAGGAACCTGTAGACCAATGGTTTCCCAGCCCTGGCCCTCAGGACCTATTAACTGGTCAGATTTTAAGGATCACCTAGGGGAAATATAGACGGAATCCTTCAATCACTGAGCAGCAAATCATATCACCAGTACTGTGCTTCAGATTTCTGGCAAACCTGGCCTGTTAGAGGGACCTGAGGACAGGTTTGGGACACACTGCTATAGGCCGAGTTTTCCCAACTATTTCCTATTTTTATAACAAGTACTAAGTTTGTAGCTCCGCACACAAAGCCAGTAAATTACATTTCCTGCTCTCACTCAAGAAAGGTTCATTGAGGTCCTGTGACAGGAACATGTAGTCACTTCTGGTAGAGCAATACATGCACAAATCTCTGTGTAATTATGTCACTGGTGACTGTCAGCCGGGAAATTAAAAAATCCCAGCTGCTGGTGATGCTGGGTGGCGTGGAGGAAACTCCAGATCGGGAGAGCTGGGAGGGGGCCAAAGTGGGGTCACTTCTCACATCCCAACCAGTTTAAAATTCTAAAGTGTTAAGGATAAGTAGAGTGAACTTTAAAGTTTACAGCTACGTTGGAATAGTGAATGGAGCCATTATGTATAAAGGCTCTGACCGGTAGTTTAAAAGCTTGGTCAGAAAAAGGGGCCATGGTTTTGCAATGGAATAAAATGTATGACTTGAAGAACCCTTTTCGTCTATGCTTTATTTTTATTATATTATATGTTCCTGGGATGTAAAAAGCAAACTTAATTTTTACTAAAATGTCAATTTACCTTTGCATAACAAATGAGAATTAAAAAAGTATAAAAAAAAATAAGATTACTTAATGATGCAACAATTTTATTAGGATTTAAGATAATTTCCTTTGTAGTAATGGAAGACTTTAGCAAGTTCTTTGATGAAAATCTGTATACCACACGCACACTTCTTTGGCTCACATTTGAGCAAACTTGCATGTTGTTCATATAGAAAGACATCTCGCCCTGCAGGACAATGGACTTTTGTATAATATGTATTCCCTTCCCCCAGCACAAACTGCTTCTTAAAATAAACCTATTTTTGCTCCCGCTCCTTTTTTTATGTGATCTTGTTTACGACTGACTTATAGAGAAATAAAAATTCCTGATGATGAAGTTGACAAAAGTAATTGCTCCCCCCAAGATACATTACTGCATGCTATCACACCCCGCAGGCCACAAAAAAAACTACAAACGTAAATTAAAAGTTCAGTTTGTGTGTCAGCTGTACAGCACTACAGAATTTATTATTAATCGTTTTAGAAGATGAATGGAATTTCAGAGTAAAATTGAGGGAAATTCGCTCCCTGCTTAAATGAAAGAACAGCCCTGTCAGGAACTCTGTCATGGATGCCTACAGGGCGTCGCCATCTTGGAAATAGCATTGAAACAGCAATTTGAGGTGCAGTAAAAGCTGTTTTTCGTCTACCTGTTGGGTGAAATCAGAACAGCCAGCCTATAGGAGACAGGCAATGAAGGGTACACTTTGAAGGCTTTGAAAATTCAAGCTGCGGGTTTATATTCTGTGACACAGCGTCACAAACCACATATGCTCACAACTGCATGCTCGGCTCTACACAAAGTCTGCATAGTTAATGTGCATATGGTTTGAGTTCAAGCTTTATTGAGCTTAGTACATTTTGCATATCAACTACATAGTTACATAGGCCGAAAAGCCTTTCACACATCACGTATTGTGGTTGATGCAAAAGAAGGGAAAAAAACCCAGTCTGAAGCTCTCACCAATATGCAAGAAACAGGGAAAAATTTCCTTCTTGATCCCAGAATGCCAGTCAGATTTCTCCTTGGATCAAGCAGCCATTATCACATATTAAATCTTATAACCCTTAGTTAATATTATGTTTGTGCAGGAAATCATCCAGTCGTTGTTTAAAAGTCTGTACAGTCTCTGATCCAACCACCTCAACAGGCAGAGAATTCCACAACTTTATTGTTCTCACTGTAAAAAAAAAAACACCTTTCTATACTTTAGGCTAAATTTCCTTTCCTCCAGTCTAAATGGCTGACCTCATGTCCTATAAGCATTTTGAGATGTTACCTTTAATCTATATACAATGTATTAGCCTACCATCTACAAGATTGCATTTGCATCTATTAATCTCACGTACATGTGGGTGACAAATGGAAAACACACTGCTGGTGATGATACTGCATTGTTTCTGTGCCCAAGACAACCTGTAGGGGTTCAAAGAGCATGGGTACTTGTGAAGTACGGCATCTGGGCAGAGAGATGTCAGCTTCCAACTGTTACCAAACTCTTCTACATTTCCTACTATAGCATTTCCTCTGGTAGTGAAATCATTGTTTGCGTTGCCATCGTAGTTTCCACATAATCCGCACAGACTTCCCTGTTGGAATAGAGATTTATTGTTTTTATTTCTGCAAAATTAAACTTCTTAAAACGTAAAAATTTCAAAACGTATACAGATGACTTAGAAGCAGTAAGACTCTCCAAAGTAAACACATATTTGCACTTTGCAGTTAGTGAGTGGTAGGGTGTTGTGTGTAATCATCATGACATTCCCATTAACCGCAAGTGATTTTCCTAAAAAAAACAAACTAACTGCCAGGAACAGTTTTTTTTTACTTTTGGACTATCATTTTAAAATAATTATACAGTAAGAAATATTTGGGAATATTCCCTATATGTTTCTCACTGCAATGACCCATTTGGCAGGCAGATGTCACCATCTGCTGGCCAAATGGAGTTACTGCAGGTCTGAGCTCCATGCAAGATCAGCTGAGGCGATGTCATATGTACACATTCCCAGCTGATTCTGAATAGTGTTCGCACCTCGTGTGTCATGCCCATGGAGCTAAAATTATATGGGCATATCCCAGAGCCTAAATACAATTGAAATTAGTTTGCAACAAAAGGGCACAAAGACTGCAACCCTGCAGTATGTAGAACTCATGTGCTGAGGGTAACCCTGCAGGTAAGGCTTCAAACTAGACATGTGCATTCGTTTTAATACTAAAACTATTTAGTCCGAATTTTGGGATAATTTAGTTTTCGTTTGACTCAAGAGAAACGAAACTGCTCAGTACAAAAAATGAAAGAAACTAAAGAAAAATGCATTACATTTTAGTTTCAGTCCTTTTTGTGATATTACATTGATGAGTGAAGGAGACCAGCAATGAGGAGAGCAACATCGGAAAGCTACAGAAAAGGTTTGTATGCGTAATCCTTCCCGACCCCTACCTGAAAATCTGACAGTGATAGAGCTCCAGAATACTCACTCGCAGCACAGACAGCCAGCACAGGAGAGGGAACCTTTACTTAAACCTTTCATGTCTATGAGGCAGACAAGATTATAAAAGCAGCTGGAGGAGGAAAACATTCAAATAAATCACACTGAAAGCTAATGACAGAGGAGGGCTGGATAGTAAAAACCCCTTTATAACAAGCAGCGCTGGGAGAAGAGAAGGACTTTATACAACGTGTGTTATCTCCCCTCCCGCTCTGCATAATAGGGGCTTAGGTCTCATACATTTTATATTATCCAGGATCACTATCCCCCTTTCCTCATCTATAATACACATTTTATATAAAGTCCCTCTCCTCTCCCAGTGCTGCTTGTTATAAAGTTTTTTTTTACATCTGATAAATTTAGTATCCAGCTCTCACAGTTACTCTGTCATTATGAGCCTTCAGTGTGATTTATTTGAATGTTTTCCCTGGATTTAAAGTGCTTTATTTTATTATAAAAATAAATTTGCACCAGTCATCTCTTCTCTGAGCTTTCAGACCGATTTACGTTAATATTTTCCCTCTCCCCTGCTTTTATAATCCTGTCTGTCTCCCCACAGAGATACAAAGTTTAAGTAAAAGTTCCTCTCCTGTGCTGGATAAGGCTAGGGTCAGACTGCAGTGCGAACGCGTTCTGGCGCAATTAATCACGCCGTGCTAGCAGCAGATGCCGGGCAATCCAATATACGAAGTACGGTCGCACAAAAGTCCGGCTGCAACGCAAGTGGAAAATGAACGCATTTGAGAACGTTAAACCACTAGTACTGACGTACAGAGTGCGCTGCGTCCGCTAGCGGCATGTGTGAGTGAATTGGAGACATCAGACGCTGCTAATGTCCGGCCAACATAACGTCCAGATGCAAGAAGTGTTTTATTGATGATCCGTACAAAATCACGGATGAAACTGCGCATAGTATGACCGGTATCGCGTACTCCGTGAAAAAATACGTCCATTCTTCGAACGCACATTTTCACGGACAACGTGAAAAATGCGTTAGTCTGACCCTAGCCTAAGCATTGCATTCTGAAGTTCTGCACCCTCCACATGCCAATGCAGTAGGATGTTCTATACAGAGAGGGGCATTATTTTAACGCAGGAGGATGTTCTATACATTATACAGAGAGGAGCATTTTTATTTTTTGCCCTTTAAATCCAGTGGTTGTGAGCGCTGAGGTCGGCGGCTTGTTATATTATCTCTCAGTACAATGTATCAGGCTCAGCTGTTACAGTAACTGACTGCTGCTCATTACAGCGCTCAGAGTTTCAGTAAAACAAGGAAATAATATTGTTATAACCTCTTACATATAAAAATATTATTTACTAGTTTTACTGAAACTCTGAGCGCTGTGATGAGCAGCAGTCAGTTACTGTAACAGCTTTGCTTGACACATTGTGCTGAGAGTGAGAGATACTGTAACAAGCAACGATCTCAGCCCTCTGAGGAGCCACTACAATAGTAATTGTATCCGCTGTTTTTCGGATGAATGAAATTAGTTTTCATACTAAAGAACTGAAAACAAATTTCTTTAGCAACTAAATAAATTGTGTTTTAGGACTAATCCATTAGTTCCAAGCGAAATTTTGTGCTGTGCACATGTCTACTTCAAACTGGAATTCTAGGTGACCTGTCCTGTTTAGCTAATAGATTTCCCTCCTGCAGCATTTGAATTATACATATTGCAGAGTGGCATCTTCCCTGTGTTCTCCCGCTTCATGAAATAATACCATAGGTCCAGGAAAACATGGCCATTTTTCTGGACGCATATTGATATTTCATGCAAAGGGAGAGCAAAGGGGTGGTGCTGCCCTGCAATATGTATAATATATATGCTTCAACAGGGAAGTCAGATAACAAATCAAAGGATGTGAACTGGGTTGCCACTCGGGTTGCTAGGTCGGCCATGTTTTCCTGGACACATATCACTATTTCATGCAGACGTGAGCATGGGGAAAAAAGTACAACCCTGGAACATGCGTTATACATATGCTGCAGGAAGGAAATCAAGGTAGACCAGGGATTCCTTTTTTAGTTCTTACCTGCAGCATATTGATTCTATGTGCTGCAGGGTTGCATTCATTATGCACTGCCCATCAGTTTGAATAAATCACTTGCTCAGGAAAACAAGGCCTATCTGGCAGCCCTAGGTGCCACATTGATTTCCTACCAGTCCTGCGTGAATTCTACATATTGCAGGCTTGTTTTATTCATTCCCTACCTCTCAGCATGAATAAATTATATGTGGCCAAGAAAACGTGGAGAATCTGGCAACCTTACATTCTGGAGGGTTTGTAGTGGGGGTGGGGGGTTGCATGTAATGTTCAAGCCTGTTTTTGACATTTCTTTCAAAATAAAAAAAGAGGACTTCACTTTTTCGGATTGTTATATGACCAGTATTAAAACAAACATTACTTGATCACCCTATCCCTTTAAAGTGACATGGTCTGACATGTAGCTGATGTCAAGTCTAAAAGATCAGATGTTATTGTTATTACTAAAAACAATGTGACCAACTTGAAAGCTCGAGGTCCAGATGACCAGATTATTATCAATGCCTTTGTTAGAGGGAAAGGCCATATGTGATACTAGAGGTGATTTATCACAGATGAGGCTAGATTAGAAGCTTGGCGTAAACATTGCCAGAGCACTGGTAAATTTAGCAATTAAAGGAATTAGACAAGAGGGTCCAACCAGACATGGACGTGGCAACCAGCTGCTTCTGCTGAAGACGCAGCTGTCATGTGACCGGGGCGATGCTTGAGTGAGCATCCAGACAATGTCTCCCAATGGAAGATTTCCCCCTACTTCCTTTCGTCTCCTGTCCCCTTATGAACATTAGATTGTATGCTCACAGGCCATCTGGCAGAGCACATGCATAAGTGCTGTAATAGCCAGTACCACATTGTTCCAAAAGCAGTGCCCCCTATACCCTCCGTCAAGGTATATCTTTTGTTTGTATCTGTCCATCTGTACAGCGCTGTGGAATATGTTGACGCTAGGTAACTACTAGAAACTTGATATACTGTAGCAGTGTCCATTTAAAGCAAGGATTTTAATCTTTGCCCCACCACCAGAAGTCTCCGAACTACGTCTCCAAAGATTCTATGGCTATTTTTTGCATTTAAAGAATTGTAGGCAATAATAATCAGGGCCAGAGTTTAAGAATTTAAGATCCTGCTTTAAAGTCCACGGAGTTACCAATTTGTTTTTTGAAAGAGAAAAAATAACCAAAGTAGTAGTGGGGAGACACTTGTGTGCTTTTAGGCTGCGGTCAGTCGAGCGTCTTTACGAGTGGAAGGAGCGTCTGTGAGAGTGGACGTTCCTTCCACTCTGACGCCCGTCTGGCCACCTCGCTGAGCGCAGTTAGTGCACTCAGCGCTGCAAAGCTCGATCCTCTTATGGAGGATCGTGCTTTGCAGCCCCGTCGAACGTGCGTCGAAGCGCTTCGAAGGGGAGGCTTTCTAAATTGATGCAGCAGGCCTGCTGTAGCGCACGCAATTCGTGCACGCTATAGCGTGTGGTCGGCCCCGTTGCAGTGTCACAAGACTGCAAAGAACCCCAGGAGGCACGTCAGTACAGGCGCACATAGACACAGCCAGATGGTTAAAAAAGTACCTGTCAGTTACATCAGGACGACCGGGGGGGGGAATCCCTAGAAATATTCATTAATAGCTTGATGTACCTGGTCTATAAATGACTATAACATAACTTTTATTGAGTGCCAGATAAAAGAGAAACTGCACTAGCAGTGATTGCTGATTATCTAGGGCCTTCTACTTAGAAACATCTACAACGTACCATGTGGCAGAAGAAAAACCAGAGTGGACGAGAGAGACCCACCAACTAAAGACCACAGAAAAATGTCAGACTCATGATAACTAATAAAACATGAAAGGAACATGTGAGCACAACATCTGTAATGAACGTTCTAATGTGGCCAAAGAAGAACCTCAAGCAGGGGTAGGATAAAATACAAGGCACCAAAATCAGGGTGATTGCAGGTGTTTAGAAAAGATTGGAAATAGACCTTCAAGGGCCTGTAGGAATAGGAAAGGCAAGAAATACATAGGAGACCCCTTATTACTATTTCCAACTCCAGTACTCAGGTTCCTCGGCCGAACTGAATTAAAAGAGGCCCCCCAAATAGAGACAATAAGGGGCCAGGGTTTAGTTATTGGTTGACCACATGCCCGTCTGGTAGCGCTAGAACAAACCAAATGAAAACAAATATGCCACATGTTCATGTCACTTCAGGTTCAAAAATAGAGTTACAATCTATGGGCCCTATTCCAAGGTTGGTGCCAACTTAACCAGAGCTGTTGTTATCTTAATAACTCCATAGACTATAATGGCCCTGGGAGGTTTACAACAGCTCTGGTTAAGTTAACACCAACCTTGGAATAGGGCCCACTGTCTATGGGGTTGCTTAGCTTACAGCAGCTCTGGTTATGTTTACACCAACCTTCGAATAGGGCCCTATAGAAACATAGAAAAATGTCGGCAGATAAGAACCTTTCGGCACATCTAGTCTGCCCAATTACATGGATACTTTACCTGGATTTATCTTTTGTTTAGGATAGCCTTATGCCTATCCCATGCCTGTTATGGGCACTATTCTCTTTGTGGCACTAAAATGGGGAGGCAAACGCGGAAAATCTGTGCCTGCAGGTTTCCCCATAATGTACCCATTTTAGTACCATATTCTGGGCCAGGAGCTAATTCAGCAGCCTGCCCCAGAACGCAGCACTATCATCCATGACACTCGCGGTAACACTTCGGTGCCGTCACAAGTATCACCTCCTAGAGACCAAAGGACTCCATGGAGGGTTGCTCTGCTGGGCTGCGAGATCACGCAGGGCCGCAGAGTGATTCGTGGAGGAAGACTGGAGACTTTTTGTCCCCAATCTCACTCTGCTCCCAGTAGCCAGAAGCAGAGGAACGGGCTTCCATTCATCCTGTGGAATGAGAGTTCAGTATCTGATTTATTGGGGGAGGGTTGTTTAGCCGGTGTTGACTGATTCTGCAAAAGCGGAATCAGTTAGCACTAGCTTTTAGAATTTGCTAAATTGTAGGTTTGCTCATCGGTAGGGTAATTAGCGTTAGGACTTTGGTCTACCCATATTAAGTATAGGATGCACAAAGTACAGTAAGCTCGCAGAAGCTAGCACAATCACTGATGCACAAACAAATGTCTCACGGGTTTAGCATTAGGGAGGTAATATGGGGGGCATGCATTAAAGTCACTTATCCTGACGTTACCGCTTACTCATCCAAATGCTACAGTTAGCGTTCACTAGATAGGGTCCTATGTATTTTATTGCTGGTGCAGCTTCATTAGGAGTTTTAGTATGTCTGAATAAGGTAAAAATGTCATTCAGACGATTGCGGTCAATATACCAGCTCCACCCATTAAGATAATGGCAAGATTGGAATATGGACCTTTCTATTTATTTTTTCACCCTATCTTATTTCTTCAGATAAGATCAGAAATAGATAGTAAGACACCATTTTTTTTTTTTACATTTTCCTGAAAACATTTCATAAGCTACATTGTGGATTTTTGGGGTTTGCCAATGCAGTAGAGGCCAGGAATTTATGTTATAATGGACTTTTCGGAATGCAGATGCAATCTGGAAACATTCAAAACAGTTTACTATTTGAGTTTTTTGCTGCACAATCTTATACAGATCCTCACCTGGTATTGGCTGTTGATTTTGATGAAAATGCTGGTCTTCCTGTCCCACAAAATTATCAATCCAATATGTGCTTCCACGACCAAATAGATACCCATTAATCGGACCCGAAAGGGAACCACCTGTTCTGTGCCTCTCTGTACCACGCTGAGATGGTTATCATTTAGGATAAGCTCATATCCCTGTAGAAGGAATATAATGGTACATGAAGAAACAAGTTAACATGACAGAAAAATTATAAAAGAAGAAAATCTCTGATACTATTAACTTTGCTGATTTCTCTATAAAGACAAAACAAACAAAAACCCAAAGCTGTAAATCCTTGAAAAATGCCCACTGCCTTATATTTCTTCTCTTGATTACATATTTTTTTCTGGTTGGCGCACCTCTCATTTTTAATTTTAATAATTTGGTAAGTGACTAAATACAGTATGTCATACTGGATGGCTGGATGGAGTAGAGGCTCTATAACCATGGAGACCCGGGTTGGAATCCTGGCAAGAGCACCTCTCCAGTAAGTGTTCTTGGGCAAGACACCTAATGGTTCATACTTGCCTACCACACAATATTGCTATGGAGTCCAGTGGTAACATGCATCTCTACCCTTCGACCGTGGAGAAGTCAGTCAAAATACCATTCAGCGCATCCCTCCACATACAACTGGGGAGAAGCAAGTTGAGATTTACGAGAAGTGGGATCAGCCTAACTATCCAGTCACTGCTCTACAATCATGGAAAAAAACCTCAATCCCACTCAGAAGATGCCACCAGCGAGTGTCCTTGTGCAAGACACCCAACGATATGGATCCGCCTACTTCACACAATATTTGTACATCTCATAGATTGGGAACAGGGTCCCGCTGAATCAGGTCATCATCCATGTGTGGTATTCTAATGTATCAACTCCTAGTACACTGATCTTGCAAAGCGCTGCGGGATTTGTGGCGCTATATAAATAAAGAGGAATAATAATCCAAAAAAAAAACAACATGAATAAACATGTTCTATCGTGGTCACTTCGATATGACAATGATCTTTTATTATCTCCTTGTACATGCGCCCCTCACTTACATCTTCAGGACTTTTCCCAGGGTGCCCCCTATTTTTGGAACTCCCTCACAACATTCGACTATCCCTGTGCTTCCTGTCTTTCAAAATATCTCTAAAAACACCTTACTTTAGAGAAGCCTATTGGCTCACTCCATAATCCCCCCATTGTACCATTCCTCATCTATCTCCTACACAGGCCCATTAATTGTCTTACTCTGCTGTTCACCCTCACCTCTGCGTGTCACCCTCTCCTCTTGGATTGTAAGATCATGTATGCAGGGTCCTCTTCTCCCATTGTCAGGGCCGTTCTGTCCATGGTGCTGGATGGTGCCATGGCTCCAGGCAGCACTTTGCCAGTGGCAGCATTTTGGGCCTCTACTAGGCACAACACACATTAGGGTGAGTTTTATTCCTGTGGAGCCCTGTGATATACACTAGGGATGAGCCGAACACCCCCCGAGTTCGGTTCGGGCCCGAACCCGAACTTCCCAAATGTTCGGTTCCGAACCCGAACCAGAACTCGAACTCAATGCAAGTCAATGGGGCTGAAAATTCGGTTTTTAGAGTGCCCTCCAAGATGGCATATATGCTAGATATTTGCCATAAAAGGTGTATGGGGGTGCATGTAGTGCCCTGGGGGACAGGAAACAAGGTCAAAGAGTAAAAAAAAAAACGTTTTTAAAGGGACAGAGAGTTTTCCATGAAATAAGGGTTAAAAATAAAAACGAAAAATTCCTTCAAATATCGTGCCTAGGAGGTCCCCATAACCTGCCCGTGAAGTGGTGGATTTCTAGGATGTATAGAAACACTTAAAAACAAAAAAATGACATTTCAAATGAAGGTAAATGCTTTTCCTTTAATCTATCCATAGACAACTGCTTGGGGCGGCAGTCTGTATGAAAAGAGGAGACATTTTCGTACACGCAGAAAAAGTTTACAGATTTTTTTGGCTAAATTATTGTGAAACTTATGCAGGCTTTGGATGAAAGTAACAATAGGTGCTTCAAAATTGGTCCTTTAGCATGCCGTCACACCGTAACCCCTCTGAGGATATGAATCTGATACAGGCGTCAGTGGCAGTGCACCCAAATATTGTGCTTTTGGTGCCAGGCCTGCAAGTACTATCATACAGTAACCCCTCTGTGGTATTGTGGAAGAATGCAGGGGTGAACCTTGCGGTCCTATATTGAAAAGTTTTTTATCTGGTAATGGACGTCAGTGCACCCAGATAGTGTGCCTTTGGTGGTATTGTGGAAGAGTGCAGGGGTGGACCATGTGGTCCTATATTGAAAAGATATGATTCTGGTCAAGGCGTCAGTGCACCCAGATATTCTGCCTTTGGTGCCAGGCCAGCAAGTATCATCATACAGTAACCCCTCTGTGGTATTGTGGAAGAGTGCAGGGGTGAACCTTGCGGTCCTATATTGAAAAGTTTTTTATCTGGTAATGGACGTCAGTGCACCCAGATAGTGTACCTTTGGTGCCAGGCCAGCAAGTATCATCATACAGTAACCCTTCTGTGGTATTGTGGAAGAATGCAGGGGTGAACCTTGCGGTCCTATATTGAAAAGTTTTTTATCTGGTAATGGGTGTCAGTGCACCCAGATAGTGTGCCTTTGATGCCAGGCCAGCAAGTATCATCATACAGTAACCCCTCTGTGGTATTGTGGAAGAGTGCAGGGGTGTACCATGTGGTCCTATATTGAAAAGTTTTTTATCTGGTAATGGGCGTCAGTGCACCCCGATAGTGTGCCTTTGGTGCCAGGCCAGCAAGTATCATCATACAGTAACCCCTCTGTGGTATTGTGAAATAATGCAGGGGTGGACCATGTGGTCCTATATTGAAAAGATATGATTCTGGTCAAAGGCGTCAGTGCACCCAGATATTGTGCCTTTGGTGCCAGACTAGCAAGTATCATCATACAGTAACCCCTCTGTGGTATTGTGGAAGAGTGCGGGGTTGGACCCTGCTGTTCAAAAAATTAAAATGATATAAATCTGGCAAGGGCGTCAGTGCAGCCAAATATTGTGCCTTTCATGGCAGCAAGTGCATTCACACCGTAACCCTTTTGTGGTATTGTGGAGTTCAGTGCTGGAGGTTTTGTGCATGCAGAAGACATCCCCGATCTATTCCGCTACGTCAGCATCAGGGGATTGATAACTGCTGATCCAGGACTGATTCATTTTTATAAATGTCAGCCGGTCCACAGAGTCGGTGGACAGACGCACTCTTTTGTCTGTGACAAAACCTCCAGTGGCAATGAACGTCCTTTCGGAAAGCACGCTAGATGAAGGGCAACCTAGTAGCTGCATAGCATATTGGCTAAGTTCTGGCCAGTGATCCAATCTCAACACCCAGTAAGCCAGTGGATCATCTGCTGGAAAGGTATCCAGGTCTGCCCTTGCCCCTAGGTAGTCCTGCACCATACGGTGAAGACGCTGGCAATGGGTGCCTACATTTGACGTCCCTGGGCATTGAGGACTAAAAAAATTTAAAAATGCATCAGTCAAGCGGCCCTGGCCTTCACCACTATTCCTCTGATCACCCGCAGCCTCAGAAGCACGTGTGTCAGCACTTGGTAATCTACCAGTGCCTGGAAAGGTGTTACACAAGTGTCGCTTTAGAGCGTCCTCAAGTTTTTTTGTCCTGTGCTCCCTCTGTTCGGGCAGGATGAGCTCTGCAACTTTCCCCTTGTATCGTGGATCAAAAAGGGTTGCCAACCAGTAATGATCCCTCTCCTTGATAGCACGAATCCTGGGGTCCTTTAGCAGGCTTTGCATCATTAGGGAGCCCATGCAGCGTAGGTTGGAGGTGGCATTAGCTTCCGAGTCTTCCTGGTCAATGAGGATGACCGTATCGTGCACTTCCTCCTCCCAGCCACGCACTAGCCCTTGTGTTTCTGGGCACATGAAACCCTCCCTTGAGGAATCCCCACCTTCAATGCCCCCACTACTTAAATATTCTGCCTCCTCCTCCTCCTCATCCTCCTCCTGTCTGATCTGAGTAGGACCCGCTGGAATGCTGTCTGCAGAAAGACTTTGGCCTTGAAAGCTAGGGAAGGCCTCCTCTTCCTACCGCTGCTCTGCCTCTAGAGCCACATCTATAATTCCCCGCAGAGTGTGCTCCAGCAGGAACACTAAAGGAATTGTGTCACTGATGCATGCACTGTCCCTGCTCACCATCCTCGTTGCCTCCTCAAATGGTGACAGTACAGTGCATGCATCCTTGATCATCAGCCACTGCGGGGGAAAAAAAACAAGTTGACCTGAACCTGTCCTTGTGCCATACTCACACAGGTACTCGTTGATAGCCCTCTGCTGCTTGTGCAGATGCTGCAGCATTGCTAATGTCGAGTTCCACCTGGTGGGCATGTCACAGGTCAGACGGTTTGTGGGAAGGTGGAATTCTCTTTGAATTTCTGCCAGGCGAACGCTTGCTGGGCATGACCGTCTGAAGTGGCTGCAGACTTTTCTGGCCTGGATGAGAAGCTCTGGCAGCCCTGGGTACTTGGTTAGGAAACACTGTACCACCAGATTTAGGAGGTGTGCTAGGCATGATACATGCGTCAATTTACCCTTGCGTAGGGCGGAGAGAAGGTTGCTGCCATTATCACAGACGATCATTCCCAGCTCAAGCTGGCGTGGTGTTAACCATCTCTGCACCTGCCCCTGCAGTGCTGACAGAATTTCTGACCCGGTGTGGCTCCTGTCCCCCAAACAAACCAGCTTAAGCACAGTATGGCATCTTTTTGCTTGAACCATTGCGTAGACCCTGTCAGGCGTCAGTTTAACTGCCACTTCGCCAGAGACAGAGAAGGAGGAAGAGGATGAAGAGGGAGAGGTGGTGGAGCAGACAGACCTCATACAAGCAGCTTTCTAGAGGTGTGGTGGATGAACAAGCTCCAGCACAGAGCCCCGTCTTGGATCCCTCCCAGCTGCGATCAGAGTTACCCAGTGTGCCATGAAGGAAATGTAACGACCCTGTCCATGCTTGCTGGACCACGTGTCTAAAGTCACATGCACCTTGTTGCTGACTGCCTTTCCCAATGACTGGATAACATTGTCTTCCACGTGCTGGTATAGTGCTGGAATGGCCTTGCGTGAAAAGTAATGGCGTTTTGGAACCTGCCACTGTGGTACAGCACATTCAGCAAATTCACGGAAGGAAGCAGAGTCCACCAGCTGGAAAGGCAGCAGCTGCAATGCGAGTAATTTTGCTAAGCTGGCATTTAGACGCTGTGCTTGTGCATGGTTGGGACAATTTTTTGTTCTTGCGCTGCAGCAGCTGCGGCAACATAATCTGACTGCGTAAATCTTCAGCTGCTGGGATGATGTCACATTGTGAGGAAGGAGCTGGTACATCCATTACTGTAGCATCATCCCTGTCGGTGGAGGTTGTAGGCAATGACATGGCAGGACATACAGTGGGGGTAGAGACAGATGAGGAGGAGGACCTACGCAAAGTTTTTGCACCAACGGAATGTGTGGCAGTTGTTCATATGTCGCCTCAAGCACGTGGTACCCAAGTGTCCGGTATCTTTCCCACGCTTAAGCCTCATCTGACATAGATTACAAATAGCAACGCTGCGCTCTACTGCACATTTCTTAAAGAACTCCCAGACAACAGAGTTCCTGCGTGTGTTCTTTGAGACAACAGCGCTCTGCACCGGAGCAGCTATGACATGTGATGCCTTGGACTGGCTAGTGCTACAGTTGGTCACAGAGGATGTTGTGCCTCGTGTTTGCTGTGCCTCCTCCTCCCCCTCTTCCTCACTTAATTCCTCTGTTCGATCAGGCACCCAGGTGGAGTCAGTGACCTCATCATCATTGTCATCATCACCCCCTATCTCCTCATCACTGGAGCCAACTTGGCAGTATGCTGCAGCTGCTGGGGCAACATGAGTGCCAGTTATTTGTGTGTCATCACTGGCACCCCCTTCCTCTAGGTTGATTATACTCCCTTCTTCAACCTCAGAGATTGAATCAGAGCACTGTACTTGCTGCGCATCCTCAAGCAGCATGTCACTCTCATTGTAGTCAAACAATTCAGCTGACTCCTCCGTGTGTGATGGCGAGGCTAGAGGCTACGGCAGGATTAGCTGTGGACATGGAGGCTGCATTAGATGCTTTGGCAGCTGAGGTGGACTGTAAGGCACTAGAAGCCTGGCTGGCAGTGGACTCGGAGGATGAGGATGGCCTGGTTAGCCAATCCACCAAGTCCTCTGTATGTTGCTGCTGCTTAAGACGGCCAGCACCAGTTAGAAAGGACAAGCGTGCCCCTGCAGAGGATGCACCACGTCCACCACGACCAGAGGCACAGCCTCCCGACACAGGGGCTGCTTGCCCTCTTATCTGTGTCTGGGAGCGTCTGCCTGTCCTTTTTGTTCTTTCAGACATGGTAAATGATATATAGATTAATATATACAGAACTCTGATTCAACTCTGGTATAAAGATTTAAAGAACTTTGGTATAACTCAGTGAGACACACTGATAGCTGGCAGCCAGTGACAAGAGACAGATCACCTCAATTCACAAATGTTTTAAAGAAATTAGTGAGCCCCAAAATACTGTGTGGTACTGGTTGTGTGACAAGACACAGATCATCTCAATTCACAAATGTTTTAAAGAAATTAGTGAGCCCCAAAATAATGCGTGGTACTGGTTGTGTGACAAGACACAGATCACCTCAATTCACAAATGTTTTAAAGAAATTAGTGAACCCCAAAATAATGCGTGGTACTGGTTGTGTGACAAGACACAGATCACCTCAATTCACAAATGTTTTAAAGAAATTAGTGAGCCCCAAAATAATGCGTGGTACTGGTTGTGTGACAAGACACAGATCACCTCAATTCACAAATGTTTTAAAGAAATTAGTGAGCCCCAAAAAGATTTGTTGGCACAGTGACAAGACACAGAAGATCACCTCAATTCACAAATGTTTTAAAGAAAGTTGTAAACCCCAAAAAAACTTGCTGGCACAGTGACAAGACACACATCACCTAAATTCCCTGATATTTGGTAGAAATGAGACCCCCCCAGACCCCCCCAGTAGTGTGGCAGACCGGCAGTAACAACACACAACTATGTCCTTTGAAATCTCCTCTGAAATGCGTGCAGAATCGGCACGTGGAAACGTTATATAGTGTGCTGCGGGACTTAGCTCTGTGAGCCCATGATTGGGCAAAATTTGCCCAATCAGGACTCTGAGCCGTGATTGGCATAGTGTTGAACCTGTCTTGCACCAGACCTGTGGTCAGGTGCAAGGCTGTAGCCAATTACGGGCTTCAGGCCAGTGGGAAAATGCATTGTGGTCCATTGTGGTCGAACATGCAGCGAACACCCGGAAATGTTCGGTGTTCACGATCTAATCGAACAGGCTAAGTTCGGGTCAAACTCCGAACCGTCCGAACCGAACAGCTCATCCCTAATATACACAACGCGCATTACTGTGAGTGTATTGCAGATCTCCACAGCAATAAAACTCATAGTAATGTGCTATGTGTAAGCTGTATTTCTGTGGAACTTTCTGATGTGCTCATACACACAGCACATTACTGTGAGTTTTATTGCTGTGGAGATGTGTGATACACTCACAGTATTGTGCGATGTGTATGAGGGTATCACAGATCTCCACAGCAATAAAACTCACAGTAATGTGCTGTGCGTATGAGTTTTATTGCTGTGGAACTCTGTGATACGCTCATACACAGCACCTGCTTTTTGGGGGGGCAGCTTTTCTTCCTTGGACCCAGGCAGCACAGTGTCTTGGGCCGGCCCTGCCCATTGTTCACAGTGTCTTAAACGTATCTGTATATTTTATGCTTATTTTGTTTTACCCATTGTTCAGCGCTGCAGAGCATTTTGGGGCCTTACAAAAAATGTAACAGTTTGGGAATCATAATCTATAAATTCTCTTAAATGTCATTGGCCACAGTGAGTAAAGATGAGATGAGAGGAGAAGAGATATAAAAATAAAAAGTTGTCCTGCACACTGTAACACAAGGGTGCACTATCTATAGGAGGCTCCCCATAAACCTCTAAACCATATAAGAAATAATCAAAATAGAATGCACTCCAATAGAAAAATACAATTTATTGGTATCCAGTAAAGTAAAATATGACATATAAATATATAACCAATTACTACAAGATCACAATGAGTGAAAAAATATCCAAACATGAAACCAACATGTAACAAATACAAAAAAAGTTACCAGGCACTTTAGGAAAAAAACAGCCAATGGAGAGCAGAGCTAGAGATCCCAACGTTTCGACCTCAGTCTTTGTCAAGGGATAAAGGTCAATGTAAGAGTCACACATATATATATCATAGATTCCCCATGTAAACCAATCGCTGAGGAGATGAAATACCAACACACCTATATAAAATGATGGCGGCCGCCATGTCAGACACCTGGATCCGCGAAATAAATCATTGCTAGAATCCGGCGCCGACAGGGATGCTATGCGCATGCGTCTAACCGGCGCATGCGCAATATACATCCATGGGGAGAAGGGAAGGTCTAAAAAGTGCCTCGGCGAGAGAAAAAAAAAATAGCAACTGAAAAATGGATTCAGGAAACGCCAGTTCGAACCCAAGCGAAGTAAATCGAACAAACATACCCAGCAAAGAAGATGCTGATTGTATGTAATAATATATTATATTATCAAATGAAAAAAATTAAAAAAATCACAAAAAGAGGGCATAAAACATATTTCATGGAAAGGTTATTTAAACCATAGCCCCTAAATATTTTATAGAATTACCTTGGATCCACCATGTTCGGTGTTCGCGATCTAATCGAACAGGCTAAGTTCGGGTCAAACTCCGAACCGTCCGAACCGAACAGCTCATCCCTAATATACAAAACACGCATTACTGTGAGTGAGTGTATTGCAGATCTCCACAGCAATAAAACTCATAGTAATGTGCTATGTGTAAGCTGTATTGCTGTGGAACTTTGTGATGTGCTCATACACACAGCACATTACTGTGAGTTTTATTGCTGTGGAGATCTGTGATACACTCACAGTATTGTGCGATGTTTATGAGGGTATCACAGATCTCCACAGCAATAAAACTCACAGTAATGTGCTGTGCGTATGAGTTTTATTGCTGTGGAACTCTGTGATACGCTCATACACAGCACCTGCTTTTTGGGGGGGGGGGCAGCTTTTCATCCTTGGACCCAAGCAGCACAGTGTCTTGGGCCGGCCCTGCCCATTGTTCACAGTGTCTTAAACGTATCTGTATATTTTATGTTTATTTTGTTTTACCCATTGTTCATCGCTGCAGAGCATTTTGGTGCCTTACAAAAAATTTAACAGTTTGGGAATCATAATCTATAAATTCTCTTAAATGTCATTGGCCACAGTGAGTAAAGATGAGATGAGAGGAGAAGAGATATAACAACTAGTCATCCATTATTATTTTTGTTAGCTACACAATATGATACCTTTCCAGGAAAAATATAGATGGATACTGGGGATAAAACCTCTTTTTATTATTGTAACGCATGGTACTCACTCCCAGGAAAATTTTAATGGATACTGAGCAGGTTACTCCAGTGGTTCCACATGGAACATTTTCTGTGATAATACTGAAAGTGTTGTTGATGTCGCCCGGAGAGCAGTGGTCCTATTTGTCAATAAAAGTAAGGAAAACCATTATTTTAAGTGTATGCAATTCAGATTCATGAAATTTAAACTTTGACACCATTCTTTTATGTACATTATAATTAAATGTTTTAGTGGTTATTCAATATGTGTTTGTGTTGCGGCGCTGAAAAATGCTGGCATTTTGCAAAGGTAAACTCCAAAGAACTCCTGTGCTTTACACAACATCTGCAGAATGGGGGTGCACTGAGGGGCAGGAGGGAGGGCACCCTGTATAGCCTGACCATTTTGATAAAATAAATAAATGTCACCGACATTTCGGTGCTCTCTCGTTCGCCGCACTTTGGCAAGATAAATTTGCTAACCCTGCGGTGAATTCAGCCTACACTGCAGGGTACTCAAAGTATGGTGAATCGACCTGCCAACGCATTGGAAAAACTGCCGCAAAACCGCCAATTCGAATCGGAAAACCGCTGCAAAACTGTCCACCGAATTGAAAAACCGCTGAATTGATTCGAAAAACTGCCGAAAAATCACCAAATTCATCGGACCAGCCGCCGGCAAAAGCCGACAAGCCGCCAAACAGGGATATGTACAAACAAAAAAAAACAGCAACTTTTAAAACACGCGTGAAAAAAAAAATAATTAGTGCATGTTCCTATGAATAACAATAAAAAGGTCTATTGCAGAGTAAAAAGAACCCAATGTAATAAAAATCTGAATTAAAAATTTTGCCGAAAAAACCCCGGAATATCCCTAAAGAAAAAAATCCTAAATAAATAAAGAGACTTTTTGCTGCAAATGAAAAGAATAAACGGTTGAAAAGAAAACGGGGAATTTTTTTAACATTGAAACCCATGGGATTCGCCTGCTTAACCCTTTCGCTGCTGAGGCTTTTCCCGCCCCTGTGCTGAGGTCATTTTTACCGGTTTTGCTCATCATGTTTAAACGTGTTTTGAAGGCTTATTTTAGTATATGACCCAGACATATTATATATCGTTCTTTCCGTCATACTCGGTAGATTCAGAATATGTCATTATTATATGTATACGTTATGTCATGTCTGTATATTATAACAAAAAATGCAATAAAATATGTATTTTCAATAATTTACAATGTGTAAAGTGTTTTTTTTTCACATTTTAACATGCGAGCAATTGCGGTTATATTTTGTATGGGGTGCGCTTGTTAAAAAAATTAGAGATGGGGTCTCATTACATTTTGTTTTGGGGAAAATTACACTATTTTTAACAAACGCACCGCATACAAAAATCGTTAGTGCAGCATCATTGTTCACATTATAATTGAAATGGGAACAATATTGCTCTATTAACAAAACAAAAAAAAGAAAAAAAAGTGTTTATTTATTTTTTTATAATTTATTTTTAATTTTTTTTTTTTTTTTTTACAACATTTTTCACAGTAGTGTTTGGTATCGTTGGAACGGCCATGCTCTGGCCGATCCAACCATACCAAACATTAACCCCTAACTGCCACGGATCGGGAGATAGGGAGTTCATTGGAACTCCCTATCTCCACAGTTGGTGGCAGTTAGGGGTTAAGTCCAGGACTGGCGTCATCGTGCTACGCACGATGACGCCAGTCCTCAGGGGGAGTTCCCGGAGGCTTGGCCGACATCCAAGATGTCGGCCAGCTCCGGGAAAGGATCGCGAACCGGCGCTTTTCAGCGCCGATTCGCGATCCAGCTCCCCAGGGGTTAATGCCAGGCACCATTTGGAAGGGCAGGCTGTGCCCTTCCAAATGATGCCTGGGTTAACCCCGCAGAGCCGCCGATCGGAGGGAGAGAGGTCCGAAGGACCTCCCCCTCCCTTTCAGGCGCCTCCTCCGCACATGCGGGGGGGGGCGCCTGAATTAGGTGTCATCGCGCTGCCGCGATGACACCTAATACCGGCGGCTGCGGTTCCGGATGCGCGGCTGACATCGAGGATGTCAGCCCGCACCGGGGGGGCCAGCGATCGGCCGGAACCCGGCCGAACGCTGACCCCAATGGGAGGACGCGCTCAGCGCGTCCTCCGCATACCAGCGGGAATGCTGAGGACGCGCTGAGCGCGTCCTCAGCATCGAAGTGGTTAAACCTGTCGAATGAAACCACCGAAAATCAGGGCATTTCACTGACATTTCGGTGCGGTTCGTTGTTCTCTGAATAGATTAACCATTGCTTCTCTATGGGGATTTCACTACAGTTGAAGATTACCATTTTTCGCTGGCAATTCGCCAATATTTAGCAAATTGCCAGCTTTTTGAATAGTCGAATGGCCACGAAATTGCACCATATGGGGAAAATTAACCGATTGCTGCAATTTCGTGGCTAGTTCGGTGCTTTCTGAATAACCCCTTTAGTTATCCAAAAGAACTGTAGCTCATCATTTCTTAAACTATGCGATGATAGACTTTGAAGTGCAACGAAGGATATCAGTACATTACTGCACTGCCCTGTAATAGCTACCTGTACTAAGGTATACTGGCAGTCTCCGTTAAAATTGTAGGTTTTGGCATCAAATGTGATATAATGGCCATCTCCGTACACGATGCAGGTTGCAAGGCATGCTTTCTTGGTACACATCCACCTTCTATTACTGCAAGTGCTGGATGAAAATAAAAAGGGAGGTAAACAACTTGCTCCATTTTTGTCTAAAAATATTCATTTCTACATACCAAGTGTTACACTGAATTCTGATTTGCTCTCCTGGTTCATACAGGATGCCATTGTGGATACACGGGCACTGAGTTTCCTCGATACAGTCACCTTTATCATTCCACACAAGTCCTGGAGGGCAGGCACAGCCTGGAATGCATCTTGATTTGTACTGTGAAATTCAAAAATACTCATAAATAAAAAAAAATATATGATTATTGCAACAATATATAAAACCATTTGCTAGTGTTAAAATAATTAGATATAAATGACACCATTGTAGGTAATTAAAAGTGAACAAAGGCAATGCATTGCATCCAAGTTATTATCTAGAAATGTATATTTTGTGTTATATGTTGGTGCCAGTATGAGTATCCTTTCCCCTGTGTTTTCTTAAGGTGGGTTAAAAGAAGAAGACTGAATGTGGAAGGAAGATTGTAAAAGTATTGTAATTTAATGTACTTTACTGTAAACAGTTGCACAAAGGAAAAAGACCCAAATCTTCAAAGCTCTTCAACTTTGGCTTCACACAAATCAATTCGTGGTTGTTAATGGCACGTAGCTAGGAGGAGGTCTTTTAGGGAAAGCCATAGTCTACTACCCTAGATATCTATGGCCTGTATTGGGTGCATTACAAAGTTGGCGCTAAATTGGGGACGCTAACAGGGAAAGCCAGAGCCTGCAGGTTTCCCCTTAGCGTCCCCGTTTTAGTTCCATATTACGGGCAAGCGCTGATTCAGCAGCTTGCCCTGTAACGCATCGCTACCCTCCTGAATACTCATGGCAGCACTTCCACGCCACCGCGTATATCACCTCCTGGAGTTCATTGGATTCCATGGAGGGTTGTGCTGCAGGGCCGCGAGCCCTGCGCCATCTCGCTTTCCAGAGATCTTGCATGGCAGCAGAGTAATTTTCAGAGGGAGACCGGGGACTATTTGTCCCCAGTCTCACTCTGCTCCTAGCGACTACAGGCTCTATTAACTTCTTCGGGCAAAAGCACAAACGCAGCGCTATTTTTTTGTGTGCAGCGTTAAACGTTAACACACGTAAATTAACGCTGGTATTACAATCCGAGCGCATTGTTTCATCTGTCAAAAAAATAACAAGCGTAAAAAAGGCACGCAAAAAGCGCACGCATTAACGTTCAGCGCAGAAATCGGTGTGCAGACTGTTTTTTTCACGTGATTCAGCCAATCAGAATTAAGAACCACAATTGTCTCCCGTTAAGTTTTTGCGCCTGTCAAAATCAATCTGAGTATATATGCTGCTGCAATAATAAAAACACACACAACTTCTCCATTTTATTGTTTGGGTATGTGTAGAATGTGTAACTATACTGTGCTGTATTTTTTTTTTTTCGAGCTGGTGTATTTGGGTTGGGCCAGAACGTTCAGATTTGCCGTTACCACCAGCTTTTCAAAGACGTTAAAATTATGCGCGCAAACGTTGTCCGTTAAAACTTGTGCATAGATTATAATACCATCCGCGTACCAGCGCACAAACGCATTTGCGCTCACAATGTTAAGTATAGGACGTACAACGTACATTACACTCGCAAAGGGTTCGCACAGGTTCACCAGCGATAGACGTTAACGCGCATTTTTTGCGCGGACATTTTAATACGACGTTCTGCGCAAAGGGTTTTTCCCCTTGCTGTTTTGCGCACGCGTTAACGTTTGCACGAAGAAGTTAATAGAGCCCTAGAAGTGGCGGATCGGTCCACCGTTCTTGCCGTGGGATGAGAGATGAGTATCTGATTCATTGGGGGAGTTTTTAGCTGATTCTAACTGTTCATGAATCAATAAGCACCAGCTTCTACCTGTGGCTAACTTCGTTATTGCCACGGTGGTGCGGTAACTAGCATTAGCACTTTGTAATACCTTACTTATCCTAATGCTAATTACTGATTGCATTCCCCATGTTAAGTGTAGGGAGCGCAAAGTACAGTAAGCTCACGGAACGAGCACAATTACTGATACGTTATCAGATTTTTTAACCCTTAAGCACTAGGGTTGTAATAGGGGAACATGCGTTAAAGTCACTTAACCTAGCGCTAACACTCACATATCGGAGAGCTAAGACTAGCGTTAAGGAGATAATAGGGCCCATTGTCATCTATCAGTCGCTAATAATTCTTTATTAACTCTATGAGCTTTTTCTTTTACACTGTTAAATATCTAAATTGAAATTGGCAAATAAAATACATTAATATAATAATGTTAATAAAAATAGTACTATTAAACCTTGAGACGCAACAAAGTAATCATCACCTTTCAATTTCAGCCTGGGGCTTTAATCTCAAGAAATATAAATGAAACATTGTTTATTACTGGTGTTTAACAATAATGTTGTCCTGACTGAGAATCTCAGCAGGAGTAAAATTTTGGAATATAAAAGTATTATATATCAACTTACACATTGCATATCCAGGGTGCGGCAACTCTTAAAGCATTCTACACCCCTCCTGCCTGACTTCGCAACATCACACTCTACATAGACCAAAGGATCAATGCAATCTAGGGGGAAGAAAGATGAATCGTAATTTTAATGCATGCATATCAGGATAGCTCTTGTGGTCTTGAATAATACAAGATATTACACAACCTGTTTTATTCTGCCAAATTAAAATTTTGGATACAGATGTGTTCGGTTAATGCGGTGGATTCCAACCGCGGTCCTCGAGTACCCCCAACAGGCCAGGTTTTCCATATATCTGATACACAGCACAGGTGATAGGATTTGCTGCTCAGTGATTGCAGGATTCAGTCTGCATTTCCCCCAAGGTAATCCTTAAAACCTGACCTGTTGGGGGTACTTGAGGACTGTGGTTAGGACTGGGTTAATGGATTATGTCAAAGCAAGATAATGGTTTGTAGCAGGAAAGCTGTGTCCAGTTAAAGAAAACTACTCTAGGGTCGGGCTGTCAAACTCACGGCCCCCCAGGTGTTGATGCCCACAATTCCTTCAGTGTGATAGATGGTCAGGATTCATGGAAGTTGTAGTTCAGAAATATCTAGGGGGGAGTCAGAGTTTGACAGCCCGTTTCAGGGATCATTCACTAACCATTGTTATTTCATTGAAAGAAATGTTGCTTTAGTTTGGCAAACTACAGTATAGTCTACATTCTTCCAACATAGTAAACCGCTAAGTTAATTAGAAATATAACATTTTACCTCTTTCTGCAAACCTTATTTTACTGGGAATGGGCTAAATCCCTGGTGGTTCAGCAAGGGATTAGAAAGTAATCCCAGGTGCAGATCATACTAATCGATCCCTCCGTTATGAGCCAGAGTGTTCTGACCGGCCCCTAGATGGCCCACTGGGAAAATTGCTGGTATCTTGGTTGACCAGTCCTGGGTGACATGGAGGTGCCCTTAGCTATTTGATACTTACAGTGTACATAGGGTTTGGCAAGAACCCCTGGATCAACTGGGCTCATGAACATGTCATGGGTTATCACTTCCTGATTGCAGCCCTGTCAGCATTGAATGGACCTCTTGACTTTAAAATAACCAATGTATAGACACTGTCATGGCAAACAACAGTAAAATAACGTTAGAGTATGGCTTAAGTTTACTCATTGAAGGGCAGGCAGAATAACGGTGGTATTCTGTTTTCAGCGTTGTGCGTTGTTGTTTGCATGAATTCAATCTGCCCTTTGAGTTTTCTTGAACTTGTTGAGTTATCCTCTATGGATAGCAAAAAACGGGTTTGTGAGGGTTCTGAGAACGAACAACAGCACTAGTGGCCTGCTCTATGGTGGGGCCCGCTCAGGTCTCACAAGGCTTTAGCTTGATTGTGCCACTACAGGGATGAATGCTCCATATGCAAATCAGCCTGCTCTCACCCAGAAAGGGCAGCCAGTACTGATTGCCAAGGACGTCATCCCTGCACGAGAGGTGCAGCAACTAGGGATGAGCTGTTCGGTTCGATCAGTTCGGAGTTCGACTCGAACATTGGCAGTTCGAAAGTTCGCGAACTTCGAACATTTTGGCGTGTTCGGTTCGAGTTCGAAAAAAAAAACATTTTGAAAAAGTATAAAAAATGCTTAAAAAATACTAAAAAATCTAGAAATAAAGAGACTCTTTACTGCAGAATATTATAAGCAACGGTTTATTAGATATTGAATTAAAAAACTACCCAGGGCAAGAAGGCACGCATGTTGCTTGCATAGGATTTTTTGCGCCACCTGTGTGTTTCATCTTTAAAATGCTGCAATGGGTGATGTGGATTTTCTAGCTTACAAGGAAAGCATGCTTTACAGTCTGCCTAATGTCTAGGTGCAAAGATTCTCACCCTAAATGACATGTGCTTACAGCAGGGCTCTCAAACGGCGTAAACAACAGGTGTTAATTAGTGTTTGGAAATAACATGTGCTTCTAATTAGTCTGGTCTCATGAATTTGATATATTGCCTGCAGACTGGGTGTGGATCCTGCACATGTATGAACACTGTGCTTCTGAATTCTAAGAAGTGTTCAGTTCTACTACATGTTCTTCTGATATGCTGTTTAACCCCTTAAGGACCAGGGCTCTGTAAAGCCAATCATTAATGATGTAGATGTTACGTCATTTGTCATCAAGGGCTTAATAAAATCTTTATCACACTCCTTAGATTTAAACGTAATATTCCAGTATTTGTATGTCATGTACCTCCTGTGTGAGCATACAATTATTATTGTGTTAGATCTATAGTTTTGCTGCTTCTGCATTAGTAACACAACACAACGTGAAAATGTCTATCAAAAAGCGTACAAGCTGAGTCCCTAGAGTCTCTGACTATCCATTGTCATATATACCTTGCTTTATACATATAATACATTCCCTCATCTAACAGGATAGTATCCAGTCCCTGTGCATTTTAACCCCTTAAGGGTGGCTAGGTGTCGTGTGTGGGTCTCTGATGGCGATGTTTCTATACATCCTACAAATCCGCCACTTCACGGGCAGGTTATGGGGACCTCCTAGGCACGATATTTGAAGGAATTTTTCGTTTTTATTTTTAACCCTTATTTTATGTTTCCTTTAGAAACATCTTTTTTTAAACCTTTTGTCCTTGTTTCCTGGCCCCCAGGGCACTACCCAGACCCCCATACACCTTTTATGGAAAATATCTTGCATATATGCCCTCTTGCAGGGCACTCTAAAAATCGAACTTTTGAGTCCCATTGACATGCATTGAGTTCGGTTCATGTTCGCGTTCGAACTCGAACTTTTGAAATTGTTCGAGTTCGAATGCGAACCGAACACGGGGGTGTTCGGCTCATCTCTAGCAGCAACCCCCAACGATCATTTCGGCCTTGTTAGGCCTTGTCAGGAGGGTATAGCTGACACCCCTCTAGGCATCTCGAGCAAGGGGTCCACGTCTGGATTACCCTGTAAACTTATATCTCTGGATATCCACAGTTGCATTAATGTTGGACTTGATGCCACAGTGGTGGTCAGTGAGGAACCCCTTGTTGGTTCATGTGCTTTTTTTTAAAAAAAAAAAAGATATTCTGAGACAAAGGGTTACAATCAGAGGGTTACACTTGGATGAAAATGCTTTATTCATAACATGCCGGTGTTGACTTTACCGAATGAAAGAATAATTGGCGCGCTACAGCACTGATTATAGTTCATGGTCCAAACCTTGTAAAAGTAAACTCACACAGAAAATGCTTTGAAATAAAATACAGAAATCTTTATATTTTCTTACCTTTACGAGTTGGTGACGTACAATATAATTTCCCTTTGGTGCAATTGCTGTGGATCAGAAGTAAAGGATATTACTTTACTATGCGGACTTTAGCAATGATCTAGAAAGAGTGAGAAAATTCTGAAATATCACTGCCAGGCGATTTGTCTACAACAGTGTTTTCCAAACCTGTCCTCGGGACCAAATGACAGGTCCTGTTTGCAGATATGTGAAGCACAGCACAGGTGATAGGATTTGTAGCTCACTGATTGCAGGATTCAGTCTGCATTTCCCCAAGGTAACCCTTAAAACCTAGCCTGTTAGTGGTTACTTGAGGATAGGTTTGTGGAAACACTGGTCTAACATCGCCACTAGAAATGTATTTGTAAAATTGATGTGTGGGTTTATTTCTATTGTAGGTATTGGTTTGATAGGTTACATTGTGTTATATAATGCTACAAATAAGCCAAAAATGTTTCTTCTATGGTTCCTTAAAGAGTTGACAACTGAGCAAACATAGGAGATACAACCCCCACACATAGGAGATACAACCCCCATCCATAGGTGTGCGCATGGGGGGTGCCTGGGCACACCATAATCTCAACCTATGGCATACTCTGGGTCCCCCAAGTGCACGAATCGGGGACGTGGGGCACACGCTGCCTCTCCCGGCCAGGTCTTGTAGGCCTACCCTATTAGACCGGCCGCTGTGTCCTCGACTAGCCGGGTGGCCGTGGCCTTGACCAGGCCCAGGGGACAGACCTACAGTCATGGCCGAAATTGTTGGCACCCCATACATTTTTCCAGAAAATCAAGTATTTCTCACAGAAAAGTATTGCAGTAACATATGTTTTGCTATACACATGTTTATTCCCTTTGTGTGTATTGGAGCAAAACAAAAAAAGGGAGGAAAAAAAGCAAATTGGACATAATGTCACATGTCAGACAAAAATGGTCTGGACAAAATTCTTGGCACCCTTAACTTAATATTTGGTTGCACACCCTTTGGAGAAAATAACTGAAATCAGTCGCTTCCTATAACCATCAATAAGCTTCTTACACCTCTCACCCGGAATTTTGAACCACTCTTCCTTTGCAAACTGCTCCAGGTCTCTTTTATTGGAAGGGCACCTTTTCCCAAGAGCAATTTTAAGATCTCTCCACAGGATTCGGATTTAGATCTGGACTCATGGTTGGCCACTTCAGAACTCTCCAGCGCTTTGTTGCCATCCATTTCTGGGTGCTTTTTGATGTATGTTTGGGGTCATTGTCCTGCTGGAAGATCCAAGATCTCGGATGCAAACCCAGCTTTCTGACACTGGGCTCTACAGTGCGACCCAAAATCCTTTGGTAATCCTCAGATTTCATGATGCCTTGCACACATTCGAGGCACCCAGTGCCAGAGGCAGCAAAACAACCCCAAAACATCATTGAACCTCCACCATATTTCACTGTAGGTACTGTGTTCTTTTCTTTGTAGGCCTAATTCCGTTTTCGGTAACCAGTAGAATGAAGTGCTTTACCAAAAAGCTCTATCTTGGTCTCATCTGTCCACAAGACGTTTTCCCAGGAGGATTTTGACTTACTCAAGTACATTTTGCCAAACTGTAGTCTTGCTTTTTTATGTCTCTGTGTCAGCAGTGGGGTCTTCCTGGGTCTCCTGCCATAGCGTTTAATTTCATTTAAATGTCGACGGATAGTTTGCGCTGACACTGATTCTCCCTGAGCCTGCAGGACAGCTTGAATTTCTTTGGAACTTGTTTGGCGCTGCTTATCCACCATCCGGACTATCCTGCGTTGCAACCTTTCATCAATTTTTCTCTTCCGTCCATCCACAGAGAGATTAGCTACGTGCCATGGGTTGCAAACTTCTTGATAATGTTGCGCACTGTGGACAAAGGCAAATCTAGATCTCTGGAGATGGACTTGTAACCTTGAGATTGTTGATATTTTTCCACAATCTTGGTTCTCAAGTCCTCAGACAGTTCTATTCTCCTCTTTCTGTTGTCCATGCTTAGTGTGGCACACACAGACACACAATGCAAAGACATACAGGTTTATTCAGAGAGCGTGAAAAGTAGGAGAATGACTGGAGAATGACTGGAGAATGAAAAATTCTAGTTCAAAATAGCCAAACCAGAAAATTTCTCCCTTTCATCTCACTTTCCAAATCGGCTATTTTGACCTAGAATTTTCCATTCTCCAGTCATTCTCCAGGCATTCTCCTGCTTTTCACGCTCTCTGAATAACCCTGTAAGTGAACTTCTCTCCTTTTTATTTGCTTTCAAGTGTGATTTTTATATTGCCACACCTGTTACTTGCCCCAGGTGAGTTTACAGGAGCATCACATGCTTGAAATAATCTTATTTATCCACAATTTTGAAAGGGTGCCAATAATTTTGTCCAGCCCATATTTGGAGTTTTGTCTGACATTATGTCCAATTTGTGTTTTTCCTCCCTTTTTTTGTTTTGTTCCAATACACACAAAGGGAATAAACATGTGTATAGCAAAACATGTGTTACTGCAATACTGTTCTGTGAGAAATACTTGATTTTCTGGAAAAATGTCTGGGGTGCCAACAATTTTGGCCATGACTGTAGCATAGTTCCAGGGTTCTAATAGGTTTCAATGCAATATTTATTTATTTTTAAAAAAAAGATAATTTTTATATTTAAAAAAAACACTTCCAGGGTTATTCAGAGAGCGTGAAAAGCAGGAGAATGACTGGAGAATGAAAAATTCTAGGTTAAAATAGCCGATTTGGAAAGTGAGATGAAAGGGAGAATTTTTCTGGTGTGGCTATTTTGACCTAGAATTTTTCATTCTCCAGTCATTCTCCAGTCATTCTCCTGCTTTTCACGCCCTCTGAATAACCCTGTTAAAGTTTTAAAGAACCTGTTGTATTATTTAATACTTTTTAAAAAAAATCCTTTTTTTTATTATTTAACCAACCTTTTTATTATTTAGACACATTTTTACCGCGGGCTCTATTCCCTAGTGAACGCTAACATGGAGATGGTAAGCGGGATAATGTGTGCTTGCAGCTTTTCTCTCACTTTCTCCATGTTAGCGTCGTATTCTAGCGAAGGTGCTATCTCAGCATCTCACCCTGGAACTCAGCGCTAACCTCCCTGGCACCCGCAGTAGTGCTTCTGCAAGTGTCAGCTTGTGGAGTCCATAGGACTCCATTGAGGCTTGCGCTTCTGGGCCGTGAGCTCTGCGTAAGTTCGCTCTTGCAAGATCGTTCAATGCCGCAGAGTGATATAGGAGGGAGACCAGGAACTATATGTTCCCAGTCTCACTCTGCTCCCATCGGATCTGGCCACCCTTTTCGCTACGGGATGAGAGGTGAGTGTGGGATTTTTAGGCTGGGTTTTACAGAGTGTTAAATGATTTTGCATTTGGAGAATCATTTAACACCAACTTTTAGGAGTCGTTAAAATTTGTCAAATTACTTAAATGCGGGGAAAAGCAATTCCACTGCTTTGTGAATAGAGCCTATAATAATGATATATTTTGACTGAATGTATGAGTGTGTGTCTATGCGTGTGTCTGTGTATGTATATTATGCATAAGGGTGCCTGTGTGTATATTGTGACTGTGTCAGAGGTATGGTTGTGGAAGGCAGGTATTTGGGACCTAGGATTCTGCATAGCCTGTATCCACTATATGGGTGAACTACGTTTCCCAGCAGGGAGCTCTGCAGGTGTGGGATTACTCAAACCACACCTAAGGTTAATTGAGGAAAAAAATGTTGTTTCAAAAGTTCAGAGCAGGAACTGCTCATGACCCTTGGTCTTCCTGATGGTGAACAATAGAGGACATAGCTTTCAAGGTGAAAAGACTGAAAGGTGTATATATATATATATATGTGTTTCCATGTGCTGAGAGATTTGTTTTACTGGTAAATGGAGTTAGCCATCCAGTGTTAGTCAGGGATTGACTGTGTTTAGTTATTGCTCTGGTGAGAGCGAGGATTTGTTTTCTGTTTAACTTTATTTTGAACTGCATGTGAAACACATTTACATGAAACAAAGTTGTCTTAAAAGGATTTCCAGTGTCTGTCAAACTTGCCCTAGAAGACTATGCAGACTGATCCCTAATTTGTGACGGTCAATCACAATATATATATATGTTTTATATATACACATACATACATGCTGTGTTTGAGCTTTTGGGGGCACACCCTCATGCAATAGGCTGCGCACGCCTATGATCCCCTCCTCGGGGAAGGTATTTGTAAGGCTAATGTCACACGAGCGCATTCTGAGCGCACTCTGCGTGTGTGCAGAACGGACAGACATCCTGACAGAAGAAACTATAGACACCCCACGGTCTGTTTTTTTTAACGGACGGTTAATAAAAAAGGGAATTCTGGGAAACAAAATTAATATGAAAAATGAGAAAAATTGATGCATGATGTGAAAAGCCATTTTGTGCGTCAAGGTGCTGGACGTCACAATTGCGGTCCGTCTGGCTTAGTTCCATCACACACACAACGCTACGTGGACATGGTGCACTCTGCGCGTCCGTTCTAGTGGTTTTACGTTCTTGCCTAAGTTGCATCCGGTGCCATGTGCGTTGTGCGTGAGTAGTTTGGTGCGCATGTACTTAGTGTGTGGGTCTCTATTAATCATGATTCTATGCTACGAGGAACGTTAACTGTGCGGCAACACGGACGTGAACACTGCGTTCGTCTGACACAGGCCTCAGACTTTAAAACCTACCATGTTATACCATTGTCATGGATGACTTCTCCAGAGAGAATAGCAAAGCCTCTATAGTAACACGGGCACTGAGATGCTGGAACACATCTACCACTGGGGTCAATGTATGTTCCTGGACTGCAGGTGCACCCAGGCAGTGGATCAAAGTGTACATCGCAAGTCTTGTCGGGTTCAGTAAGCGTGCGACAAGTTGGTAAGCAGGAGGTAATAGTGAAGGTGAAGACTAAGTTCTTTGGGCACTCCAATACATATTTTCCTACAATAAAAAAAACAAAAGTTAATAGAACAGTTACCCGAAATACTAACTGCTCTAAGAAGAGCATTTGTTCTCAAAATGTAATGTGTGTAATAAATGCTGTATTTTGGTGTTCATAGGCATAAAAAAAGAAGAGGGATGGGGGGGATGGATCCTCATCCCACCAAAAAATGATATAGAAGGGGCCAAAGGGATAATATTCTTTCAATCAAGTACCGGCTGAGTAGAGTAGAGGCAATAACACTGCTCTATGATTGTGGAGACCATATAAAATGTTTTTTTAGGTATGCTCTTATCTAGGGGTAATTTACAGATTTTGTCACAATTTAAATAATTTTTTAAATTTCGATAACTTCTGATTTAACAAACAGTAAGAATATATTGGTACATTCCAACAGGATCAGATAAAAGGTTAAATAAAGATTAAAGAATACCATCTAGTTAGTATATTCCCCTCCTTAACGCACGACTGCAGTGAAAAGAGGGGAAATAGTGGTGGGAATGTTAAGTGGGCACTAAGCCAACTAATGATATACTGTAGGATAAAAAGAAATGGGCTGTAGGAGTGATATGTATGAACAACATAAAATCTTAGTCACTTATTCTATCATTATGTGCATTGATGTCGTGTTGCTACAGGTATGTATATATATAATATAAATATTTCTAAAGTCTGTCAATTTTAATGTGTCAGAAAAAAAAATAACAACCAGGACTATTATTGAGTACCGTAGATACTCGAGTATAGCGCGACCCGACTCTAACGCAATGGATAGAGATTTATTATGGAAATGAGAGAATACTCAAGACTTGAATATAACGCGAGCAAAATTATAAAAGTATACTGTATCGGTAAACAATTAAAATCCTTTGAGGGTCTCTAGTCTTAACACAGTCAGGTTCCCCCTCAGGCCAGGGTGCTCTGCTCTAGAATGATTGCGGTTGTTACTAAGTATGAAGCCGCCGGTATGGTGCACGGAGCGAGGGTGCATGCTCTGTTTTAAGCCAATCTCGATTGATTGGCTTAAACCAAGCATGCCCTCTGGCCGTGATGGATCCCACCTCTCCCAAATCTGGGAGTTCCTGAAGTGTTTGCGGGCGTCAGGGAACCTGCATGCATTTCAGGGACACTAGTGGAATTGCTGAGAGACTTGGGATCCCTGAGCAAGTAAAACATTTTTTACATGTGATACAGATGTCTCGAATATAACACGACCCCTCCAATTTTAAGGTAAATTTTTGTCACCAAAATCTAGCGGTTTACTCGAGTATCTACAGTGAATAAAGCGCTTCTGAAAATTTTCATTGCTCATACTAAAATAATTCATAATTACAATAACATAAATTGTGCTCGTGGACTTACCGCAAGCTTTAACCTGCCATCCTTCTAGTAAAATGCCTTTGGCGGAACAGGCACGATTGTAAGAAGCAAGTGAAGAACACATACAGGCTTCAATGTTCTCACAGTTGCAGGTGTCAGCCAGACAGTTCTAATAGTATTGAAAACATACACTAATTAGATCCCTGACATGAAGTACACACTAAGGGCCGTAATGATCCTGCTATGGAGTAAAATTCGCCTTGTCTTCCTCAACTCCAATCCCTCTACATTGTAAGCTCCTATGAACAGGGCCCTCTACACCTCTTGTTTCCATCCTATGTTCGTTTATCTGTATCTCGTTCCCTTTGGTTATTGTAAAGCACTGCGGAACCTGTTGGCGCTATATAAAATGATGACGATAATAATTATATAGTGCCTGCTAAAACAGGGACACTAAGGTGGAAAACCTATACCTGCAGGTTTCCCCTTAGCATCCCTGTTTTAGTTCCATATGAAGGGCCAGGCAATAATACAGCAGCCGGCCCCGTAATGCAGCGCTAAGCCACTGGATGCCCGCGACAGTGATAAAGCGCCGCTGTGAGTATCCCTTCTTGGAGTCCATAGGACTCTATGGAGGCTTGTGCTGCCGGGTCACATGACCTGCAGGATCTCACTCTAATGAGATCCTGCAGGTCCTCCCGGAGTGATTGCGTAGGGAAACCGAGGTCTTTTTTCCCCAGTTTCACTCTGCTCCCAGCAGCCAGAAGGGGCAGATAGGGCTGTCATGGGATGAGAGAGTATTACCCCTTTTTATTTCATTCTTTTACCATGTATTTATTTTATCTTTAGAGGAATAAAAACGTTTAAAAACCAGCAGGTGAACATTTTTTGCCTCTCTTCACTGTGGCTAAGGCACAGTCCCTGTTGCAATATGCTCTAGGGGGACAGCTCATCACAGAAGAATTTGGCTGATTCATCCACCACAGATGAGCATTGCATCTCCTGCTGCAGAGCGAAATTACAGACTAAGGACTCCTTGCCACGAGTTGGGGAAATCTGGCGTTCACACATAAGCCGCCAGCCGCCTTCAAATCCGGTGTCTGACGTGAGACACCATTCCATGTGAGTGTAATCTTTCATTTATTTTTTTGACATACGGTGTCAGGCTATACTACGCTATGTTTTGTTCTATGTTTCCTTTGAGGCATTGAGGATCATTCACCATTTACCTACTAGTGAAGATATAGGATATTATCCCCTATAAGGAACAGACAGAAAGAAGCGCTGAACTCTGCACAATCTACCCCCATCATGAGAGAGTATCTGATTTTTTTTGGGGGGGGGGATTTTCAGCTGGTGCTGACTGATTCTGCATAAGCAATATATTTTTCCCTTTTTACATGCAATTACTTCAAACAGAGAAAAAAAAAACGAACAGCATCCTGTGTTTTATAATGTGTTTTATAATGTGGTTTTGTTTGTAATGCACAAGTAATCTAATTACAGCTTAGGGACGTGGTAGTCTCGCTTTAACCAAAATACCTCTCTCACCAGCTCATGCTTTTAACTGTCTACTAGATCGATGCTAACGAGCTCCTCATTTTTATTTCACTATAGTGGCACCTTTTTTGGTAATACTCGCCAACAAGAAAACTGACTGGGCTGGTTTCTGGGGAATCAGACATAACTTGCTCATTCACTTCTATCCATACACAATTGTGAAGGATTGACAGATTTAAGAGGATGTTTTACCTTGTAATAAACCATTGGATCCACTACTTTGTGACATGGGGTGAAAACATCATTGGCAGCCCGGATAAAACCACACCAATACTTTGCATATTGTTCTAGAAGAAGAAAATCCAGGCATATCTTGATTTGGAGAGAGTTTTATTATATCTTTTACATGACCGTTTAAAATGCGAAATCAAACTATATTCTGACAATCCCTTTTGAGTCAATCTATATTTTTCATAGCCATACTCCCAAGTTTGGAATATGGCTGACAGAGAGGGCAAGGCTTACCAGTTTCAATGCTAACTGAACACGGGTCATCAAAAACGGTTTTGGCATTTGGACAATCAGCTGATGTCTTCCAGGTGTCAACAAACGCAGCAGCAGTACCTTCAATCACTCCACTGATGGTTTCGAAATCATCATACTGATGGTCATTGAAGTTCCCACACAGGCCTACATTGAATACACAACTCATAATAGTTAAAAGAATACATAGACATATTTAGCGGTGGAAATTTAAGAGCACCCAATGACCAATAATCCATTTAACAAAACAACAGTGACCTCATTATAGATTTCCACAAGCTAACCTAAAATAGACGTATTAGAACTTCAAGTGTCTCTATCATGGGCAAAACTACTTTTGCCCATTCAATGGGGCACTTCTCTCTTTATAAAGATCACCAAGTCATAGTTGTAAAAGGTCGCTCAACCATTTTGTTTCAACTTGTAAAAAAACTCAATAAATTCAAATAAACAGTCCCAGTGCATAGGTATATTCTACAGATGGTATGAAGATGTATCCATATACCACAGGTAGGTAAAATGCCAGATGACAATAGGCAGGATTTTCTCTTACCGCACGTCAATGACTTGAATTCGGGACTCATGACCAAATACGCATCAAAGCCAAAATCCATTTGAATCACTATTTTGAATACCAAGTCTAAGTTGAAAATAATATAGTACGGTGAAGGCTTGAAAAGTGTGAAAGTCCCTGGAAGTAAAAACACACAATAACATAATATCTATGTTAATACATATATACTTTGTGTTTAAGCATTCCATTATATTCTTTACACGGCGTATTACACGATGAGCTGTACAGCGGTGGTAGGATGAGCTGTACAGTGGTGGTAGGATGACCTGTACAGCGGTGGTAGGATGAGCTGTACAGTGGTGGTAGGATGACCTGTACAGTTGTGGTAGGATGAGCTGTACAGCAGTGGTAGGAGGAGCTGTACAGTGGTGGTAGGATGAGCTGTACATTGATGGTAGGATGAGCTGTAGTGGAGCCATAATTGTACAGTAACTTGATGCTAATGCTGAGTGGTTAGAATAGCAGCTTGAGCAATTACCCCCAAGGTTGGAATCGGGTCCAAGGAGTGGTCTTTGCATGTCTGACATATGGCTCTATTCCAACCCTGTTTTATACTTAACCAGCGCTGTTGTAAACTTAACCGAGCCATTATAGGGCCTGGTCACTATCTGGACAATTAAGGCAAGACGCAAATGGAAAACATTTGCGTTGCTCGTTTTCAATATGCAGCTTACCTTTAATGTCCACATTACGATCGTGTCGCTGGTGTTATCTGCTCTAGGAGTCCATAGTACTCCATGGAGATGGAGATCTCACATGAGCGAGATGGGTCTGGGGCAATGGTCGGATACGTGGAGGAATACTGGGAACTATTTATTCCCAGTGTCCCTCTGCCCACGGAGCGAGGAAGTGGCAAATCGCACCACTCTCACCACCAAGGGATCTTAGGTAAGTATGGGATTTTTGGGTGGGTTTAGGCTTTTGTGTGCTATGTGATTGTGCTGAATTTAGTGATCTTATTCCTCTCACTTTTGGTGGATAGAAAAATGTTTTTGTTTATAAAAGATATATTTTAAGATGCCTTTGAATATTCTATTGCTATGGTAGCAATGGGTGTCAATAGAGTTGTATTGGTGCTTTTTTCTGTTTATTTTTTTCTTTGGGCAGAGAAATAAGAAATGCCATTAATGGAGAGACTGAGAAACTAAAAAAATTCCTTATAAAGCGGTGAACAACAAGACAGTTCTGGCGACACCATTATTGAAAGGTGTCAGGATTAGGGATGAGCTGTTCGGTTCGATCTGTTCGGAGTTCGCATCGAACATCGGCCATTCAGCTGTTCTCCGAATTCCGAACATTTCCGCGAGTTCGGTTCGAGTTCGCCCACAATGCACCACAATGCACTTTTCCACTGGCCTGAAGCTTGTAATTGGCTACAGCCTTGCGCCTGACCACAGGTCAGGTGAAAGACAGGTGCAAGACTATGCCAATCACGGCTCAGAGTCCTGATTGGGAAATTTTGCCCAATCATGGGCTCACAGAGCTAAATCCCGCAGCACACTATATAAGGTGTCCCTCGCAGCCTCAGCACGTGTTTTTTGAGAGGAGATTGTTCTGTTAGTATGTTCTCACTGCCAGCAGCTATTGGGGGGTCTCACTTCTACAAGATATCTGGGAATTGTTGTAATCTGTGTGTTCTCACTGCCAGCAGCTGTTGTGGGGGTCTCACGTCTACAAGATATCTGGGAATTGTTGTAATCTGTGTGTTCTCACTGCCAGCAGCTATTGGGGGGTCTCACTTCTTTCAGAAATCTGGTAATTGTAATATGTGTCTTGTCACTGCCACCCATCAGGGGTCTCACTGATTTATAGGAGGTTCCTGGGAATTGTAATCTGTGTCTTGTCACTGTTGCCAGCTATCAGGGGGTCCTATCAGGGGGTCTCACTGACTTGTAGGTGGTTTCTGGGAATTGTAATTTGTGTCTTGTCACTGCCACCCATCAGGGGGTCTCACTGATTTATTGGAGGTTTATGGGAATTGTAATCTGTTTCTTGTCACTGGGTTCCAGCTATCAGGGTGTCTCACTGAGTTATACCAATTTCTGGAAATCTTTAATCTTTATATCAGAGTTGAATCAGAGTTCTGCAGCATATCTCCAAATTTTTATAACAGAGTTGAATCAGAGTTCTGTATATATTTAATCTATATATCACTCTCCATGTCAGAAAGACCAAAAAGGACAGGCAGATGCTCCCAGACACATATAAGAGGGCAAGCAGCCTCTGTGTCGGGATGCTGTGCCTCTGGTTGTTGTGGACGTGGTGCATCCTCTGCAGGGGCACGCTTATCCTTTCTAACTGGTGCTGGCCATCTTCTTAAGCAGCAGCAACCAACAGAGGATTTGGTGGATTGGCTAACCAGGCCATCCTCGTCACTGCCACCCATCAGGGGGTCTCACTGATTTATAGGAGGTTCCTGGGAATTGTAATTTGTGCCTTGTCACTGCCACCCATCAGGGGGTCTCACTGATTTATAGGAGGTTCCTGTGAATTTTAATCTGTTTTGTCCTTGGCTGCCAGCTATCAGGGTGTCTCACTGAGTTATACCAGAGTTCTGGAAATCTTTAATCTAGATAACACAGTTGAATCAGAGTTCTGCATATCTCCAATTTTTATAACAGAGTTGAATCAGAGTTCTGTATATCTTTAATCTATATATCACTCACCATGTCAGAAAGACCAAAAAGGACAGGCAGATGCTCCCAGATACAGATAAGAGGGCAAGCAGCCTCTGCGTCGGAAGGCTGTGCCCCTGGTCGTCGTGGACGTGGTGCATCCTCTGCAGGGGCATGCTTGTCCTTGTTTCTAACTGGTGCTGGCCATTTTAAGCAGCAGCAACATACAGAGGATTTGCAGGATTGGCTAACCAGGCCATCCTCATCCTCCCAGTCCTCTGCCAGCCAGGCTTGTAGTGCTTTACAGTCCACCTCAGCAGCCAAAACATCTAATTCAGCCTCCATGTCCACAGCTACTCCTGCCGTAGCCTCACTATCATACACGCAGTAGTCAGCTGAATTGTTTGACTACAGTGACAGTGTCAGTGACATGCTGCTTGAGGATGCGCAGCAACTTCAGTGCTCTGATTAAAACTCTGAGGTTGAGGAAGGGAGTAAAATCAGCCTAGAGGGAGGGGGTGCCAGTGACACACAAAGAACTGGCACTCATGGTCCCCCAGCAGCTGCAGCATATTGCGAGGTTGGCTCCAGTGATGAGGAGATAGGGGGTGATAACGATGATGAGGTCACTGACTCCACCTGGGTGCCTGATCAAACAGAGCAGTCAAGGGAGGAGGAGGAGAAGGCACAACAAAAACGAGGCACAATGTCCTCTATGACCAACCGTAGCCAGTCCAAGGTATCAGAAGTCACGGCTGCTCAGGTGCAGAGCGCTGTTGTCTCAAAGCACATGTACAGGAAGTCTGTTGTCTGGGAGTTCTTTAAGGAATGTGCAGCAGACCGCGCCGTTGCTATTTGTAATCTATTTCAGATGAGGATCAAGCGTGGGAAAGACATCCCACACTTGGGTACCACGTGCTTGAGGCGATATATGACCACCTGCCATGCATCCCGTTGGCACAACACTTTGCATAGGTCCTCCTCCTTCTCCTCATCTGTCTCTACCCCCACTATATGTCCTGCCATGTCATTGCCTACAACCTCCACTGACAGGGATGATGCTACAGTAATGGGTGTACCAGGTCCTTCCTCAGAATGTGACAGCATCCCACCAGCTGAAGATTTACGCAGTCAGATTACGTTGCCTCAGCTGCTGCAGCGTAAGAAAAAATATAGTCCCAACCATCCCCAAGCACAGCGTCTAAATGCCAGCTTAGCAAAATTACCCACATTACAGCTGCTGCCTTTCCAGCTGGTGGACTCTGCTCCCTTCTGTGAATTTGTTGAATGTGCTGTACTACAGTGGCATGTTCCAAAACACCATTACTTTTCACAGAAGGCCATTCCAGCACTATAGCAGCACGTGGAAGACAATGTTATCGAGTCATTGGGAAAGGCAGTCAGCAGCAAGGTGCATGTGACTTTAGACACATGGTCCAGCAAGCATGGACAGGGTCGTTACCCAGTGTGCCGTGAAGGAAATGTAACTCTGATTGCAGCTGGGAGGGATCCAAGACGGGGCTCTGTGCTAGAGCTTGTTCATCCACCACGCCTCCAGAAAGCTGCTTGTATGAGGTCTGTCTGCTTCACCACCACCAACGAGGATGGTGAGCAGGGACAGTGCATGCATCAGTGACACAATTCCTTTAGTGTTCCTGCTGGAGCACACTCTGCGGGGAATTATAGATGTGGCACTAGAGGCAGAGCAACAGGAGGAAGAGGAGGCCTTCCCTAGCTCTCAAGGCCCTAGTCTTTATGCAGACAGCATTCCTGCGGGTCCTCAGATCAGACAGGAGGAGGATGAGGAGGAGGAATATTTAAGTAGTGGGGGCATTGAAGTTGGGGATTCCTCAAGCGAGGGTTTTGTGTGCCCAGAAACCCAAGGACTAGTACGTGGCTGGGAGGAGGAAATGCACGATGGGGTCACCCTCATTGATCAGGAAGACTCGGAAGCTAATGCCATCTCCAACCTACGCTGCATGGGCTCCCTTATCCTGCAAAGTCTGGTAAAGGACCCCAGGATTCCTGCTATCAAGGAGAGGGATCATTACTGGTTGGCAAGCCTTCTTGATCCAAGATACAAGGGTAAAGTTGCAGAGCTCATCCTGTCTGCACAGAGGGAGGACTGGATGAAACCACTTTAGTACGCTCTAAAGCGACACTTGTGTAACACCTTTCCAGGCACTGGTAGGTTACCAAGTGATGACACGTGCTTCTGAGGCTGCGGATGATCAGAGGAAGAGCGGTGAAGGCCGGAGCCACTTGACTGAAGCCTTTTTAAAAAATTTTAGTCCACGACGCCCAGGGATATCAAATGTAGGCACCCATTGCCAGCATCTTCACCATATGGTGCAGGACTACCTAGGGGCAAGGGCAGACCTGGATACCTTTTTCCACAGATGATCCACTGGCTTACTGGGTATTGAGATTGGATCACTGGCCAGAACTTAGTCAATATGCTATGCAGCTACTAGGTTGCCCTTCATCCAGCGTGCTTTCTGAAAGGACATTCAGTGCCGCTGGAGGTTTTGTCACAGACAAAAGAGTGCGTCTGTCCACCGACTCTGTAGACCGGCTGACATTTATAAAAATGAATCAGTCCTGGATCAGCAGCTATCACACGCCTGATGCTGACGTAACTGAATAGATCGGGGATCTCTTCTGCATTCCCAAAACCTCTGCCACTGCACTCTTCCACAATACCACAAAGGGGTTACGGAGTGAAGGCACTTGCTGTCACCAAAGGCAAAATATTTGCGTGCACTGACGCCTGTACCAGATTCATATCATTTTAATATTTGACCGCAGGGTCCAACCCTGCACTCTTCCACAATACCGCAGAGGGGTTACAGTGTGACGGCACTGTTGCCGACACTAAAGGCCCAATTTTAAAGCACCTATTGTTAATTTCATTCAAAGCCTACATAAGTTTCACCATAATTTAGCCAAAAAAATCATTAAACTTGTTCTGCGTATCCTAAAATGTCTCTTCTTTTCATACAAGCTGCCGCCCCAAGCAGTTGTTTATGAATAGATTAAAGGAAAACAATTTACCGTCATTTGAAATGTCATTTTTTTGTTTTTAAATTTTTCTATACATCCTACAAATCCGCCACTTCACTGGCAGGTTATGGGGACCTCCTAGGCACGATATTTGAAGGAGTTTTTCGTTTTTATTCTTAACCTTTATTTCATGGAAAACTCACTGTTCCTATAAAAACATTTTTTTTTTTACTTTTTGCCCTTCTTTCCTGTCCCCCAGGGCACTACCTGGACCCCCTTACACCTTTTATGACAAATATCTTGCATATATGCCCTCTTGGAGGGCACTCTAAAAATCAAACTTTCAAGTCCCATTGACTTGCATTGAGTTCGGTTTGTGTTCGAGTTCGAACTCAAACTTTTGAAATTGTTCGAGTTCGAATGCAAACCGAACACGGGGTGTTCGGCTCATCACTAGTCAGGATGAACATAGACAACATGGAGAATGTAACTGGTGGAGAAATATCTGAATACCCACCACAGGAGCTGGTAACCATGAGAGAGGGAAAAAATAAATTTATAATCTCTACATTGACTAAAATTTGCATGGTATTCACATTACAAGGTATAGACGTATGGCATGTCTCCCAAACGATTGCATCACAGCATACTGTATGTGCTTTGGATAGAATATATAGTGATAAAAATACCCTTGGACAGAGAAAGAAAGTCACAGTCAGAATGTAAGCCAAATGCAATTCTGCCAATTCCCAATATATGACTATTTCTTGGATTTAAAGGCTTTGGGCCCTTTTACATTCTTCGCGCAAACGTGGATTTGGAATTGTGAGATAAATGGGAGAATGTTTCTGGTTTGGCTATTTTGCCCTAGAATTTTAACTTCTCCAGTCATTCTCATGGTTTTCACCTCTCTCTGAATAACCCTGTAAGTATGAACCTGTACTTGCTTGTGTCATACCTGTTATTATGGGCAATGAAGTGTACATCCAGTTCAAGTATACATCGCCAGAGGGTATAATCTCAATAGTCTAATAAAACAATGAGTGAAGAAAGAAAAGTTAGATGTCATTGTAATATCAAATATATGTTGTGTCCACATGTTGACATTAAGAACTAAGGATACGTTTTTTTGTTTTCCTTGGGAAGCAACGCTATGAATGTTTTAGAAAGTAACTTGCAGCTTCATCCTGCTTAGCGGTCACAAAGTGAGAGAAACGTTCCATTTTAAAATGATCTTTAAAAGAATCGTTGCTACAATAATATATTAATCTTGATATTAATAATTATTTCACTTTCTGAGAATTAGATTTTATTATAACATAAGGTCTTACTCATAGAGCACCGAAATGTCACCGACATTTCGGCTCGCTCTTGTTTCCCGCACTTCGAGGAATCAAATTCCCCGACCCTGCGGTGAGGTCAGCATTCACCAAAGTGCAGGGAAAAGCTGCTGCAAAACCATGCTAATACATGTCATGCTTCCAGCCCTGGAACCCACAAGAAAGCCTGGAAATTATTTGTTTGAGCCGATCTGGGCCAACTCTTCCTATGGCCTTGCTGTCGTATCCCTATCCAGTCCAGGACTTCCCAGCTGGAGTGTCCACCCATTTGTGTATAATTTGAAACACAACTAAAATGACAAAACATTTAATGGTTTTTAACAATTGCTCGTCGTTTGTAAACTCTCTCACCTGGTCGTCATCCAATATAATAGTGATACCTCTCAGGCATGATTGTGATTCTCGTCTCCCGCAGGGTCTCAGCTCACCCAAGACAATAATCCTGCTTTCATTGCAAAGCTAAGAGCAAAGAAGTATTCCTTTAGGATTCTTATAAATACGTTTTACAGAGTGTGTAAATATTATGCATTCCGTGTTACAAATTGACTGTCTTTGATGCAAAAATGAGTATAAACGCTATTAAGGGATAAAATGTGTCTGAACAGGGGATTTACTAAGGAATTGGAACATAATGCAGAATGGAGCTAGTACTTGTATTATTATTATTATTATTATTAGACATCTGGGGCTTATAGATTGTTATAATGTTATATACTACACTACATGCCAAGGTGCCCTTGTATTTGTGTAATATATTTAAAGGAACACTACACCAAAAAATGAAATGTTCTTATTTTGTTTTACTTTACTTTTATTTACATGTAATTTGTTTTTCTCATGTATGTTTGGTTAATAAAATATTTTACTATATAGAATATATGTCACTGGGTGCATCTATTGTTCAATATTTTGTGTTGTAAACTGCCCCCACACACAGTCAGGGTTATTCAAAGAGAATCGAAAGTCACTGCACGTTCGGTAACTTTTCATTCTCTTCAATTCGGTGCGATTTGGCGATTCCATTTCGGCGACCCTGCGGTGTATTCAGCAAGCACCACGGGGCCGTCGTAGTGCAGGGAAAAGTCACCGCAAACCCGCCGAAAACTCACTGCAAAACCCGGCGAAGGCACACCGAAACCCCGCAAAAACATCTGGATTAACCCCGCCGAAAACACCGGAGAAATCCGAGCAGGAGCCGATCAGAGCGCAGAGCAGATTCTTGAAAAACCTTACACGGCAGACGAATGGAGTGAAAAAAAAAAAAAAAAGTACGCTTGAATGTTTGAAAAGTGAAACGCTGTTTGCAAACAAACTACTGAGCAAAAATGTCTGAAATTTACAAGTGAGGTCCAATGAATGATAATAAAAAGGTCTGTTACAGAAAAAAGAAAAAACGTTTTTAAAACAAGTAAAACAATAAGAACGGAAAGATTTTATTTGCAAAAAGATCCCGAAAAATGCTTAACAGATCTTAAAAAAATCTATAAGTAAAGATACTTTTTACTGCAAAATATTATAATCAACGGTTTATTAGATATTGGATTAAAACGGGAATATTTTTAACATTGAAGCCTATGGGATTCGCCTGAATAAATCTGCCGCATGAAACCACCGAATGGCATTTCGGCAACTTTTCACTGCTGTTTTTTGTTCTCCGAATAGATGAAGGTATGGGGATTTCACTGCCCTCGAACAGACACCGAACAGGCACCGTATGTGCAGGCAATTCGCCAACATTTAGTGAACTGCCTGCTCTCTGGATAGCCGAATGGCCAAGAAAGGTAACCGAATGCTGATTTTCAGCGTTTGGTTACCTTTCAGTAGCCTTTCGGATCTCTTTGAATAACCCTGTATGAGCTCAAGTAATCGGGGAACATTTGTTCCTCACTGTGCGGCATTGGGCATAAAAAAGTGTCCATGGGTAGAAAGTCCCGAAAACCAACCTATTGACTGATTATGTGGCATGTATGTAGTTGACATCACTATAGGTAGTTTCCAGTATTGGAAGCCCACTATTTCAGATGCCATCGTGTCTCATGTAGTCTAGACAACACAATAGATTCCCTGCAGCCATGTCTAAATATTCCCTCCTCCACCCCATTGCCTCTTCATTACTGCTTTATCTTCTAACACAGCTGTAAAGTGAAACTTGCCTTAAGATTTTGGTAAATGTTGCACTATGGGAAAAATCCACAAAATGTACGCAGCAGATAAAAACCTAACTCTATTTTTCCTATTTACATGCAATTAATTCAAACAAAGGAAAAAAGCAGCAGTATGTGGTTTATAATTCTTTGGTGTAATGCACAAGTAATCTAGTTATAGCTTATGTTAGTGGCAGTGCCCCTTTAAATCTGCGTTCTCACCTTCATTAAAACATATTTACAGTCTCCATGTACGTCATAATGTGCCTCATCAAATGTAGTGACATGTGATCCACCTTCAATAGAACAGGTTGCTGAGCATGGGGTATCCTGACATTCCCAATTCCCACTTGAACATACACTGCGTACATAAAAAAAAGGAATTAGACAGTCATAAGAACGCCCACTGGGACCGCCATAACTGTAATATCAACTAAACTTTGTGTTTTGCAAAGTTTTAACTTACCAAGATCTACAAGATGTTGTGTAGAATTGTCCTGGTGCGTATATATTGCTATTGTAGGTACATGGGCACTCCTCAACAGATATACAACCCTCGTTTTTGATGTCATCAAAGATTAACCCTTTAAAGGAAATAACTTGCATAAATAATATCAGAGAAGGTTCACAGATACAAACTTAAACCTTTCTAGTTTGTTTTGTTTTTATCTATTAAATATTTAATAATAAATACACATCTCCTGTTGATACAACGCTTACTTATTATTACGTATTATTGTGGTACACATTTTGGGCCCTATTACATTCTCCGCGCAAAAACGCACGTTCAGCGCATTAAATTTTGCGCACAGCTTTGAGCGTTAACGCACGAAAATTAACGGTTGTATTACAATCCTCGCGCATTGCAAGTGAAATGGACGCGCAAAACGCAGATAAATACGCGCGCATTAACGTAGCGTGCAGAAATCAGTGTGCAGACTGTTTTTTTCATGGGATTCAGCCAATCAGAATTAAGAACCTTAATTGACATTAATTTACCTTAATTGACCTTAATTGACTCACGTCAAGTTTTTGCGCCTGTCAAAGTCCATCTGAGTATATATGCTGCAGCAATAATAAAAACACGCCCAACTTCTCAATTTTATTGTTTGGGTATGAGTAGAATGTGTAACTATACTTAGCTGTGTTTTTTGTTTTTGGGCTGGTGCATTTGGGTTCAGCCAGGACGTTCAGATTTGACATTAACACCAGCTTTTCAAAGACGTTACAATTATGCGCGCAAACGTTGTCCATTAAAATTTGCACATAGATTGTAATACCATCCGCGTACCAGCGCACAAACGCATTTGCGCTCACAATGTTACGTATAGGACGCGCAAAGTACAGTAAGCTCGCGCAGCGTTCGCACAGGTTCACCCGCGGTTGACGTTAACGTGCATTTGTTGCGCGGACATTGTAATACGACGTTCTGCACACATGGTTTTTCCCCTCGCGTTTTTGCGAACGCGTTAACGTTTGCGCGATGAATGTAATAGAGCCCTTTGTATTTATTTAACAATTGCTGTGTTTCAGGGTTAAACTATTGTGAGATAACACTTTTTTGAAGTTAATAAATAGCTTTACCTTGGGGACAGAAGCAGCCTGACACAAAATAGTCGTCACAGGTGAGGTGTCTTTCTTGGTTGGAGCAGCTGTCTCTGCAAGGGGATCCGCTCTCCTGGTATACCATGTTAAAAGGACATACTTTTTCTAGATGGGCAAAGAGAAATATACATTAGGGAATTGCAAACAATGCAGTATAATGGTGACCTTAAATACATTTTATACATAAATTGACTTTTAGAATCATAGAAACAGTTGAGGTGTGAACATTATTAATATTATTAATTCAAAAAGACATACGACTATGAATGTACAGTATGGATCTCAAACTCTGCCCCCCATGTTTATTGCCTACAATTCCCAGAATTCTATGGATGCAAAAATGTCCAGATAATCATGGGTGGTGTAGTTTAGAAACATCCGAGGGGGGGGGGCAGAGTTTAAGATCCCAAATAAACAGCTGATTGGTGACTTATTTACTTTTAATAAGTAAGAAAGTATGACTTTACATTATTGTACCCCAACACTAACTTGTTTTATACCTTCTGACTCAGGCGTGCGGTTAGAGGAAGAAGCTGGATGCCTGGCCAGGATGAGTGTGAGTGCATACACGCAGCGAATTGGCTGCTTGGAATCAACTCACAGACTCCTCATTAAAGAAGCACAAATATGAGTACCCTATGGGTATTTGGGGTTTATTGATATGTATGTCCTTCTTAACCCCTTCACTACCGCTATCGAGATATCTTGGGCTTCAAAGGCACCGTCTGTTGCCCCGATATCGAGATAACGCGATATGCTAATCTACAGACCAAAAGCAAATGAAATTCATTTGCTGCAAACTAATTTCGTTAGCTTTTGGGCTGCAGAAGGTGCCCCCAAAGTTTGAGCCCTGTGGGCATAATGCCCAAAGAGCTTAAACTGTAAAATCGGCAGCTGAAAGCTCTGAAATATCGGGTTTTCAGCAGGGAGAAATAAAAGAAAATAAATCTGCTGTTAAAACCTCTGTAACTTAATTTGGCAGTAGATGGCGCCATCTACTGGCCAAATAGGTTATTACGGTAATAGATATGTATTACTGTACAATTTGTTAAAAATGATTTTTAAAAAAAAACACTGGTTTCTGATGTTCTTTTGGAAAATCACTTGGTAGTGATGGGGTTAAAGAAGATCTGGGTGATGTTAATTGACAGCCTCTCTGGGAACGTGACATGGTGACAACATGATGGCTTCTGGCACCATGATTGCTAAATTAACCTTAAATTGGTTTAGTGGCTGCAGTTTCTCTTTGACAAGATTTCGTTAATCAAATTGAATTGATTGAAAGCTGACAACAACCGTGATATAGCTTGCACTGCACAACAATGTTTATTACGTGCACAATTCCCATTGCTCATGGAGAGCACAATGAAGGCTGCAAACAGCTACACATACACAACACACAAGAAAATACCTGTATATCCATAATCTCTATACTATACACATCAGCTCAGATCCCATAGAACTACAAGCAAAAAGAGAGGCCACTATCAGCGCCCCTCGCTAAAACTGATATGCAAAGGGGAAAATTAGCTTCCCCTTTGCATCCTGGTTTCCCCAGCAGATCGAGGGGCAAGGATCGAGTCTGGCAGCCTGCCCCTTACCGATTGCTAAGCTCACAGATGCTGGGGGCACCGTCCCCAGCATCCCCTCCATGGCGTCCATAGGACTCCATGGATGATTATGCTGCCGGGTCACATGACCGTCAGGATCTCGCACCTCGTGAGATCCTGCTGGTCGGTGGAGTGATAGCAGAGGTAGACAGGGGACCTTTTTCCCCCAGTCTCCCTCTGCTCTCGGCAGCCAGAAGCAGCTGATCGGGCCGCCATTCTCGCCGCGGATTGAGAGGTGAGTATGTGATTTTTGGAGGGGGGTTTTGAGCTACAGGTAACGGATTCTGCAGCAATGCAATCAGTTACCTACACCTCTGAGCTGGTGGTAACTTTTTCGTTAGCACCAGCTTTTATTAACTAGCGTTAAGACCATGTGATCCTAACATTAGTTACTCTGTGCTTTCACTTTGCGCTCCCCATGTTAGGTATAGGGAGCGCAAAGTACAGTAAACTTGCGCGGCGAATCGCAAATTAACAAGCGCTAACAGGTTTATTAACCCCTTAGCGATTCAAAGGCGATGTGGACACAGCACTATGACCTCCTTTAAGCTAGCGCTAATGCTGACGCTAGTGTTAGCTTGAAGGAGGTCACAGAACCCTGGGATATTTATTGGTATACTTAACCCCTTAAGGACTAAGGTTCTTTAACGTCAAAGCATTGATGACGGAACAGTTCTGTCATTGGTCCTTAAGGGGTTAAACATTTTAACCCCACCCGGCACGTCAATGCAAAATCTCATAAGTGTGTCCTAACCTCGTGAAATACAATAGTGAAAAACAAATTATAATATTAGTGAAAAACTACAAATAAAATAAAATAATGAACTGCCTGTTAAGGAGATACAGCCCCAAACATGTAGAGCAGGTGTTCCCAATTGCGGTCCTAAAGGCCAGCTTTTAAGGATTGCCTTGAGGAAATGCAGACTGAATCCTGCAATCACTGAGCAGCAAATCATATCACCTGTGCTGTGCTTCAGATATCTGCAAACCTGACCTGTTGGGGGTACTTGAGGACCGCGGTTGGGAACCGCTGATGTAGAGTGTCTTTAAAATGTGCTATAGCCTCCTTCCTGTGTCTTATATTTGTAACGTGCCCGTTGGAAGTTCTACAATATTTTTGAACATTAATATGAACTTAGAGATAGTGCTTGTTGATAACATTTCAATAAATGGGCCGTCACCCCAATGCCCAAAAAAATGGCCTATTTCACTTCAGAACACTGGTAGGCGATAATTTAATTTATTGTATGTAGTTCATGCATTGACCCCTGTTATATTGTGAAACTTACGGCACAATTCTGGGGTCCTCCAGTTTTCTGGCCTTCCACCGGCATGTATACATTGATAGGAATACTCGGAGATAGTGGGGCAAATACAGGTATTGTAGTTTTCTACATTGCAGGCACACAGGGTAGTAATGCAGGCAACGATGTACTGGTCAGTATCAAGAACGGAAGCACAACTTGCAAAATTGGGATTTAATAAGACAGTTGCGCACATTGTTCCTGCCTAAGTACAAAACAAACAGTTAACTCATAGATTATAGTAAATCATAGGGTTTTCTTTAAATCTACATTACTTTTCAAGTTAATAAACAAGAAACAGATAAAAAAAAAAAGAATCAGCTGATTGCAAATCAATTAAACCATCAATTTTTACAGTTTTAAAATCAATGTGATATAATTGGTAATTCTTACATGTAAATATCAAGCGGAATAAAGGTAACTGGTTCATGAATGACCAAGGTCTCTTTTCCACAGTTGTTGATATGTATAACATCTCCTGTAGTTATCTTAACCCTTTCAAGCCGGGCAGGTGGTGCCCGGTGGGAGGGCTTTAACATCGGCCAGGGTGCACTAGCACGCCCTGCTAGCCAGCTGCTGCAGCGGGCCCTCCTTCGGCCCACCCACGCAGTGGAAGCACAAAGCACATCATTTTTTGGTGGGTGGGGCTTTACAGCTGCTGCTAACTTATTCTGCAGCAGCGGAATCAGTTTGCTACAGCTCTAAGCAGGTGCTAACTTTTTTAAGTTAGCGACAGCTGTTTGTAATTAGCGTTAGGACTTTGTGAACCTAACGGTAATTACTCTCTGCTTACTCTTTGCGCTCCCCATGTTAAGCATAGGGAGCGCAAAGTGCAGTAAGCTGCTGCTAAAATGCGCTAATACCAATTTGCTAACAGGTTTTTTTAACCCATTAGCGATCGCTAGGTGATACAGGCAGAACGCTTTCACCTCAATTAACTAGACATGTGCATTAGTTTTAATACTAAAACGATTTAGTCCGAATTTTGGGATAATTTAGTTCTCGTATGACTCAAGAGATACGAAACTGCTCGGTACAAAAAACTAAAACGAAAGGAAAATGCATTACAATTTAGTTTCAGTTATTTTTGTAATATTACACTGAGTGAAGGAGACCAGGGACCATGAGGATGTTCGATACATTCTATTCAGGAGGAAGTTCTATACATTATACAGAGAGGGGCATTAATTAATGCAGGAGGATGTTCTATACATTATACAGAGAGGAACATTTTTTTTAGCCCTTTAAATCCAGTGGCTGTGAGCGCTGAGATCGGCTGCTTGTTACATTATCTCTCATTACAATATATCAGGCTCAGCTGTTACAGTAACTGACTGCTGCTCATCACAGCACTCAGAGTTTCAGTAAAACAAGGAAATAATATTGTTATAAACTCTTATATATAAAAATATTATTTACTAGTTTTACTGAAACTCTGAGCCCTGTGATGAGCAGCAGTCAGTTACTGTAACAGCTTTGCCTGACACATTGTGTTGAAAGTGAGAGATACTGTAACAAGCAGCCGATATCAGCCCTCTGAGGAGCCACCACTACAATATTAATTGTATCCGCTGGTTTTCGGATGAACGAAATTCGTTTTCGTACTAAAGAACTGAAAACGAATTTCTTTAGCAACTAAATATATTGTGTTTTAGGAAGAATTCATTCGTCCAAAACGAAATTTTGTGCTGTGCACATGTCTACAATTAACCTAGTGCTAATGCTCATTTATGTGAGTGGTAGCACTAGCGTTAATGAGGTGATAGTGCCCTCTGTGTCTCTTTAGCGTACGCACGGAACGGGTAATCGTGCGCACGCTGATTAAAAAAGCATTTAAAACGTGGTAGCGATTTAGTAAATCATCCCCACAACATAATAAATCGTGGCCACGCGTTAATTATTTTTTTCATCCTGACACCATTGGGGCTCCGTACCTATCCCAGAATAGGCACGACGAAAACAAGACTGTAAGGAAGACACTGATTTTCTTACGTTCCACCTTTGTTTTACTGGCAACTGTTGGATAGGTCCCCACGACGGATATTGGAATACTCCAGATTGTTTATGAAAATAAATATATAAATTATGTCAACAAAATACTGAATGTTAAAAGTCCTGCAGGCTTCTTTGTCACCGGTTTAACAGAAGCAGACTTACGTGAACTTTCATTTACTTTCTTTATACCATCATATGAGTTAACCCCTTCACTACCGATATCATGATAATTCGGGTTTTCAAAGGCGCCACCAGGTGCCCGATATCGAGGTATCTCGGTCTGCAGCTGTGACCGGCTAAAGCAAATGAAATTTGTTTCCTGCAAAGGAATCTAATTTGCTTTTTACCAGCAGAAGGTGCCCCCAAAATTTTAGCCCGTGGGCATAATGCCCAAGTTGCTAAGACTGTCTAAAATTGGCTAATTGAATGCGCTTATCGGACTTTCAGCAGGCAATGCAGGGAACCACGAGCTGCAGCTCTAACTGCTGTAACTCCATCTGGCCAGTAGATGGCAACATCTGCCTGCCAAATAGGTTATTAATGTAAGGAATACATTGGGAAGATTCAGAAATATTTCTTACGGTGTAATTATTTAAAATGAACATTCAAAAAACCACATGGTTCCTGACAATGTTCTTTTTTTTTTTAAATCACTTGGTAGTGAAGGGGTTGAATTAAACTGTTGGATAATTGTCATACTACCCCTAAATAGCATATGCTCCTTTTAGTAAACACACAAAACCGTTTTTGAGAGGTCTCTTGGTTATGATTTGCAGGGAACTTACGTCGGCAGAACAGGAAGTCGGAGGTGGTGGTTCTTCATCTTCGCATTCGCTATTTAGCCCATCTGCTATCTGACGTTTTCCAAATTCAAACGGTGAAATGTCAGCACCTGTCGGAGTGAAAATAAACAGCAAGTCACTATATAATTATTGTCCTATGTGTTCAGGTTGAGGCTGCATAAATAAAAGCAAATTACTTTAATCTAAGAATCTTTATCCACTGCCTTAAACATGATTTTCACGTACCGAGTTATTATTTAACTAGAAGAATATTGGATAAATGTAGAAAACGGAATAACAAAAATAGCAGAGTTATATTTTACAATCGCAGCATTAATGTTGAGAAAAGTACATTAAGGATAGAAAATTGGGGATTAAGGGGAATTGTTAAACAGGATAGTTAAAGAATTGCCAGTTGTTGCACTGACATATAATATTAGGTCTTACTATAAAGTATTATAGTATTATCCTAGACTCACAAAGCTTTTTAAATACTGTGAAAGTGCATGTTATAATTTACTTTGAATAGAGAGTTAATCACAAAACAATTGCCAGAATTAATTTAATTCCATCTTAATTTAATCTGTAGAAGGTGTTTGTCAAATGTTTACCGGGTTAAGAACTACTGTTAATATACTGTTATAATATATAATGTACTGTTAATATACTGTTACTGTTAAAATACTGTTATAATATATATTATACTGTTAATATACTGTTAATATACTGTTACAGTTTATATAATGTTATTGTTACTTTACTGTTATAATATATAATATACTGTTAATATACTGTTACTGTCAATATACCGTAACTATACTGTTATATAATACACTGATAATATACTGTTAATATACTGTTATATTATATAATATACAGTAAATATACTGTTACTGTTAATATACTGTTATATTATATAATATACTGTTAATATACTGTTACAGTTAATATACTGTTACTGTTAATATACTGTTATAATATACGGTTACTGTTGACATGCTTAGAATCTATAATATTCTGTTACTGTTAATATACTGTTACTGTTAATATACTGTAACAATACTGTTATATAATATACTGATAATATACTGTTAATATACTGTTATATTATATAATACAAGGTGGAAAGCCTGCCCAGAGGGCAGTCAATTGTGGATATACTGCCCTCAGCACGTGGATACTGCCCCCCAGCTCGTGGATACTGCCCCCCAGCTCCTGGATACTGCCCCCCAGCTCCTGGATACTGCCCTCAGCTCGTGGCTACTGCCCTCAGCTCGTGGATACTGCCCTCAGCACGTGGATACTGCCCCCCAGCTCAGACCACAGACCAGACATGGGGCGGCTGTTCGAATGCTCTATCGGCATTCGGACAGCCGCCCCATGAGCTCCGCATACTTACCTTCCCGAGCGGCGAAGTGAAAGTTTCCCCGCTTTCGGTCGTTGAAGGACCCAAGCCGCGGTCACGTGGGACTCCCACGTGACCGCGGCTTGGGTCCCTCAAAGAGCGGAAGCGAGGGAACTTTCCCTTCGCCGCTCGGGGGTTGGATGCACGCGGTAGCCAGGTAGAGGCTGCGAGCGCAGCCTCTACCCGGCTGCTGTGTGCATCTTGTAACCGCCGCGGCGAGTGCACAGCCGGCTCGTGCCGCGGCGGTTGCATGCGCGCGCAACCAACCGCCGCTGGTTGCGTGCGCATGCGCAGAGTAAGGCTTGGCGACAGACACGCCAAGCCTTACTCAATTATAGTATAGGATACTGTTAATATACTTTTACAGTTAATATACTGTTACTGTTAATATACTGTTATAATATACTGTTACTGTTGACATGGTTAGAATCTATAATATACTGTTACTGTTAATATACTGTTACTGTTAATATACTGTTACTGTTAATATACTGTTACAGTTAATATACTGTAGCAAAACTGTTATATAATATACTGTTAATGTACTGTTACTGTTAATATACTGTTATATACTGTTACTGTTGATATCGTTAGAATATATAATATACTGTTAATAAACTGATACTGTTAATATACTGTTATATACTGTTAACATACTATTACTGTTAATATACGGTTATAATATATAATATACTGTTTACTGTTAATATACTGTTATACTATACAATATACTGTTATATAATATACTGTTAACATAATATTACTGTTAATATATGGCTATAATATATAATATACTGTTTCTGTTAATATACTGTTATAATAATCTACTGTTAACATACTGTTACTGTTATACGGTTATAATATACTGTTACTGTTAACAGTGGATTATTATAACAGTATATTAACAGTAACAGTATATTATAACCGTAACAGTATGTTAACAGTAGATTATTATAACAGTATATTAACATACTGTTACTGTTATTATACGGTTATAATATACTAGGTGGAAAGCCTGCCCAGAGGGCAGTCTATTGTTGTTGTCGCCAGGTCAGAATTCAAGTCCACATAGTTTTTTTTCAATGTCCTATCCAAGAGTATATCTCTATATAAATACGTTTGTAACGCATCCATCGCCATCCCATCCGCAACAGGAGGGCCAACTGAGCAGCTGTGATGGGTGCGCGCACAACTGACAGCGCATTACAAAGGAATTTATATATTAGAGTAGGTTCCTCTTCCCTCTTAGATTGTAAGCTCACAGGAACCGGACCCTCAGATTGTAAACTCGTGGGACCCCTCAGATTGTAAACTCGTGGGACCCCTTAGATTGTAAGCTCATGTGGCCCCTTAGATTGTAAGCTCATGGGGCCCCTTAGATTGTAAGCTCACGGGGCCCCTTAGATTGTGTTGGGCTTGGGCGGGCATTTTTTTTGTAGCGTATACATTATGCGTATATTTAATGGCACGTGGTATGCATGGCATGGCAGGCTGGTATTTAGGCACACTGGTATTATGAGACACTGGTATTATGAATGGCAGACTGGCATTATGGCTGGCAGACTGGCATTGTGCATGGCAGACTGGTAATATGGCTGGCAGACTGGTAATATGGCTGGCAAACTGGTAATATGGCTGGCGAACTGGTAATGTGGCTGGCGGACTGGTATTGTGCATGGCAGACTGGTAATATGGCTGCCGGACTGGTAATATGGCTGCTGAACTGGTAATATGGCTGGCAGACTGGTAATATGGCTGGCAGACTGGTAATATGACTGGCAGACTGGTTTTGTGCATGGCAGACTGGTAATATGGCTGGGAACTGGTAATGTGCATGGCAGACTGGTAATGTGCATGGCAGACTGGTATTGTGCATGGCAGACTGGTAATATGGCTGGGAACTGGTATTGTGCATGGCAGACTGGTAATATGGCTGGGAACTGGTATTGTGCATGGCAGACTGGTAATGTGCATGGCAGACTGGTAATATGCATGGCAGACTGGTAATGTACATGGCAGACTGGCAATGTGTATGGCAGACTGGTATTATGCATGGCAGACTGGTAATATGGCTGCCGGACTGGTAATATGGCTTCCGAACTGGTAATATGCATGGCAGACTGGTAATATGCATGGCAGACTGGTAATATGGCTGGCAGACTGGTAATATGGCTGACAGACTGGTTTTGTGCATGGCAGACTGGTAATATGGCTGGGAACTGGTATTGTGCATGGCAGACTGCTAATGTGCATGGTAGACTGGTAATATGGCTGGCAGACTGGTAATATGCATGGCAGACTGGTAATATGGCTGGCAGACTGGTAATATGCATGGCAGACTGGTAATATGGCTGGGAACTGGTATTGTGCATGGCAGACTGGTAATATGCATGGCAGACTGGTATTGTGCATGGCAGACTGGTAATATGCATGGCAGACTGGTATTGTGCATGGCAGACTGGTAATATGCATGGCAGACTGGTATTGTGCATGGCAGACTGGTAATATGGCTGGCAGACTGGTATTGTGCATGGCAGACTGGTAATATGCATGGCAGACTGGTATTGTGCATGGCAGACTGGTAATATGGTTGGCAGACTGGTATTGTGCATGGCAGACTGGTAATATGGCTGGGAACTGGTATTGTGCATGGCAGACTGGTAATATGCATGGCATACTGGTAATGTGCATGGCAGACTGGTAATGTGTATGGCAGACTGGTAATATGCATGGCAGACTGGTAATATGGCTGCCGGACTGGTAATATGGCTTCCGAACTGGTAATATGGCTGGCAGACTGGTAATATGCATGGCAGACTGGTAATATGGCTGGCAGACTGGTAATATGGCTGGCAGACTGGTAATATGGCTGACAGACTGGTTTTGTGCATGGCAGACTGGTAATATGGCTGGGAACTGGTATTGTGCATGGCAGACTGCTAATGTGCATGGTAGACTGGTAATATGGCTGGCAGACTGGTAATATGCATGGCAGACTGGTAATATGGCTGGGAACTGGTATTGTGCATGGCAGACTGGTAATATGCATGGCAGACTGGTATTGTGCATGGCAGACTGGTAATATGGCTGGCAGACTGGTATTGTGCATGGCAGACTGGTAATATGCATGGCAGACTGGTATTGTGCATGGCAGACTGGTAATATGGTTGGCAGACTGGTATTGTGCATGGCAGACTGGTAATATGGCTGGGAACTGGTATTGTGCATGGCAGACTGGTAATATGCATGGCAGACTGGTATTGTGCATGACAGACTGGTAATAAGGCTGGCGAACTGGTATTGTGCATGGCAGACTGGTATTGTGCATGGCAGACTGGTAATATGGCTGCCGGACTGGTAATATGGCTGGCAGACTGGTTTTGTGCATGGCAGACTGGTAATATGGCTGGGAACTGGTATTGTGCATGGCAGACTGGTAATGTGCATGGCAGACTGGTATTGTGCATGGCAGACTGGTAATATGCATGGCAGACTGGTATTGTGCATGGCAGACTGGTAATATGGCTGGCAGACTGGTATTGTGCATGGCAGACTGGTAATATGCATGGCAGTCTGGTATTGTGCATGGCAGACTGGTAATACGGCTGGGAACTGGTATTGTGCATGGCAGACTGGTAATATGCATGGCAGACTGGTATTGTGCATGGCAGACTGGTAATATGCATGGCAGACTGGTATTGTGCATGGCAGACTGGTAATATGACTGGGAACTGGTATTGTGCATGGCAGACTGGTAATATGGCTGGGAACTGGTATTGTGCATGGCAGACTGGTAATATGTCTGGTAACTGGTATTGTGCATGGCAGACTGGTATTGTGCATGGCAGACTGGTAATATGCATGGCAGACTGGTAATATGGCTGAGAACTGGTAATATGCATGGCAGACTGGTATTGTGCATGGTAGACTGGTATCGTGCATGGCAGACTGGTAATATGGCAGGCCGGGCGCGGAAGAGATGGAGGCCGGGCGCGGAGGAGATGCAGAAAACAAATCCGATCCATTGGAGAGGCGCTATGCTGTGCGCCTCTCCAATGGATCGGATTTGTTTTGTCCCTCTCGCACGCCGGCTGTGCGCGTGCCGCGGCCGTTGGATGCGCGCGCAGCCAACCGCCGCAGGTTGCGCAAGCATGCGCAGTAGGGTTTTGGCGACGGACACGCCAGCCCTTATTGTTTTATGGTATAGATAATATACTGTTACTGTTATTATATGGTTATAATATATAATATACTGTTACTGTTAATATACTGTTATAATAATATACTGTTATAATAATATACTGTTAACATACTGTTACTGTTAATATATGGTTATAATATATAATATACTGTTACTGTTAATATACTGTTATAATAATATACTGTTCACCTATTGTTACTTTTATTATACGGTTATAATATATAATATACTGTTACTGTTAATATACTGTTATAATAATATACTGTTAACTTACTGTTACTGTTAATATATGGTTATAATACAGTATATAATATACTGTTACTGTTAAATTACTGTTATTATATAGAATATACTGTTAATATACTGTTACTGTTAATATACTGTTAATACTGGTAAACATTAGTTCACAACGATCTTCTAGAGCAGTGGTCCCCAACCCTGATCCTCATGTCGCCCTAACAGACCAGGTTTGCAGGATATCTGAAGCACCGCACACAGGTGATATGATTTTCTGCTCAGTGATTGCAGGATTCAGTCTGCATTTTTCCAAGGTGATCTGCAAAATCTGGCCTGTTCGGGGTACCTGAGAACCAGGGTCGGGAACCACTGGTCTAGAAGATAGAAGTTATGGCTTGTTAAACATTTTTTAAATTGTTTGCGCTTTTTGGCAAATTCTAGAATGCAGCAAACCAACAGTGCAGACTCAAAGCAAAGGACAGTGCTCCCAGACAACTAATCCCTGGGGCGCCATGCAGAAACCCAGGACTGTCCTAAGAAAAAAAGGGACAGTTGGCATTTTTTAAATATTTTATTGTAAATTGTAATTGCCTATTCTACACTCGCTACATACATACAATAACAATTGTCCTTTGTTGCATTCATACAGTAACAATTGTCCTTTGTTGCATTCATACAGTAACAATTGTCCTTTGTCACCAATTTCTTCCTTGATCAAATTGTGTCTCCCATCATTTTCCATAATATATTGGTTTATTATTATTTTTAACATTCTCTAATGCTTTTTAGTCCCCAGGGCTAGGCATTTCATTCATATTGAGAAGTGTTTACCCATATATCAAGAGCAAAGTAAACAATCACATTTTCATATGCATGCCTCACCTTCGGATCTAAACTCATTCTCTAAAGGGCTTCCATTGAAGTCTCCACAAAGGCCACAGGTCAAATTTGCATATTTTTCATCAAGTCGGAGCTAAAATTAAACATATAAAATCAGAAGAGCTGAATATATATATATATAAGTTTTTAAAAATTCATCAATGCATATTGAAAATGCTAAAGCTAGTTATGTTGTAGCTTGGTCTCAAAATATGTCGCTTCATTTACATAATAATTACAAAGACAATTACTCTTAGAAACGCCCTGATGAATATAAAACAAGATTAAAAAATTAATAAAATTTGTGCAGCCACAACTCTGACCCTGCCACATTATATACTTCCAAGAAGGAAAATGACCCCTTCATGATGCTGTATAGAATCAATAATCTGATATATAAACAACTATTCCAAAATAGCTTTTGGAATAGCTTTTTATATAACAGATTAACGATTACATAGCGTGTTGAAGGGGTCTTTTTTCCTTCTTGTTTAGCTTCATATACGTAAGTAAACATTTATATCCAATTATAAAGTTTTCCAAATGCTATATATTAGAATAAATAAAATTGTTTTAGGTCAAAGTTTGTAATTCCTCGTGTTGTGGAATTATTATTTGTTTATTTGTAGTTCGCCACCATATTTCACAGTGTGGTGCAGGGGTTACATTAAGTTAGGGTAGAACATCTCACCCATTGTACAACCCTTTAGATTTTATTAGCGCTTTATAAATACTTGTGACTGTAACTGTAGCTATATAGTTATACTTAAATGTGTTAGAGAGGGCCATGCTCCCTAAGGAATTTATATTCTATTGTATAATTCCCTAAAAAGCTGTTTAAAGATGTTTCCTGCATGTGGTCAGGGCCGGGTTAAATTAGGGGCAGATGGAGCAGCAGCTCCAGGCCCATGTCCCAGAATAGCCCCAGAGAAAGGATACCTATGTCTGCATTAATGGGCATTTGGACCCCCGTATCTCTAATTCAATAGCAGCTACAGGGTCATGTGAGGTATCCCTGGAAAGGCCAGAGCGTGATGATACCAAACTTGACCAGGATTTATGTAACAATAAAGATAAAATAATAAATATTTATTTTTCTTTCCAACACAGAAATATATTGCAATTTTCAATTATAAAGTGAACAATGATACTGCACTAACTCGCCATCACATTTCTCATGTCACCAACAAGTGTGGAGGTGATGGCACAAACCTTTCTTACGAATTGTTACATCAAAAACCTAAACTGCCGCACCATAGCGAAGAGCACTGTGGGGGACTTTGGACCCCTGCGTCACTAATCTTTACACCTCACAAAGTCAAGTGAGGCGTCATTGGACAGGCCAGAGTCTGACCTTTGCATTTATACCAAACATAATCATGTATAATCTAAAAAGAAAACAAAAAAACAACTTTTTTATTTATTTTTAGTTCCAAAGCGATGGCATTGTCCATTTGTCACTTATAAAATGAGCAATACCACTGCCATTACTCCCCTTCTCATTTCCTACACTGGTAACAAGTTCAGTATTTTATACTATCAGCGTTATTCAAAGAAAATCGAAAAGTCACCGCACGTAAAAAAAAAAAAAATTAGGGGCAAGAACAAATAAAATATTTGGGGCAAGAACCTCATACCCGCTTATATTGTGGTTTACCCTCGCTCTCTTCTATTATTGTCCCCCGTATAGGAGAATTCTGTGGGCTAATCAACCGGCATTGTGCTGGTTAAACTCCAACTACACAGCGGTGGTTTGTGGGGCAAGAACCTCACACCGGCTTGTACCCTAGTACACTGGCCAGTCAACCTAAATCATATAGCGGTGGCTATTCGGGGCAAAAACCTCATATCCGCTTACATTGTGGTTACCCCTTTCTCTCTTTTATCGTTGTCCCCTCTATAGGAGAATTGTGTGGGCTAATCTACTGGCAGTTTGCTGGATTAAAATTTCAACCATACAGCGGTGGTTTGTGGGGCGAGAACCTCACACCCTCCTGTAGATTAGCTAGCTATGCTGTTGTTTTCAGCTAAATCTTTTTTTACAATGATCTTTTTCACAATGTTATTTGTCTGCAGTTTGTGACTCTTTAACCCAAATTATTGGTCCATTATTCCAAATATTGGTGCACGCAAACCAGGCACCTTTATCTGTTTATACATCTGTATATTTGCATATGCATCTCTATGGTTAAGCTTAACTGACCAGTTACATTGTATTCTAGAGACCTATTTATTAGCAGCACCGGAGATCTTGCTGGTGTGTGATTTACTGCACTTACTCTATGGAACCGAACATACATGTGTTATTGTGATTAATTCACAAATTATGTTCCAACCAGCAGGACAAGAGTGGACTTACTTCCAATAAGTCTATTGGCAGTAGTTTTAAAGTATCTTTTCTTTTTCCCCTTTTTTTGCTATATATGCCTATCTTGTGTGTTTAGGCTCTTTTTGACTACATTGCCGTAATTTCGAGCATCGACTTTGTCTCCAACCGTCCTCATTAGGACGCAATTAAAGATAATTTTTTTCTTTTTTTCTTTATTAATTAGAATATTTTGCTTTTCCACCCAGTACCTTTTGTATTCTCTTCCTGTAAACTACTATCTGGTTTCTGTAAGTTTCCTTGTGTCCGTTAGTTTCTTTCTTTGTTTCCAGATCCTGCCATAATCAACTTTCTTCCTATCCTGCCCCTTTGTTTCTATCCTATGTCCTAAGTGTTCTACGATCAGCCCCTTTCCTCTCCTGCCTCTCTAATACCCAGTATCTATAGTCAGCCTCATCCCTCATCAGTGCTTACCTGTTCGTTTTCATAATAAACCCCTGTCTATTTACTATATCTACTCCTCTGTGTATCACTGCAACCTCGAGTTCATAACGTCGCCCATTGATATCCGTGACAATTATACTGTTGCCCCATTCTTTTTCCCCATTTTTTATTATGCATGATACTTTGAAAACCAAAGCATGCTTTATTGTGTTCTTACCACAAAACCGTCATTCCCTCTTTTTGTGAATAAAAATCCAGTCCTTGAAAATATTTCCATATTCTCACCGATTTTCCAGATGGTAACTGTGGCCTCGCTATGAGGCAACGTCACGCTAAACGAGGGAAAACATGTTAATCAGATCAGTAGGATATAATCTGGTATGTTGAAGTTTGTAAGTATCAGAAGCAAATAGTTGAATTTATCTCAGACATTTGGATTATGAAGGCCTGGAGCAACTCAGGTGGAGGGCCCTTAAGTTGCCCCTGATGCCAGGATGCAAGGAGGATTTCCAGCTAGGGAAGGAGTTAGAGCGGGAAAAGTAGGGGCGAGGTTACAGGGGCAGATAAAAGGCGTGTGCTCAGTGGCTCTGCGTGCCTTTTTCCTGAGGTAACCGGGAAAGAAAGATCCCCACCCTCCCTCCCTTTAGATAGGGTTATGTTGGGGTTGTGTTAGGATGCTGGGTTTTATTTTCCCCTTTTGTCACAGCGGGGTTGGTAGGTAGGGATGAGCTGTTCGGTTCGATCAGTTTCGGAGTTCGAACCGAACTTTGGTTGTTCGAAAGTTTGCGAACTTCAAACTTTTTGGGTGTGTTCGGTTCGAGTTCGCAAAAAAAAGGAAATTTTGAAAAAAGTATAGAGAAAGCTTAAAAAAATACTAAAAAATCTAGAAATAAAGAGACTCTTTACTGCAGAATATTATAAGCAACGGTTTATTAGATATTGAATTAAAAACTAATGTGTACGTGCAAAGATTCTCAACTCTAAATGACCTGTGTTTTTCAAACGGCATAACAGGTGTTTTTAGTCTGGTCTAATCAATTTGATACATTGTAGACTATACTGAGGGAGTGGGGTGGTGTCTGCTTCTGATTGAGATTTGAGAAGTGTTAATTTCCCTCCTAAAACTTCTAATATGCTGTATTTCACCGCTGTGTGCTCAGCTCATTTTTACCGCTTTCGCTCATCATGTTTAAACGCGATTTTGAAGCCACATTTTGTTAAATGACTGACATGTTAGATATCGTTCTTTCCGGCAGACTCCGCAGATTCATAATATATCATTTTTATATGTATACGTCCTGTCCTGGCTGTATATTATGAAAAAAATGCAATAAAAATTGAATTTTTAATCATCTGCAGTGTGTAAAGTGTTGGTTTTTTTCACATTTTAGCACATGAGCGTTTGCGGTTATGTTTTCTATAGAGTGCGCTTGTACAAAAATTAGAAATGGGGAATTACATGATTTATAGCAAACGCACCCCATAGAAAAAAATCATTAGTGCATCATCGTTCACATTATAATTGCAATGTGAACAATATTGCTGCATTAATAAAAATAACACACAAAAAAAAATACATGCTTTTATTTTCTTTTTTCTTTTTTTTACTTTATACCTGGTCATGTTGGGTATCATTCGAAAAGGCCATGCTCAGGCCTTTCGATTGACACCCTCCATGACCCACTAGATGCCTGGAGATAGGGGGTTCAAATGAACCCCCTATCTCCACCAGGGGATTGGCCTTTGCAATATATATATGCATGATGTGAGCTGGCCTGGGCAATATATATTTATACGCATGATGAAAATTTGCAAAGGATAAGGCACGCAAAGTGAAATTTTGATGTGTCTGAAATTGAAACTTACGTGACAACTCTTATTTTTTTTTGTCGTTAATTTATATTTGTTGAATACAGTTAATTTTAATTTGTTTAATAGAGTAAATTTAAAATGGTTTAATACAGTTTATTTATATTTATTTTACCTTTACTATTGGTGCTTTTCAAACTTTATTCTTAAGTAAAAAGAAATTTAGCAGTTTCACATTGTGTCGTTTTTTTTGGGGGGGTGCAAGTAGCTGGTCTTGCCTAGGGCGCAAAATAGTCTAGCACCGGCCCTGATCGCATGGTCCGCCCCTGCACTCTTCCACAATACCACAGAGGGGTTACTGTATGATGGCACTTGGTGGCCTGGCACCAAAGGCACAATATTTGGCTGCACTGCCACTGACGCCTGTATCAGATTCATATCCTCAGAGGGGTGAGACTTTGTGATGGCACTTTTGCCGATGCTAAAGGCCCAATTTTAGGCTAGAGTCAAACAAACGCATTTTTCGCAGCGAACGTCAAAAAGTGCGTCCGAACTCATTGAGGTGTTTTTTCACGGAAAGCGCTTAAACGGTCATACGATGCGCATTTTTGTGCGTGATTTTTTATGGATCCAAACCAGGAAACTTTGGGTGTCTGGACGTTATGTTGGCCGGACATGAGCAGCGTCAGACGTCTCCTAATCACGCACACACGCCGCTATACGGACGCAGCGCACTCTGTATGTCAGTACTAGCGGTTCAGCATTCTCGAAAAAATGCGTTCATTTTCCACTTGCGTTGCGACTTTTGTGCGGCCGTACTTTGTATATTGGCCGTCATTGCGTGTCATTTGCTGCTAGTGCGGCCGTGATTAAGTGCGCCTAAACACACGTTAAAAGTGCGCTAGTCTAACCCCAGCCTTAAAGCACCTATTGTTACTTTCATCCAAAGCCTGCATAAGTTTCACAATAATTTAGCCAAAAAAAAATCACTAAACTTTTTCTGCGTTTCCGAAAATGGCTCCTTTTCATACAGACTGCCGCCCCAAGCAGTTGTTTATGGATAGATTAAAGGAAAAGCATTTACTGTCATTTGAAACGTAATTTTTTGGTTTTTAAGTGTTTCTATACATCCTACAAATCCGCCACTTCACGGGCAGGTTATGGGGACCTCCTAGGCACGATATTTGAAGGAATTTTTCGTTTTTATTTTTAACCCTTATTTCATGGAAAACTTTTTAAAAACTTTTTGTCCTTGTTTCCTGTCCCCCAGGGCACTACCCGGACCCCCATACACCTTTTATGGCAAATATCTAGCATATATGCCCTCTTGGAGGGCACTCTAAAAACCGAATTTTCAGCCCCATTGACTTGTATTGAGTTCGGGTTCGGATTCGGATTTGAACATTTGGAAAGTTCGGGTTCGGATCCGAACCGAACTCGGGGGGTGTTCGGCTCATCCCTATTGGTAGGCAGTGCTGAGGTAGGGTTTCTTGATATAAGGTGGAATTTGGCGTATTAGAAGTACAGGAGATGGGAACGGAGTAGAGTTGGAGTTAAGTTGGTTTTGGTTTAGGAGAGGGATGGTGGAAGTGTGGAGTACCCTGTCAGCACTGTCTGTTATTTACTGTTTATATGTTATTTTATATTTGGGGGAGGGGTTGTAGCTGTGGCCGATAATAAATATATATATCATTCCACAGTACAAAGTAGTTGGAGTTATTATTGTGTTGAGTTTTTATTTATCTCCTTGCGGACGACCGGTCATCAGTGGGCAACTTATATTCAATAATGAAACGTTCTGGTAGAGAATAAGGTTTATTTCCAGAGAGGAGAGACGGGCAGCGAGATTCATTTAACCTTGCTATCCGTTCCCAAGTTCTTGTAACTGGGAGTTACCAAATTTTAATAAAATATAACTTCGCAAAAGTTGCCAATATAAAATAGGCAGCGGTGCACAATTTGCAGTTCCTATGCTACACAGGTTCACAGGTTGTGTAGGAGCATAAACTATGTAGAAACGCTTGAGGGACTTTCAGGCTCAGGAGTTCTTGAGCCAAAGAGAAGGAGCGAGGGACAAAAGGTTAGTAAAATCGCCTAATATCAGCTGTCTTTGCACGATTATTTAAGGACAAAAAAAAGGGAACTCTATAACAACATTAAAAGTGACAACATAAGATACTCACGGTATATTGTTGACTACAACAGTGTCCTCAAGTAACTCTATTAATGTTTGATCAACTTTCATGATAATTTTAGTATGTGTAACAACATTGTTTAATTCAATGTGAGTGATCTGGACAATAAAATCTTCATAGGTGCTTTTGCAATGAGATGCGAAGGTGTAGCTGCAGATTCCAGGAAAATAAAAAATCTTCCCATCGAACGTCCTGTAGTTGAAGTTTCTCCAGTAACTGCAGATTTTATCATGATTTATTCCTGTGGCTAAAACACAATAGAAATTAAATAAGTAGTAGACAAAGCAGTGTAAATATGTTGGGAAAAAGTAGATGAGTGACTCTATTTAACCCCTTCACTGCTGAGGCATTTCACCACTGTGTGCTGAGCTCATTTTTACTGCTTTCGTTCATCATGTTTAAACGCGATTTTAAAGCCACATTTTAATAAATGACCCAGACATATTATATATCGTTCTTTTCGGCAGACTCCGCAGATTCATAATATATAATTTTTATATGTATACGTCATGTCCTGCCTGTATATTATAACAAAAAATACAATAAAAATTGAATTTTTAATCATCTGCAGTGTGTAAAGTGTTTTTTTTCACATTTTATCACATGAGTGTTTGCGGTTATGTTTTCTATGGGGTGCGCTTGTACAAAAAATTTGAAATGGGGACTTGTTACTTTTTTGGGGGGAATTACGTGATTTTTAGCAAACGCACCCCATAGAAAAAAATCATTAGTGCAGCATCATTGTTCACATTATAATTGAAATGTGAACAATATTGCTGCATTAATAAAAACAACACACAAAAAAAACATGTTTTTTTTTATTTATTTATTTTTTAAAATTTATTTATTATTTTAATTTTTTTTTTAAATTATTTTATTTTTACTTTTTACCTAGTCATGTTGGGTATCATTCGAAAGGCCATGCTCAGGCCTTTCAAATGACACCCTCCATGACCCCCTAGCTGCCACGGTTCTGGAGATATAGGGGTTCACAAGAATGCTATGCGTGATGACGTCAGACAGCGAGGGGAGTCCCGGGGGTGGAGCCGCCATCCAAGATGGCGGCCCCCACCGGAGATAGGCTGCAAGGTGGTGCCGCAAGGTGCTGAAGTGCAACCCAGCACTTGAGGGGTTAAAGCCAGGCACCGCTTAAAAGGGGAGACTCTCCCCTTTTAAGCGGTGCCTGGCTTTTAGCGCTGCTCCTTCCCGATCGGGAGGGAGAGGGATCCGAACGGATCCCCCCCCTCCCTTCCAGGCTATCTCCCGTCATTTACGCCGGGAGGAGCTTGACTTCAGCGTCTGAGGACACTGAAGTCAGAACGCCGCGGGACCCCGGACAGAAAGGTGAGTATCTCTGCCGGGGGTCCCGCACAGCTGATGACGTGTGGGGCACGTCCTCAGCATGCAACGTGCATCAATGAGGACGTGTCCCACACGTCTTCAGCAGTGAAATGGTTAACATACTTTTCAGCCATATCAAGATGGGAGTGATCCAATAGGTGCTTTTAACAGATAAAATAAGCAACAAAAACTACAAATGTGGAAGGATAATCATATAACTATTTCATTACTTTATATATAGTATTTCCTTCTCTTTAAAAATGTTCATCGTTTAGAATATTAAGTAGGATATTAAGGGATAACAGATAAATTTCTTCTCTTCCAAGTGGTTTTCCATAGAAACACCAGCAGGAACCAATGGTAATAACGCTGAGCACCGTGCTGGTATCCGCTCCAAGAGTAGGACTCCATGGAGACAGACGCAATCTCTGCAAGTGAGTGAGATCCAGTCTGGAAGGCGGATGGATATGCGAAAAGAACACTGGGAACTAGTCGTTCTCAGTGTGCAGTTACCCACGGCACAAGGAAGTGGCATATCATGCTACTCTCTGTACCGAAGGATGTAAGGTTTGCATTGGATTTTTAGGTGGGGTTAGATTAATGTGTTAAGTGATTGTGCTGAAGCGGAATCACTTAACACCAGCCCGTGAAAGATGTTATTCTTTTCAGAATAAGGACAGGCACAGATAGAGATTTTTTTCTCTTTGTTATGTTTTATACATGTTGCTGGGCTGGGTACATTTGGTGGTTGCAGCTGCCCCATCGGGGAATAGGCGCAACCCCACCCCTCCTATACTACAGATAGAGAATGAATTGGATGGAATAGCTCACTTTTCATCTGGTACAGGCACCTTAACGTCTCCCGAACAAAGTATAGGACAAATTAATTTACAGTGACCAGGGGCTACATCCAAGATGCAACTTGTCTCAGACTAGTTAAAGTCTCGAGTGCTGTGCTAAATTTTATGCTGCACGTTGTAATCTGGCCCCTAAATGGAGATTGATTGATTGATGAAAGAGTACAGAAGGCTACAAAAGATATCTAGTTACTATATAATATTACACTACAGTTTTATTGGTTTTTTTTCTTACTTTTGATGGTGCTGGATCCGTTTGACCCTGTTGGAAACCCTGCAAAACAATACATGGTATTATTAATGATGACAATGGATACATATAGCTAAATCAACGATTAGGTGCATTTTTTAGGTGTCATTGAATATAGCACTACGTAAATTCTGATGATGATTGGGGTGCGACTTCCCACAAGCAAGTTGATGCTCGAAAAACCCAAAAGATGCTATTGATCTGCTGCGGCACAGCTGAGCAGCGCTCATTCATTATTATGAGTATATGAGCCTGGACTCACCACTGGGTATTGGAAAATCCAGCGTGCCACCGAAAATAAAGCCGCGATCAAAACCCAAAAACGAAATTAACCTAGCGTAGTGGAAAAAAAGCAAATCAAGCACTGAAGAAAAAACTCAAGTCTCGTTACCATGTGTGCATAATACAAAAGTGTAGAAAAACCTGCAAGTACAAAATTACAAACTAGCCACAATGCCAGCTCCAGAGTGATGAGCAATGACTGTGAGGCTAGCCCCATTACATGCATCGGCTTCAGGGCCAGCTGCAATCAGCGCTGCGCGACAGTACTTGTTGGCAAGGCGTACCTGTACTCCAAAGCCACCCCTTAAGGGCTCCACCAGCGCGTTCTTAAGGGGTTAAAAAAAATGATCTTGTGAATACTGAACAAAACAAAACCAATTGGGGTCCTATCCCAATCTTGGTATACCTAACTATTACAGGGTTATTCAGAGAGTGGTGAAAAGCAAGAGAATGACTGGAGAATGGAAAATTCTAGGTCAAAATAGCCGATTTGGAAAGTGAGATGAATAGGAGAATTTTTCTGATTTGGCTATTTTGACCTAGAATTTTCCATTCTCCAGTTATTCTCCTGCTTTTGACTGCTCTCTGAATAACCCTGTAAGTGTTGTAAACCTAGCAACTCAATAAACTATTTTTTTCCATGGTTACCGCTGAAAGGAAGATTGTAAGTAAAGAAAATCTGCGGCTGCAGGATTAACGTGCGCGTCCCTGCTGTAATTAGTGCCAGCACTTTGTAATACCTTACTTATCGAAATGTTAGTTAATGATTGTGCTCCCTGTGTTATGTACAGGTTTTGCAAAGTACAGTAAGCTCGCGCAAGCACCGATGCATTAATGTATTTTTTTACGGGTTAAGCGTCAGGAAGGTGAAATGGGGGAAATGCGTTAATGACACTTATCCTAGCATTAACACTTACTCATCCAAACGCTACCATTGCGTTCACTATAGTGCCCTCTCTTTCGGGAGAATAGAACCTCTGCAGCCTTGTCTTAATATTCGCTCCTTCACCCCATTGCCTCTTCACTAACGTAGAAGCTATGCCAAAGCTGTAAAGTGAAACGTGTGCTACGATTTTGGTAAATGGTGCATCCTGGGAATAATCCACAAATTGGGAACACGAGATAAACACCTAACTTTATAACACACATACTACTGTTTTATTCTCTTCAAATTAATTGCATATTAAAAAATAGTAACATGTTTTTTCTTTTGTAATGCACATTTAATCTCTTTGCAACTTAAAATAGTGGTAGTGTTCCTATAATGTGGATACAACAACTGCATCAATCACAGTTGTTGGCAACAAAAGTGTTTTGTGAGCAATCCCTTAAGTATATGTTACATGGCAGCTTCTAAAAGCCTATTTGACACATGATAAAAGATGCACGGAATATAAAATAAAACAACTTACAGCTAGAATCGGGGTTAAAGATTTCAATTTCAGCAGGACCGAATACAAGCTCTCCTCCTTGAGCTGAAAAAGCAAATAACATATTTATTACATAGAAACGAAAGCCTCGAATTGAGACATTGAAGCTTTCATACTGTGTGCATTTGTAGAATATAAATAAACTACAAGAGATGGTGAAATAATATATATATACATATATATACTTTTTGTCATCCACCACAAGCCTTATAGATACTGATTTGCCCTACGGGTCCCAAGCATCCACTGCAACTGGTCATCATGCCTAGCTCCTCCTGATGAGGGTCCAACAAACCCGAAACATCGCTGTCCTAGGAGTGGATTTGACCAGTTGCATAAACCTTATCTCTGCTACAAAGCCACAGTGTGGCATAGCATTGATTTTAGGGTTCTGTGTAATAACAGATCCAGGATGCATAAAATTGAGACAGATGTCATTTGCTTAGCCTACCCAGAATTCCTTGCTGCATATGGGGAATGTGGCACAGGAGCTCTGGGATACAATTCATCGAATTGCTGTGATGTGCAAGTGGCTTCTGCAATAATAAACACATTATCAGGGTTATTCAGAGAGCGTGAAAAGCAGGAGAATGACTGGAGAATGAAAAATTCTAGGTCAAAATAGCCAAACCAGAAAAATTCTCCCTTTCATCTCACTTTCCAAATCGGCTATTTTGACCTAGAATTTTTCATTCTCCAGTCATTCTCCTGCTTTTCACGCTCTAATTAGCCCTGTGTGTTATATATATATATATATATATATATATATTTTACTTTTAAGTAAGCATTCAAGTGAATAACTAGTTTTTGCTCTTTGCTTACTCCATTGACACAAAATGTTTGTGACTGTCTGTAATAAGATGTCGCTTTACATAAAGTCTTTGTCTTAAAGGTTTACAGAAGTCACAAAACAGGTGGAAAGCATTGTTTTAGTCAAGATTAAAGGCCTGCATGACAGGTCAAACAGAGTCCCATTGTCCCTGCGATACCCAAAGAAAAAATACTTTGTTCAGTGAAGTTGGTGCCAAACATTTTTAACTACAATTAAAGATCTAAACTCAGATATTTGTTATATGATTTTTTTTACATTTTCAAAGTAATATGCAGCAGGAATATTTTATAAATAAAACGAGACAAGTTCAGATCAAGAAATACTTTTCTAAATTGGTTATAGCATATTTTAACCCCTTAGGGACCGGGCGGTTTTACACAAATCTATCCTTTAGTGACCGCTGCTGTTTTTACGTTTCTGCGCTGTTCGTGTTTAGGTAAAATTTTCCTCTTACTCGTTTTTGCAACCCACACATATTATACACTGGTTTTCCCGCCATTAAATGGACTTTCTAAAAATACCATTATTTCCATCATATCGAATAATTTACGACAAAAAAAATATGAAATATGATGAAAAATGGTAAAAACACACTTTTTCGGAATTTAATCCCCAAAATCTACAACCACCAAAAAAAACCCCGGCTGAATAGTTTCTGAATTTTGTCCCGAGAATAGAAATACCCAATTTTTACATGTGCGCTGAGCTCATTCTGACCATTTTATGCTCATTATTTTTAGATGACAGCCTAGGTCCTATTTATCTAACCCCCCCAAGATAATTTTAAAAAAGCAATTATTTAAAAAAAAAAATATTATTTTATTTTATTTATTTATTTGTTTTAGCTTTTTGTTACACCGAACCTAGTCATGTTTGGTATCATTGGAAAGGCCATGATCAGGCCATTCCAAAGATGTCCAGCATGACCCTCTGCCACGGATCGGGAGATAACAGGATCCAAATGATCTCCCTATCCCCCTATCTCCCCTTGGCAGCTAGGGTGTTAACTGGCCCACTGACATCCTCACACATATGGTGGGGATGTCAGTGGGTGGGGGGGTGATCTGGAGACTTGGCTGACATTCACGATGTCAGCCCCCTCCAGGTTTGAATCACGATTTGGTGCAAATTTGCGCCAAATCGCAATCTGGCAGCAAAATAGTTAATGAAAAGGGGAGAATCTCCCCTTTCCAGCGGTGCAACTTGCAGCCCTCTATCTTCAATGGTTGGGGAGATAGAGGGATCTGAATATCTGAATGAGCCACCCCTCCCCTCCATTAATTTCAATGGGGGCGCCTGCTGATGACGTCACCACGCCGCGTGGTGACGTCATCGAGCTCGCCGGCACCACTAAAACATGGGGGCAGGCTTCCTCCCTGCCAGAACTGTGAGGGAACCAGCGAGGGAGGTAAGTATTGGGCGGAAGGGAGGTTAAGAGCCACTGACGTACTATGTACGTCCGTGGGTCTAAGGGAGACCCGTGGGCAGGACGTACATGGTACGTCAGCGGTCCCTAAGGGGTTAAGAATAGTAGGGCCAAAGACCAGAAATGTAGTCTCATGAAGATATGCAAGTAACATATATCCTAAACAGTATTTTTTCTAATAGAATGTAATTTACATAAAGTAAAATGAGCATAACATGAACCACCCGTAACACACTAGCAAGGTTTATGGATCCTTATTTTTCTCCAAGCACACAAAACATGGTTGCCGTTAAGAAGAGCGCTCGAGCCACACAGCATAAAGGCTCGAGCTCTCTGCTTATCGTTTTCACTTCTTATTCCATCTGAGATGCAAGCTGTGCTTGTGTCTCGGATGTATCGCCCGCTTGCTATACATTAATGTCTCCTATACTTTATATGGGAGACATTACTGTTGAGCTACCAGATGAAGAACGAGCTATTTCATCAAGCTCATTCTTCATCTGCATCTGAGGTTATTCTGAAAAGTCTCTGAAAGGCTGGTGTTAAGTGATTGCGCTTCAGTACAATCACTTAACACAGTAAAGAACGAATAGTTCCCAGTGTTCCTCCATCGTTACAGCCAGAACTTTCTCGCGCCTGTCTCCATGGAGTCCTTTGTTATCATTTAACACCTACAATGTATCAGAACTCCAGCTGCCATTGTAATAGGAGTGTTGAATGACAGACGTTAATGGGAAACGGCTAATACTCAGTTTTTCTATTAGCGTCTGACATTTAACACCAACCTTGGAATAAGATCCCAGTGAGTTATTATTTTTTTGAGTTGAAGGACATGTGAAATCAATGCAACCTGTGCTTACTGTGTTTTACTAGTTAATGTAATCATTTTACACTCGTTACCCAATTTTACTGGTGTAGCAAAATTAACTGGTTGCTGGAAATCATCGGGGATAAATGAACCGAAGGGCCTCAAAATATCTTCAGTAATTTTTTTGTCATATTTTAAACATTGTATTGTTTGTATCTAAGTTAAGATGGGGGGCTAGATCACAGCCTAGAGCAGCCATACAGCTCTGCTTGTGGCCCAGATGTTGCCGTTTCCCCATGCCGTGAGCAATTGAAGACTGGGAACAAATAGTGTTCTTCCAAGGCTCCTGCGTGGCCCCACTCAAGGGAGAATGTTCATGGTCGTGCTGGACTCCATTGAGCAGCTGTGACCTCCACTGTTCTGGTACTGATCAGCAGCTGGAAAAATTCTATCTTGACCTACTGATACAGCAGATAATCAGGAATAGAGCCGTTAATGATGAGTCGCAAGTGGAAAAAGACTTGTGTAGGTCTTTCCCTTTTGCGGCTCTCCATTAACGTTAGTTTGTGATCTAGCCCTTGAGGTGTATGGGCTAGAACACAACCTAGCCATTAATGGAGAGCTACAAGTAGTAAAAAGTTGCTCAAGTTTGCCATTAACACCTTCACTCCAATTATTAAGATAAGTCGGGTCTTCAAAGGCACCGTTAGGTGGTCAATATCAAGTTAACTCGATCTGCAGCTGAGCAAGGAAAAAGCTAATGAAATTTGTTGCAAACTAATTTTGTTTGCGATTGGGCTCCAGAATATGCCAGTAAGGTTTTAGCACTGTTGGCATGATGCCCATGGTGCTACAACTGTTTAAAATCTGCTAGGAAAATGTCTAACAGACCTTTCCCAGCTTATAAAACAGGGAGCCATGAGCTGCAGTTGCCAGTATAGTAAATCATTTTGGCCAGTGTATCATGACATCTGCCTGCCAAATAGTTTATTACAGCAAGGAATTTATTGGGAATATTCCCAAATATTTATGACTGTATGATTAATTAAAATGATTTTATGAAAAAAAACACTGGTTCCTGACAGTGTTTTTTTTTTTTAATCACTTGGGAGTGAAGGGGTTAATGGCACTAATTAGTCCAAGTTGTGGTATCAGCAACGTGAGTCAGAATATTTTTTATCCACTGATCGATACTGGTAGCAGAGCAATGTGTATCTGCTCCTGGAGTCAGGCTCCATGCAGCCCAGCATGACCTTGCACAAGCTCTGCGTGTGTTCAATTGAGCGTGGACCTGCTGGAGCCACTGAAGGAGCTGTGTAAAAAAAAAAAAGGGAAATATTTGTCCCAGTCTTCTGCTGCTCACAGCCAAGAGAACCGTCTTATGGCTGGGATCTCAGTCAGGTAGGTAAGGAACTTTTAAAGTCCATTACTTAGAAGTGTTCAGCGATTCTGCAAAAGCAAAGTTACTTAAAACAAGCTTCTGAAAGCCCTTATGTTGTTTTTTTTTTCTCAAAACTGCGTCCAAAAGGAGAAGAATAATGAGCTACATTGTAATTGTAGATCATTCTTCTCCATATAGCCGCAAATTAACGACTCCTATACAAAGTATAAGAATTTGTTCATTTACAGCTAACAGCCGAAACCTTTGAGCAACAAGCAGAACTTGAGGCAAGGTTGTAATACCGGCAGGACTGTTACGCTTACCGGCAGGTTGCGATCTTGCCCTATGTTTCTATATTCATGGCACACATAACCAACTTATAACAAAAGCTTCATAGGACTTTTACAAACTAGGGAGACAATTGAAAATTGGGTATAAGGGTAATAATTATGGTAAAATTAATGCAGTACAAGATCTGAAAGGGCACTTCCAGAGATGTCTATACTAAACATTAGATATTATACATAGTACTAGTTGTATTTTATTTCACATCCTATTTCTTCCTCACCAATTACTATTTTTCTGGGTCAGCAGAAGAACACTGGGTTGTATTTGTTCCCAGATTCCTTCTGGCAAGAGGAGGCGATGAGTAACATGGTCATCTGTACACTTGGACTATCGCCCAGGATTTCTCAGAATAGCAAACTTCAAGTATTGGATTCTACATGGGTAATTCAAAGAGATTCGAAAAGTCAGCGCACGTTCGGTGACTTTTCGTTCTCTTCAATTCGGTTCCTTTTGCCGATCCCATTTCGGTGATCCTGCGGTGTATTCAGCGAGCACCACAGGGTCCCCGAATTGCAGGGAAAAGCCGCCGCAAACCCGACGAAAACTAACTGCAAAACCCGGCGAATGCATGACGAAAACCCGCAAAAACATCTTGATTAACCCGTCGAAGACGCCGGAAAAAGCCGAGCAGGAGCCGATCACACGCAGCGAAGCCTCCGGAAAAAGGCGACACTGCAGAAGAGGCAGTGAATAAATTAGGAAAACTGTTTGCATGAATGATTGAAAAGTGAAACGCTGTTTGCAAAGAAACTACTGAGCGAAAATGTCTGAAATTTACATATGAGGTCCAATGAATGATAATAAAAAGGGCTGTTACAGAAAAAATAAGTAAAGTTAAAAAAAAAAAATCGGACTTTTTTGAAAAACAAAATCCAGAAAAATGCTTAAAATATCCTAAAAAATCTATAAATAAAGAGGCTCTTTACTGCAGAATTTATAATTAACGGTTTATTAGATATTGAATTAAAACAGGAATATTTTTAACATTGAAGCATATGGGATTCTCCTGAATAAACTTGCCGAATTAAACCACCGAATGGCAGGGAATTTCGGGAACCTTTCACAGCTGGTTTGTGTTCTCTGAATAGCCGAAGCAGTGCTTTTTTATGGGGATTTCACTGCCCTCGAACAGGCACCGAACAGGCACCGTATGTGCAGGCAATTCGCCAGGATTTGGCAAATTGCCTGCTCTCTGGATAGCCGAATGGCCAAGAAAGGTAACCGAATGCTGAAAATTACCTTTCTCCAGCCATTTTGGATCTCTTTGAATAACCCTGTAAAGCTATTTTCTGTTTGTATACCAAAGAGTGAAAAAATTGCTTTCATTTCCATCTCTTTGTCACCCCATTTCCAAGACTACACGTAGAATAACATGACTCAAAAAGACATGAAGTCGGATGTGCCAAATGTTGACGCCAACTCTTTCATTCTTTTCTATGATTTATATTTAAGACCATCAAGACCAATACACCTTTCTCTTTATTTAACCAAATATATGGCTTTTTTGGTACATTCTATATTAGAATTCTATATCAATCTATTGTACCCTTCAGATATTCTTATGATTAATTATCTCTAGGTCTAATGTCGGTAAGAAAATATATTTGTTGTATCATGCATGCTCAGGTAAATGGCTTTTTCAAAAGGGATAAAAATCCCTGAATTCCTGTCCATAGTGTCCATATCTGCCTAAACATATCGAACCAATAGTAGAGTGAAGATAATATTCTTGAGATTTGATACGTACTATATACATGAAGCATTTGATGGAGATTTCCAAGTGTTAATTTTTTTTTAAATTCTAAGCTGTGTTATCATTGTTTAAATATTGTTTTTTAACTTGATGTACCACATGCTCCTATGTGCAGACATTCAACTATAGCTCAAATGGTTAAATGGTTAATTCATTGCTTCTGTACTCTCTGTCCAATCTCTGCTAGGATTGCTACATTCCTATTGTCAAAGGGCCAGTCAGACTAAACTAGAAAAAGAAAATTATGTTAGAAGTCTCCTGAGATATTGACTAAACGTCTATGATCCCCCTCTTCTCAAAACATGACGCACCCAATTGATGTCTTTGAGCATCATATGACATAGATGCTAACTTGACCAAAATGTACATCCATTGAACTTTTATATTTGTAAATTTTAACATAAACCTTATATACTAATTATTTTTGAGTGACTTTACATAATTGTTGTTCATGCTAAATATTTAGTCTTAAAATATAGTATGTAGCATATAGTAACGGTAACACGTACATCTAATACTGTTTACAGCTAAAACAATTATCCAATTATTATTACTAATATTTTGTTAATTATTTGACCTTGTCATTAACTATAGACTTTCCTGGAAGTTCCAGAAAGAAGCAGTTCCTGTGTTTTATTTTTCAAATGTAGAACTGACTTTAAATTATCTATATATGAATGTTATTTGATTAAAACTCACAACAGTTTAACAAAATATGGAAATGGAAAATTAGCATACAGTTTCTCATCATTAACACCATTTATCAGTCTAATATTAGCTTTTTATAAAAAAATTATTTTATTTTTTAAAAAGTGCAACTTGCTAAAAGTGGCAAATGTTGCCATTATCAGCTGACTGGTCGTCATCAAGAATATTGCACTCATCCTAAATTGTATCGTTGACTCAAGGGACTAATGAAGATATTACAAAGACTTTAAAAATTATCAGATTGAACGCAGAAATGTAAAAATATAATCTGTTAAATTGAAAATAGCATTTCTCAAGGTGTAGTTAACAAATAAAGTAGCTAATAGACATTTGACTAAAATTCCTTATGTTAAAATATATAATGTATCTTAAGGACAAATAAACACATTTATGTAGACACCTACCCTTCAGTTTCCCCATGCTTATAAAGAAGACCCATAATGGGATCCCAACAAAGAATCCCATTGCGTTCACAGATCAGGCAGCAAGGGATCCCACAATGAACAGATTACCCTAGCCAAATTTCAAGCTTTTATACGGTGCCAAAGTGAGTTTGGCAACTGGTCCTGCATTCAGCAAGGAGTGGCCTGGCTTGGTTTCATATTATTGAGGAGTTATGTCCATTTGGTAGTTAAAGATCTAGATGAAGCTTCTTGCAAACAATAGAAAGGAGCGGGATTGTACAAAATTGATTTTCAAGGATCTGTTAGTCCACAAGATCCTGTTTGAATGTTACCATTAAATATCCTGCAAAAAGAAATTCGTAGATGTACAAAAATGTTTTTACTATTTTACTATTTTCCAGATTTATGTGTGGGGGTAAACATATAGGGCTAAATTACATTCTTCATGCAAACGTTAATGCTCACTTGCGTGAGCATTAACGTTTTCTGCGGTGTTTACCGCATATTACAATCCAAAGCAAACGGGTTAAGTAACCCGTTTGCGTTTGGTACCTTGCGCTTTTCAGTGCGAGGTTACTGTACTTTGCTCTCCCTATACTTAACATGGGGAGCGCAAAGTGTTAATCAGCGCTGGATTACAAAGTCCCATCGCTGAATGACGTCTGGCTCTGGTTAGCGAAAAGTTAACCAGAGCCAGGACTTGGTGCGAACTGATTCTGCAGAAGCGGAATCCGTTAACACCAGCCTTAAAAATAAAAAAACAAATGCTATACTCACCCTCTGTCCCGCGGTTCCGACCACGGCTCCGACCGCCTCCTCCGTCCTGCGGGAGCAGGGAAAGACTGGGGGAAAAAGTCCCCCCCCAGTCTCCCCCTGCGTATCACTACACAGTCACCCCCACCTTCCCTGTGTCCTGGAAAAAATGTGCTGGTAGGTGTATGGTAGGGTTATTGTTAGGGGTAGCATTCTGTTTAGAACATTATTATTATCCTTTATTAATTTAGCGCCACATATTCCGCAGCACTTTTCAAGATCAGTGTACAAGGAGTTGATACATTAGAATACCACACATGGATGATGACCTGATTCAGGGACCTGTTCCCAAGGGAACCTACAATCTATGAGATGTACAAGTATTTTGTGGGGTAGGCACATCCACTTCGTTAGGTGTCTTCGCCAAGGACACTTTCTAGTGGCATCTTCTGAGTGGGATCGGGTCATCTCTCCATGATTGTAGATCAGCGACCTGGTGGTTAGTTTGAACCCGCTTACTATAAAGTCGAGACCTGCTTCTCCACAGTCGTATTGGAGGGATGTGCTAAACGGGACTTGACTTATTACTCCACGGTCGAAGAGTTCTCAAATTCTCACATTACCCTTAAACATTAACCTTACTCCTAAATCTATTCACCTCCAACAATCTTTAATTTAATAGACCTTTACCCTAACCAAGGATCAAGTTGTAAAAAAATAAGGGCACTATTTCCATGTTAGCACTAAAATGGGGACACTAATGGTGAAAATCTGCACCTGTAGGTTCCCCTAGCGTCCCTATTTTACCATGATATGCAGTCTCTGCACCTCGCCCCGGAACGCAGTGCCAACCACTGGGATACTCGTGGTAGCGCTTCTCACCCACCGCAAGTATCACCTCCTGCAGTCCAAAGGACTCCATGGAGGTTTGTGTTTCTGAGCTGCGAGCCCTGCACAATGTCGTTCTCCCGAGATCGCGCCACGCCACAAATTACCCGCGGAGGGAGACTGGGAGCTATTTGTTCCCAGTCTCATGTTGCTCGCGGCCAGAAGAAATGGTTGATCGGGCCACCAATCTTGCCACATGATGAGAGGTGGGTATCGGATTTATTGGGTGGGTTTAGGGGGTGCTAATTGATTTTGCAAGAGGGGAATCATTTAGCACCAGCTTTTGGGAGTGACTAAATATTTGTCATGTGCGTCCCTGCGGTAATTAGCGCTAGCTGTAATACCTTACTTATTGAAAAGCTAATTAAAGATTGACTACCCATGTTAAGTATAGGATGCGCAAAGTAAGCTCATGGAAGCTAGCATACTCACGATGCGCTAAGTGATTTCCTACGGGTTTAGCATCGGGAAGGTAATATGGGTGGCATGCGTTAAAGTCACTTATCGTAGCGGTAACACTTACTCATCCAAACACTACTAATGGCGTTCACTAGGGAATAGGGCCCTATTTTTACTTGTTTTGCTCATCATGTTTAAACGCGATTTGAAGTTATGTATTATTATATGACCCAGACAAATGATATATCCTTATTATCAGCAGACTCAATAGATTCCTAATATATCATTATTATATGTATACGTCATGTCCTGTCAGAATGCTATAACAAAAAATGTAAACACGTTTGAATTTCTATTAAAATTTCAATCATCTACAGCGTGTAAAATATTTTTTTCACATTTTATTATCCAAGCCTTTGGATAACCCCTTCACTACAAAGATTGAGTATACTCAACCTTCAAAACCACCTTCTGCTGCCCCGATATTGGGCCCTATTACAAACTTAACGCTCGCTTTAGTGCTCAGATATGTGAGCGTTAACGCTAGGTTAAGTGACTTTAACGCACCCCCCTATTACATCCCCAAAGCTAACGGGTTAAAAAATCTGTTACCGCATCAGTGATTGCGCTCACTTGCCTGAGCTTACTGTTCTTTGTGCTCACTGTATATAACACGGGGAGCGCAATCAGTAATTAGCATTAGGATTACAAAGTCCTAATGCTAATCACGGCACCATAGTGGTAACGAAAAAGCACAGCTCGAAGCTGGTTAATCATATTGCACCATAACCTAGACCAGTGTGTTTAAACCTTTATGCCATTCTATACTGGTGTGTCATGAATGATCAGCAGGTGTGCTTTGGTACTTAGCTGTGCAAAGGCAGAATGGGGTGTTTGCATAACAGGTCAATGGCACATGCAGGTGCACTAGAACAATGACACAAAAAAGTGATGTGTCATTAAATAGAATTTTAAACAGATGCTTAATGTCTCACTAGTGGCGTAGCGTGGGTTGTCAGCACCCAGGGCAAGGCAAGTATTGCCCCCCTCCCAACCTGTGGACACGTTAGCATGCGCTGATTCCCTTCCACCAGTACTGTATTGAGCCCCTTACCCGACATGCACATGTATTGAATCTTAAAATATACTGATATAATAAAAAAACAACAAATTTAATGCTAGTATACTCAAATTTATTTAAATTCCCCTGCTTTTAATTTACACAAATTTTAATAATTTAGTATTCAGTACCCCAATATTTAATGTAATTAAAAGTATTCATCCCTATATATTATATGCCCATTCTCTAATATTTCACCCCATTTAATTTATTTTCAACCCCTGCCTTACACACTACTACCTATCATTTCCCATGCACTTACCTGGGATCTGGTGAACTGGATGCTTGTGTGTATAGCCTTCCTTCCCTCCTGCTCGGCTTCCAGAGAATGCTGGGAGGAAGTGACATCATGTCACTTCCTGCGCTCTAGGGAGGCCGCACAGGCAGGAAGACTGTAGAGATGAGCATCCCATTCACCAGACCCCTGGTACAAGAATCCCTCCCAGTGCTGCGCTGTAGTGCGGGAATGCGTTGGAAGGGATAGAGAGCAGACCATGAAATGCTCCATTCATCTCAGTCCCGCAGCCTGTCCCCTGACTGTGGACTGCGGAAGATCGATGCCAGCCACACAATCAGATTAGGGAGCCCAAACTGCAGGAGAGCAAAGCCAGCCACAATCGGTTCAGGGGGCCTGCCAGCTGGCATATTAGAGAAGCCAATGAATAGGTTCTGTCCCTAATCCCAGAGTGCTACCCAGTGCTTTTTTCTAGGAAAAAAGGTGGTGTTACTCACCATGAAGTGCCACAAATCGTCAGACAGCGAGTAGCCAATGAAAAGATGGCTTATGCTTTCATGAAGCTAATAATTAGAGGGCACACACCAGCAGGCAGCCAATGAATAGAGCGAGGGCCAGGCCATAACATTGTGTTGCTTGGGTCCATTGATGAAATGTTGCTGCCCCCTTCAAACTATTCCTCCCAAAACACACCCCTGCTTATCACAGAGCTCCACAGCAATAAAACTCCCAGTAATGTGAGGTATGTATATGCGTATTGCAGAGATCCACAGCAATAAAACTCATAATAATGTGCAGTGTGTATGAGCATCTCACAGAGCTCCACAGCAATAAAACCCAGAGTAATGTGCGATATGTAAAGAGCATATCACAGAGCTCCACAGCAATAAAACCCAGAGTAATGTGCGGTATGTAAAGAGCATATCACAGAGTTCCACAGCCATAAAACTCACAGTAATGTCCTGTGTGTATGAGAATACCACAGAGCTCCATGGCACAGAACACACGCTATAATCATAATGATGCATTAGGGAAAGGAATTATTTATTTATTTAATTTTCCAGGACACCTGGTCATGTTTGGTATCATTTGGAAGGCCATGCTCTGGCCTTTCTAATAATACCTCACATGGCCCTTTATCTTTTATGAGTCCATGAGTTGTAGACGACCTCCACATCCTAGCGGAGGAGCGTCTGCCCTGCCGGTAGGCGCTGGTACTGAGTACTGTGCATACCAGCAGAAAAAAAGCCCTGCTGGTACTTCTTTACAATGCAAATTATTAGGGGTGGAAATTTCTTTTGAAATTTTTTGCACCCCTAAGAATTTTGCACCCAGTGCACCCTCCCCTGTGCCCCCCCCCACACACACACTTCGCCTCTGTATCCCATTATAGTCTTAAGTAATGAAATATATCCTTAAAACCTATTAGTGTGACAGATTTTTGCTCCATTGGTTTGGTGCACAATGAAAATGTTGATTGACCTAGACATTTGGTGCAAGTTGTTATAGTGTTAGAAATGTCCCCTGAATTTATTTCACTTCCATATTTCTAAGTCAATCAATTACATTACAATCAGGGGTCTAGTCCTAAAAAAATAAGTGTGGGAACTCTTCAAGATTTCTGCTTCCTAATTAACCATTGACATGTCGCCCCACAACTTCACACTCAAATTTTATATCAATTTATAGCTGATTAGTTTGGTTTTAGGGAGTCATTTGGATAATCAATTGTAATAAATGTATTTCTGCTGATTTAATAAGGAAACATATTATTCAAACCTAATAGAAGCTTTTCAGCGTGTGGGCCAAAGGGGAACTAAATTCCTCCTGAAAAAATAGTGGAGGCGCTGCTTTGAGTATAGTGGAAGATCCTGAGTACAATTAAATTACCTAAACCTGCAAAACGTTTCAATTTATACCCTTAACCATAGCTAGATTATATCACCATACTTAGGGCCCTATTATGATCTGCGCGTTAAAACGCGGGCGCAAGGGAGAAAAAACTGCGCCCGCCCGCAGTTTTCCCCCTTGCGCCTGCGTTTTAACACCAGATCACAATGCAGGCGCAAAAAAAAATGTTGCCTGCATTGTTTGTGGGCGGTAAAATCAGGGATGCTTGCGGCAGCACTGAGCGCAGCGTGAGCATCCACTCGCTGGAGTCCATAGGACTCTATTGAGTTCTTCCCTGCCAGTCACATGACCACCGGATCTCGCCTCGCGAGATCCGGCCAGTCGGCATAGGGATACGCAGGGAGAGACTGGGGGAACTTTTTCCCCAGTCTTCCCCAGCTCCCGCCAGCCGGAGGAGGCGGACAGAGCCGCGGTCCTCGCCGCTGGACAGGAGGTGAGTATACAATCACTTTTTTCTTTTTAAGCATGGTGTTAACGGATTCTGCAGAAGCGGAATCCGTTAACACCAAGTCCTGGCTCTGGCTAACTTTTCGCTAACCAGAGCCAGGCGTTAATCAGCGCTGGCACTTTGTAATCCTAACACTGATTAACACTTTGCACTCCCCATGTTAAGTATAGGGAGCACAAAGTGCAGTAACCTCGCGCTGAGAAGCGCAAGGTACCAAACGCAAACGGGTTTTTTAACCCGTTTGGATTGTAATATGCGGTAAATACCGTGGCAAACGTTAATGCTCATGCATGTGAGCGTTAACATTTGCGTTAGGAATGTAATAGAGCCCTTAGGGCGTTATTCAGAGAGCGGCGAAATGACATTTCGGTGCTCTCTCGTTCCCCGCACTTCGGGGAATTAAATTTCCCCACCCTGAGGTGAATTCAGCATTCACCGCAGGGTCCCTGGAGTGCAGGGAAAACCTGCTGCAAACCCACCGCAAACCCGCCGGAACCACTGCAAAAACAATGCTGAATGAGCCACATTACAATATTGATGCTAACGTTAACGCTCACCTGCGTGAGCATTAAATTTAGCCGCGGTGTTTACCGCATATTGCAATCCAAACGCAAACGGGTTAAGTAACCCGTTTGCGTTTGGTACCTTGCGCTTTTCAGCGCGAGGTTACTGTACTTTGCGCTCCCTATACTCAACATGGGGAGCATAAAGTTTTAATCAGCGCTGGATTACAAAGTCCTAACGCTGATTAATATCCGGCTCTGGTCAGTGGAAAGTTAACCACAGCCAGGACTTGGTTTTAACGGATTCCGCTTCTGCAGAATCTGTTAACACCAGCCTAAAAAATAAAAAACAGAATGGTATACTCGCCCCCTGTCCCTCGGCAAGGACAGTAGTTCCAACCGACTCCTCCGTCTTGCGAGAGCAGGGAAAAATTGGGGGGGAAAGTCCCCCCAGTCTCTCCCTGCGTATCACTACGCTGACTGGCCGGATATCGCGAGGCGAGATCCGGCAGGTCATGTGACGGCTGGCGTCTGGCTCAATGGAGTCCTATGGACTCCATCGAGTGGATGCTTGCGGCTGCGCTCAGCGCTGCTGCTAGCATCCTGGGCCGTAGCGCACGGTAACAATGCAGGCAGCTTTTTAAGGGCCTGCATTGTAATTCCACGATAAAATGGGGGCGGTAGGGGGAAGACTGCGGACGCAGTTTTTTTTCCCAACCGCCCCCGTTTTAGCGTGGAGATCGTAATCTGGCCCAACATGTTGTAAAATGCTGACAAGTCGCCGAACACAGCACAGACCAGCCGCCGGAAAAAGCCAACAAGCTGACGAACGGGATAAAAAACCCCAAAAAAGCAATAGGATTGAAAGTGTCAAAATTGAAACGCTGTTTGCAAAAATACTACTTAACGAAAATGCCTGGAATTTACATATAAGATCCTATGAATGATAATAAAAAGGTGTGTTACAGAAAAAAGAAAAAACGCTTTTAAAATAAATAAATAAATAAATTTGCCTGAAAAATGCCTAACAGATCCTAAAAAAAAATAAAGAGACTTTTGCCAAATAAAACCGCTGAACTGCAGAGCACTTCGGCAACTTTTCACTGCCGTTTGGTGTTCTCTGAATAGATTAACCATTGCTTCTCTATGGGGGATTTCACTGCCTTCGAACAGGCAGTGAATTTGGTGAACTGCCTGGTCTCTGAATAGCCGAATGGCCCCGAAATGTCCCCATACGAGGAAATTCCTTGTTCGGTGACATTTTGGGGCCAGATCGGCTCTCTCTGCATAACCCCTCTAAAGTTAACTGGGCAAATGATATCATCAAAGGAGCACCTTTAGCTTCAGCATTGAAACAGAGAGATATAGAAGAACATGTGTCATGTAAAGAGGTAAATGATGAGTCTGATTGTGAAATGTATATCAGGTTTAAGAATAGACAAGTGACTTTAAAATGATAGCACAGTATAAAAAAATTGTTTTCCCGCCTGACTAAATATAGTCATTTTACCTTGCAATGTTTTCCCATGCATTTAACATATACAGGCTAGGAACCCCTAATCCAGAATTCTTAAATCAGAATTTTCAGATCCTTCCAGATTTTAGAAATTGTGGACTTGCGAAACGCTGGACGGGACCTGCCACTCAAGAAACATAGCTCTGAAGCACTGCAGCAGACCCCTGCACGTGCTGGGAGCCTCTGGGCAACACCAGCATGTAACATGCTGCATGAAGTCACGCTGGCTATGAGCAGCATGTCTGTGGAAAAGCACCTTTTGTACGCTTGTGCATGCAGCAGAAAGGGGATCTCAGCTCTCATGCCATGGTCCCCATTCTCTCAGAAATTGGATTCTCCCTGATTCTGAAATTCAAGAAGAACCCAAAACCCAAATGCTCTGGGTCTTAAGTGTTCCGGATAAGGGGTACTCAACCTGTATTTCTACTTTATGAAGAGGGATGTTTTGCAACATGACAAATGCAATAAAAATTGAATTATTTCTGTTAAAGTTCTTTCTGTACCTGTATGTAGAAGGTCAAGGCAGAAAAGTCTCATTTGCTTTTATTAATGTCCTGCTTACACTTTTTACACCGTTTGTTAGGGTGCCAGTCACATGCACACCTTATGGGTGACTGCATATTACAATGGATATTTACCCAAGGACAAGCTTTATTGTTATCCAATTTTGGTTTGCCAAGTTCTTGTTAAATCTACATATAAGAACTCGCATACATTGTCTTTTTTTCTTTAATCTGTTGCATGATTCAATACCAGGTGTAAATGGCAGCCCGCAGTTTACTTAAGTAATTACTCTGACAAATTATAATAATATATAAGGTTACCAGCACCTTCTGAGAAAACGACATTCTCTCGGTGTGTCAGAGTGTCAAATTAATTGTTGCACATGAAAGGCGAATATTCGCTTGGGCTCCAAAATGTCTAACACTTATTGTTTAAGCCCAATTCATATTATCTGTTATATTGTTACTGGTGATTTTAAATTTAACTCTCAATAGGTTTATGACAGCATGGTGTGGAATACCGAGATAAACGTATATGGTCTACGAGTCTGGTGATAAAAAATAAATGCATAAGGACGTACATATATTTATTTTCTAAAGAGTGAGAGTGATACATTTTGGGGATGTTAATAATAAAACACATAAATATGAGCTCTAAAGATTTTTTTTTATTTTACAAAATAAATAAATAAATAATTTTTATGAATAAATAACAATGCTTTATATTTTCAAGATTTTTGGAAATTCAGTAATTGAGGAAATAGAGATTCAGCCCTCCTTGATCTTGGTTGGATTTCAGACATAATGGGTGTGGGGTTAGCTCTTCATAGAAGTCCCCAGAGGAAAGGCACAAGATTGGAGGTGTCCCTTAAAGAAAAAGTGGCCCCACTTTGGCAGGTGGCTTTAAGCAGAATACCAGGTGAAGTCTTCTTACACGTAGGACCTCAAAAACAGTCCTCCTGGATACCTTCACAATATAGTCACCAGATAAATAAGGGTAGATTTTCGCCAGTGGAAAAAATAAATAAATTAATTAAACAAAAAAAAATTATTAGATGAAAGTTAAGATTTTTTTTTTTATTTAATCAAAAATAAATAAGTAAATCAAAAAGTAAACAGCAAGCCAAATTTTTTTTCTTCACTTTCATCTAATATATATATATTTTTTAATTAATTAATTTTTTTTTATATATATTTTTATATATATATACAGTTGTGTTCAAAATTATTCAACCCCCAATGCTGTAAAGGGTTTTAGGGAATTTAGTGTACATTTGTAATTGTATTCAGAATGAAATCCTACAAGGACTTTTTAAAGAACCATATGCAACTAAAATGACATCAATTGGATTTGTAATACAGTAGTAAATGTTTATTTTGTGAATTCTTCATTGACACAATTATTCAACCCCTTAGGCTAGGGTCAGATGAGCGCATTTTGTACGGACTGTGCGTCCGTGCAGTAGGACGTACTTACTGACAGACGACAAGGTAGTGGCCACACAGTCCGTTTTTTTCACTGACGGATTTTTTGACTGATGTAGCAGGGAAAATAAATTACAATGAAAAAACATTCTGTCCGTCAAAAATGCTGGACGTATAAATGCAGTCCATCTGACCACGCTCCATCACTCACACACAAAGCTATGCGGACGTTGTGGACGTGGCGCACTCCGCACGTCCGTTCTAGCAGTATTACGTTCTTGCCTAACCTGCGTCCGTTTGCAGCGTCCGTCATGCCTCCGCACTTCTGTGCGGACGTACTTCGTGTGTGGGGCTTCATTTAACACAATTGTATGCTATCACGGACGTACTTATGTGCGGCAACACGGACGTTAACACTGCGCTCGTCTGACCCTAGCCTTAAAGACTACCACTCTGAAGAACAGAGGTTCATTCAAGTGTTTTCAATCAGGTATTGAAGCATACCTCCAAGTCCACTTCAATCAGGTATTGAAAACACTTGTGGATGTCACGGAGCAGCAATAAACCATAATAAGCACCAAATAGGCAGCTTTAAAATGACTGTGATACTCAGCTCCTTCTAGACATTTACTGGTGTGGTTACAAACATGGTGAAATCAAGAGAATGGTCCAGGAAGACAAGAGAAGAGGTGATTACTCTTCACAGGAAGGGCAATGGCTATAAGAAGATTGCAAAAAAGTTAAACATACCAAGAGAGACCATAGGAAGCATCATTCGCAAATTCAAGGCAAAGGGCACTGTTGAAACGCTACCTGGTCGTGGCAGAAAGAAGATGCTGACTTCGGCTGCTGTGCGCTACCTGAAGCGTAGAGTGGAGAAAAGTCCCCATGTGACTGCTGAGGAACTGAGAAAAGATTTGTCAGATGTGGGTACTGAAGTTTCAGCTCAGACAATATGGCGCACACTGTGTAATGAAGGCCTCCATGCCAGAACTCCCAGGCGCACCCCCTTGCTGTCTCCAAAGAATAAGAAGAGTCGACTGCAGTATGCCAAAAGTCATGTGGACAAACCACAGAAGTTTTGGGATAGTGTTCTGTGGACTGATGAAACAAAATTAGAACTGTTTGGGCCCATGGATCAACGCTATGTTTGGAGGAGGAAGAACAAGGCCTATGAAGAAAAGAACACCTTGCCTACTGTGAAGCATGGCGGGGGGTCAATCATGCTTTGGAGCTGTTTTGCTTCTGCAGGTACAGGGAAGCTTCAGAGTGTGCAAGGTACCATGAATTCTCTTCAGTACCAGGAGATATTGGATGACAATGTGATGCAGTCCGTCACAAACCTGAGGCTTGGGAGACTTTGGACCTTTCAACAGGACAATGATCCCAAGCATACCTCCAAGTCCACTAGAGCATAGTTGCAGATTAAAGGCTGGAACATTTTGGAGTGGTCATCGCAGTCACCTGACTTAAATCCGATTGAGAACCTCTGGTGGGACTTAAAGAAAGCAGTTGCAGTGCGCAAGCCTAAGAATGTGACTGAACTGGAGGCTTTTGCCCATGACGAATGGGCGAAGATACCCGCAGATCACTGCAAGACACTTGTGTCAAGCTATGCTTCACGTTTAAAAGCTGTTATAACTGTAAAAGGATGTTGTACTAAGTACTAAGATTGAATGTCACTTGGGGGTTGAATAAAACTGATAATGATGTGAGCACAGAAAAGACATTTGTGGTTATTTCATTATAAATGTTATGTTATATTTGTCTGACCTACACGCGCCTCTTTGATTTAATTGTAAGCAAGATTACTGAATGATCAAAATCAATGTCAAACTGGCCAAAACACTCAATTTCAGAGGGGGTTGAATAATTTTGAACACAACTGTATATATATATTTTTTATTTTTTATCTTTTCACTGGCGAAAATCTACCCTTATTTACCTGGTGACTACATTGTAAAGGTATCCAGGAGTAGGGATGAGCCGAACACTCCCCGAGTTCGGTTCGAAGCCGAACCCGAGCTTTCCAAATGTTCGGATCCGAACCCGAACCCGAACTCGAACTCCATACAAGTCAATGGGGCTGAAAATTTGGTTTTTAGAGTGCCCTCCAAGAGGGCATATATGCTAGATATTTGCCATAAAAAGTGTATGGGGGTCCGGGTAGTGCCCTGGGGGACAGGAAACAAGGACAAAAAGTAAAAAAAAAAACGTTTTTAAAGGGACAGTGAGTTTTCCATGAAATAAGGGTTAAAAATAAAAACGAAAAATTCCTTCAAATATCGTGCCTAGGAGGCCCCCATAACCTGCCCGTGAAGTGGCGGATTTCTAGGATGTATAGAAATATGCAAAAACCAAAAAATGATATTTCAAATGACGATAAATGCTTTTCCTTTAATCTATTCATAAACAACTGCTTGGGGCGGCAGTCTGTATGAAATGAGGAGGTATTTTCGGACACGCAGAAAAAGTTTACTGATTTTTTTGTGGTGAAAAGCAGGAGAATGACTGGAGAATGGAAAATTCTAGACCAAATAGCCGATTTGGAAAGTGAGATAAATGGGAGAATTTTTCTGGTTCGGCTATTTTGACCTAGAATTTTCTCTTCAGTCATTCTCCTGAGTTTCACCTTCTCTGAATAACCCTGTCAGGGTTATTCAGAGAGCGGTGAAGAGCAGGAGAATGACTGGAGAATGGAAAATTCTAGGTCAAAATAGCCAAACCAGAAAAATTCTCCCATTTAGGCTAGGGTCAGACTAGCGAATTTTTAATGTGCATTTAGGCTGCACTAGCACTGACGGCCAATATACGAAGTACGATCGCACGAAAGTCCGGCTGCGCAACGCAAGTGGAAAATGAACGCTATCTCACTTTCCAAATCGGCTATTTGGTCCAGATTGTTCTCTTTTCCTGCCATTCTCCTGGTTTTCATCTTTCTCTGAACAACCCTGAGAGAGAGGTGAAAGCCAGGAGAACTGGCAGGAGAAAAGAACAATCTAGACCAAATAGCCAATTTGGAAAGTGAGTTAAATGGGAGAATTTTTTTCTGGTTTGGCTATTTTGACCTAGAATTTTCACTTCTCCAGTTATTCTCCTGCTTTCCACCGCTCTCTGAATAACCCTGTGAATGTTTAATCCCGAGGTGAAAAATAACATTGCTTAAGGCTGGGGTCAGACGAGCGCAGTTATCACGTCCGTGTTGCCGCACATTTGTACGTCCGTGGCAGCATAGCATTCTGACCAATGGAGCCCCACACACGAAGTACGTCCGCACGGAAGTGCGGATGCATGGCGGATGCAGCAAATGGACGCAGGTTAGGCAAGAACGTAATACTGCTAGAACGGACGTGCGGAGTGCGCCACGTCCGCAACGTCTGTGTAGCTTTGTATGTGAGTGATGAAATGAGGTCAGATGGACTGCATTTATACGTCCAGCATTTTTGACGGACAGAATGTTTTTTCATTTTAATTTATTTTCCCTGCTACATCAGTCAAAAAATACGTCAGTGAAAAAAACGGACTGTTTGGCCACTACCTGGTTGTCAGTCAGTAAGTACGTCCGTACTGTACGGACGCACAGTCCGTACAAAATGCGCTCATCTGACCCTAGCCTCAGATGTTATTTTGAATTTTTTTCAAACACCAGTTAACCACTTGGCTGCTATGGATGCGCTCAGCGCGTCCAGCCAAGTGGTTCTCCTGTGCTATGGACGCGCTGGGCGCGTCCATGCACAGGAGGCAGCAATCCGCCGGATTCCGGTGGATTGCTGCACCCCCCCGGTGCGGGCTGACATCTTGGATGTCATCCCAGCACTCCGGGACCCCGGCGGAGCAATTAGATGTCATTGCGGCGGTGCGATGACATCTAATTCAGGCGCCCCCCCGCATGTGCGGAGGAAGCGCCTGAAAGGGAGGGGGGAGGTCCTTTCGATCTCTCTCCCTCCCAATAGTCGGGGGGCAGAGGGTTAATCCAGGCACCGTTTGGAAGGGCACAGCCTGCCCTTCCAAACAGTGGCTGTGATTAATCCCTGGGGAGCCGGATCACGAATCGGCGCTGAAAAGCGCCGGATCGTGATCCTCTCCTGGAGCTGGCCGACATCTTGGCTGTCGGCCAAGCCTCCAGGAACTCCCCCTGAGGACTGGCGTCATCGTGCATAGCACGATGACGCCAGTCCTGGAGTTAACCCCTAGCTGCCACCAATGGTGGAGATAGGGGGTTCCAATGAACCCCCTATCTCCCGATCCGTGGCAGCTAGGGGTTAATGTTTGATATCGTTGGATCGCCCAGAGCATGGCCTTTCCAAGGATACCAAACATGAGCATGAAAAATGTTTTAAAAAAAAATAAAAATATTTTAAAAAAATCTAAAAAATAAACAAGTTTTGGGGTGCTATGTGTTTTTGCTGACCTGCCTGTTGCTGACCCATGCTTTCCTGAGATGACACCCCCATGCAGAGATTTACCCCATTTTTATGCTGATTTATGCTGGCTACAAGCTGACAATATTATTATTTTTTTTTTTTTTAAATATTTTTATGACCCTCTCACCTCTAGTATACGCCTTGAGGACTCTTTTTGATTCATGCATGTGTTTTTCCCCTATTGTTCCCCCCCCTTATTTTTTCCCTTTTACCCCCACACTCTTTGCGTTGTTGGTTGAGGACTCTTTGAATATTATTTTCTGATGCTTAGTTTTTGCTACCTGACTCTAATATTTCTCTATGTGACTTATCAGAAGTTTTGTTGCTTCTCTATAGATGAGACCCCCCCCATCTGGGGATGTTTTTTGTTGTCCTATTGTTACTCTTCGATGACTTTATAGATGTCCATATATTGTTTTTCTTTATGCTGAGTTATTACAGATGACTATGTGCGGCCCTGCGAGGCCCTAACTTTACGTTTATTTGTATGATGACATATTTCAAAATAAAAAAATTTGAATTTAAAAAAATAAACAAGTTTTTTGTTTGTTTTTGTTTTGTTAATGCAGCAATATTATTCCTATTTCAATTATAATTTGAACAATAATGCTGCATTAACGATTTTTGTATGCGGTGCGTATGTTAAAAAAAGCTAAATATTCCCCAAAAAAAAATGCAACGAGACCCCATTTCTAATTTTTTTAACAAGCGCACCCCATACAAAATATAACCGCAAATGATCGCACGTTAAAATGTGAAAAAAAACACTTTACACGTAATAAATTATTGAAAATTCGAATGTTATTGCATTTTTTGTTATAATATACAGACATGACAGAACATATACATATAATAATGACATATTATGAATCTGCCAAGTCTGCCGGAAAGAACAATATATAATATGTCTGGGTCATATATCAAAATATGGCTACAAAACGGGGTTAAACATGATGAGCGAAAGCGGTAAAAATGACCTCAGCACAGAGTTGTGAAAAGCCTCAGCAGCAAAAGGGTTAAATGCAGCATATTAGGATGTTTTAGGAGGGAAATTAATTATCAAATCTCAATCAAAAGCAGACACCACCCCACCCCCTCAGTACCTCAGTATAGTGTACAATGTATCAAATTGATTACCAGACTAAAAACACCTGGTGTTATGCCCGTTTGTGAACAGAGGTCATTTAGAGTTGATAATCTTTCCACGTACACATTAGTTTTTAATTCAATATCTAATAAACCGTTGCTTATAATATTCTGCAGTAAAGAGTCTCTTTTATTTCTAGATTTTTTAGTATTTTCTTAAGCATTTTCTATACTTTTTTCAAAATTTTTTTTTTTAGAACTCTGACCGAACACACCCAAAAAGTTTGAAGGTCGCGGACTTTCGAACTGCTAAAGTTCGGGTCGAACTCCGAACCGTCCGAACCCGAACAGCTCATCCCTATACAGGAGGACCGGTTTTGGGGTAAGCAGGCAACCCAATAATACCTGATACGTCTCCATTTGAGGGCTGGCAGCTCTCACTCTGTGTGAGTATGAGCAATCACGTATATTACTAAGCTTTCCCTTATCAGACAATATTGCACCATATGCGCTTTTCTGTATTCTTTTTGAGGTCCTATGTGTAAGAAGACTTCACCTGGTATTCTGCTTAAAGCCACCTGCCAAAGTGGGGCCACTTTTTCTATATATGGACACCTCCAATCTTGTGCCTTTCCTCTGGGGACTTCTATGAAGCGTTAAACCCACACCCATTATTCCTTTCACGATATTTGTACTGTGGAAATTAGGAAGTGTCCACTGGGGTAGAAGCGAATCTAGGGGCAACTAAGCGCCTGGGGAATTCTTTTTTTCTTTTTGGATTTCAGACATGCAAGGTGCAGCTTTGATGTGTGTATTAAATTCCAAACGCGATGAAAATTTAACCAAAGCTCTGGTAAATTTAGAAACTCCATAGAATTAACTAGTTTTGGTAATTTTACCAGAGAGAACAGATTTGCAAATATTTCACATTGAGATAAGTGAGTTGATCCCATAATAGCAGTCATTAGGTGATTAGGATAGGAACTATCAAAAGGTGGGATACATTGGCGGTGTTGACAGCCTTAAGCAATCTATGGCTGCATATTGTGAACTAAATTTCCATCATTTTCAACAGAGCTCAGGGTTAAAAACCTTGTGAAAAGTCTTGAATGGGGTAAGAACTGTTGTAATCCTGAAAGGGGTAAGAGTTGTTGGAAGCTTTTGAAGGGTTAAAAATTTGGTAAAATCGTTAATGTGTCAATGTATAAGCTGCTGCTGAAGTCTTTGAATGTGTTAATTGGCGTGCTCTCTTCTTGGTTTGTTATATATATATATATATTATATATATATATATATATATATATAGCTTCTGCAATAATAAACACACTTATTATAGTGTGGAGGCTTTTTATCTCACTTTTAGTCCTTCACCACAACCCTTGTAGACACTAATTTACCCTACGGTCCAAGCATCCACTGCAACTGGTCATGCCTACCTCCTAGCTGATGAGGGTTCAACAAACCCGAAACAGCGCTGTCCTAGGAGTGGCTTTGACCAGTTGCATAAACCTTATCTCTGCTACAAAGGCACGGTGTGGCATAGCATTGATTTTAGGGTTCTGTGTAATAACAGATCAGGATGCATAAAAGTGAGAGAGATGTCATTTGCATATCCTACCTAGGGTTCCTTGCTGCATGTGGGGAATGTGGCACAGGAGCTCTGGGATGCAATTCATCGAATTGCTGTGATGTGCAAGTGGCTTCTGCAATAATAAACACACTATATATATATATATATAATATATATATATATATATATATATAGCTTCTGCAATAATAAACACACTTATTATAGTGTGGAGGCTTTTTATCTCACTTTTAGTCCTTCACCACAACCCTTGTAGACACTAATTTACCCTACGGTCCAAGCATCCACTGCAACTGGTCATGCCTACCTCCTAGCTGATGAGGGTTCAACAAACCCGAAACAGCGCTGTCCTAGGAGTGGCTTTGACCAGTTGCATAAACCTTATCTCTGCTACAAAGGCACGGTGTGGCATAGCATTGATTTTAGGGTTCTGTGTAATAACAGATCAGGATGCATAAAAGTGAGAGAGATGTCATTTGCATATCCTACCTAGGGTTCCTTGCTGCATGTGGGGAATGTGGCACAGGAGCTCTGGGATGCAATTCATCGAATTGCTGTGATGTGCAAGTGGCTTCTGCAATAATAAACACACTATATATATATATATATATATATATATATAATCATAGCATCACATTATAGTAATACATATATATAGTATATTTATAGCTTCATATTATAGTAATATATCTATACAGTATATAGCATTGTCACTTAATAGTAATTTATATATGCAATCATAGCATCACATTATAGTAAATTACATATATTTAAATAGCATCACTATATATATATATATATATATATATAAGTTTCAGATGCACACGGAGGCTTTGTAAAGTATAAAAAATATTTATTACAAATGCATAATACGATTTGACATTTCAGTTCCCATAGGAACTTTCCTCAACGCTGCTGAGGAAAGTTTCTACGTGAACTGAAACGTTGAATCGTATCAAATATTTTTTCTACTTTACAGTTTACAAAGCCCCTGTGTGCATCTGAAACTTGGGAGATATTTGACTGCAGTCGGATTTTTGCACCGGAGCAGAAGCATTTAGTTTGTGGTGTGCGGGGTTACTTGGACTTTCTATATATATAGAGAAACCCGAGCAGCCGCCGATCAGAGTGCAGAGCAGCTGCTGGAAAAACCCGACACCGCAGACGAATGGAGTGAACAACAAAAAAATACAGTACGCTTGAATGTTTGAAAAGTGAAACGCTGTTTGCAAAGAAACTACAGAACGAAAATGTCTGGAATTTTCATATAAGATCCAATGAATGATAATAAAAAGGGCTGTTACAGAAAAAAGAAAAAACGTTTAAAAAAATCAAAAAAGAAAAATTTGCGCAAAAAAATCCCGAAAAGTGCCTAAAAGATCCTAAAAAATCTATACATAAAGAGACTTTTTACTGCAGAATATTATAATCAACGGTTTATTAGATATTGAATTAAAACGGGAATATTTTTATCATTGAAGCCTATGGAATTCGCCTGAATAAACCTGTTGAATTAAACCACCGAACAGCAGGGCAATTCGGCAACTTTTCACTGCTGGTTTGTGTTCTCTGAATAGACAAAGCATTGCTTCTCTATGGGGATTTCACTGCCCTCGAACAGGCACCGAACAGGCACCGTATGTACAGGCAATTCACCAAGGTTTGGCGAGCTGCCTGCTCTCTGAATAGCCGAATGGTCAGGAAAGGTAACCGTACGCTGAATTTCACTCTTCGGTTACCTCTTTCACCAGCAATTCAGATCTCTTTGAATAACCCTGATAAATTACTATTATTTGATGCCATATATAGATATTTTACTATAATGCGAAGCTATACATATACAGTATATATCTTACTATAATGTGATGTTAGGATTGTGTGTGTGTATATATATATTCATAGTATCAAATTATAGTGTGCTGCCTTCAGAGCAGAAATGTAATGTGTTAGAGACGCCACCTAGTGGCTGTTTATTTTTACAGCACCCTGGTATTCAGGCTTCCCAGAATTCCTATAGGCTAAGTCATGTGCTTCCCTCACTATTACAGGGGATTGTGGGAGAGAGGCCCCCATTTCCTTCACCACAGGAGCTGGAAGGAACACCTCATTACAATCTCTCCCCCTATTGAAAGCATCGTCGGTAAGGTTATGGTCTAAATTCCTCCCAGTCACCTTACAGTTTCCCTCAGCTTTAGAAGCAACTTATGTGCTGTAAATTTGTAAACCCTTATATTGCAGCCAGCTGCTTTTCATGTAATCTTAGTCCGGTCTAGTTATAAAACCCCCACGTTTTATATGGACACATCCTGTTTTGTATTATTATCTATGTAAAACACGTATATATTCTGTATCTTTATATCGTATATTTCTGTTTTCCTATAGTTTTACCACATTCCTACAACCTTCAGACTGCAAACCGGTCCCGTTCATTGACTCGTAGGAGAGGTTTACCTGCCTGTTAAGCTGCACATAGACCCCGGGGGTACGTGGAGTGGGGACAGGACATATAGTAATATATATATATTTATATGCAACTGGTCAAAGCCAGTTGCATAAACCTTATCTCTGCTAGAAAGCCATAGTTTGGCATAGCATTGATTTTAGGGTTCTGTGTGGTAACAGACCCAGGATGCATAGAAGCGAGACGGGGGTCATTTGCACATCCTACCCAGAGTTCTTTGCTGCACATGGGGAGTGTAGCACAGGAGCTCTGGGATGCAATTGTTTGAATTGCTGTGATGTGCGGGTGGCTTCTGCAATAATAAACAAACTAATTATAGCGTGGAGGCTTTTTATCTCGCTTTTTGTCCTCCACCACAAGCCTTGTATATATATATATATATATATATATATACACGTCTTCACATTATAGTAATATACCGTATCTATATCTAGCGTCACATAATAGTAATTTAGATATATACATATATATATATTTAAAAATGTGATGCTATATATATATATATATACATATATATTACTATAATGTGATAATGTGATGCTAGCATTATATATATAAACTACTATTATGTTATGCTATATACAGTATATATATATATATATATATATAGAGAGAGATATAGATATATTACTATAATGTGATGCCACGATTATACATATATTGTTGACTATTTAAATTTACAACCAGCATTTTTGGACATTTTAAAATGAGTGTCGCTAAACCCCATCCTCCAACAGAGGGCAATAGGAGCACACTTAATATAATAATGCTCAGAAAATGCACGAGGAACTACCACATGTATTGGGTTTAGGAGATTAAAACAAGAATGAAGTTTCAAATACTGTGATTTAAGTAGAATTAAAACAATAATTATTTAACAAGGGGATTATATACACTGACCTGACAAAAATGAGTCTTTAACATTAAAAAAAATCAGAATGCATAAAAATGAGTAAATTTTAAGTAGATAAAATCAGAGAATGGATAACAACTGAGAATCTGATTCCAACCAAACTGTTAAAATAATGGTTAAAGCCGCTATGCCAAGTATTCCAGGTTACTGTAATTTAACCACTGCTATACTTTGTATGGGATCCTAGGATCCCTGAAGACAGGGACACCATTGGGGGACAGGATGGAGGGTCTCAGTTCATAATTTATTCAGGTGTGCAACAGGCGCCAGGGGACCAAGGCCCCATGCCAAAGCCAGCTTTGGCTTGTTAAGTAATGCCAGGTGTAAAGGCTCATATGCTGACCATGGCTAGCCCACCAGGATACCATGAAATTTTCTGGTGGACCACAGCATCTGGGGCAGGTCAGAGTACTCTGACTCACCTCTGGTTGCTAGGACCATGGAGAGTAAAAAGTTTAGTCTTCACCAGCCGGAGGTGCAGACTGATCGCTCCCCCATTAGACCACCAGGGGATACGTTTTAACTGCTTTGCTAGACCACCTGCGATTTAGCCCCCACCTTTAAAAAAAAGATAAACAAGAGAGGGCAAAATGTTATATATTTTCATGAAATGGGTGACTGAGGGTCTGAGGAGCGAATCCCTGACCAGTGGTTCAGTAAGAGGTCCCAAGGTTTCCAATGGAACCCTTGCCTGACAATAGAATCAGTGCTGCTGCACAATACCAAGATATCACAGGTAGGGATGAGCTGTTCGGTTCGATCGGTTCGGAGTTCGCATCGAACATAGCCTGATCGTATGTTCGCGAACTATGAACATTTCTGCATGTTTGCCGCGTGTTTGCCCACAATGCACCACAATGGACCACAATGCACTTTTCCACTGGCCTGATGCTTGTAATTGGCTACAGCTTGCACCTGACCACAGGTCAGGTGCAAGACAGGTTCAAGACTATGCCAATCACGGCTCAATCATGGGCTCACAGAGCTAAGTCCCGCAGCACACTATATAAGGTTTCACACAGCGCTTCAGCACGCATTTGAGAGGAGATTTGAGAGGAGATTGTTGTTGTGTTAGTGTGTGTTCTCACTGCCAGTCCGCCACCAGCTACTGGGGCGGGTCTCATTTCTACAAAATATCTGGGAATTGTTCTAATCTGTGTGTTCTCACTGACACCCAGTATTTTGGGGATCGGTAATTGCTACAAAAAATTGGGAATAGAGGTGATCTGTGTCTTGTCACTGCCACACAGTATTTTGGGGTCAGTAATTTCTACAAAATATTTGGGAATTGAGGTGATCTGTGTCTTGTCACTGCCAGTGCCATGCAGTATTTTGGGGGTCAGTAATTTCTGCAAAATATTTGTGAATTGAGGTGATCTGTGTCTTGTCACTGCCACCCAGTATTTTGGGGGTCAGTAATTTCTACAAAATATTTGGGAATTGAGGTAATCTTTGTCTTGTCACTGCCACCAGCAACTATTTTGGGGGTCAGTAATTTCTCCAAAATATCTGGGAATTCTTCTAATCTGTGTCTTGTCACTGCCATGCAGAATTTTGGGGGTCAGTAATTTCTCCAAAATAACTGGGAATTGTTCTAATCTGTGTCTTGCCACTGCCACCCATCAGGGGGTCTCACTGATTTATAGGAGGTTTCTGAGACTTGTAATCTGTGTCTTCTCACTGCCAGCTATCAGAGGGTCCCACATACTTCTATCAGATTTCTGCAAATTGTAATCTGTGTCTTGTCACTGTTGCCAGCTATCAGGGGGTCCTATCAGGGGGTCTCACTGACTTGTAGCAGATTTCTGCGAATTGTAATTTGTGTCTTGTCACTGGCACCCATCAGCGGGGTCTCACTGGGGAGGTTTCTGGGAATGGAACTCTGTGTCTTGTCACTGGCTGCCAGCTATCAGGGTGTCTCACTGAGTTATACCAGAGTTCTGGAAATCTTTAATCTTTATACCAGAGTTGAATCAGAATTCTGTATATATTTAATCTATATATCACTCACCATGTCAGAAAGACCAAAAAGGACAGGCAGACGCTCCCAGACACAGATAAGAGGGCAAGCAGCCTCTGTGTCGGGAGGATGTGCCTCTGGTCGTGGTGGACGTGGTGCATCCTCTGCAGGGGCACGCTTGTCCTTTCTAACTGGTGCTGGCCGTCTTAAGCAGCAGCAACATACAGAGGATTTGGTGGATTGGCTAACCAGGCCATCCTCATCCTCCGAGTCCTCTGCCAGCCAGACTTGTAGTGCTTTACAGTCCACCTCAGCTGCCAAAGCATCTAATGCAGCCTCCATGTCCACAGCTACTCCTGCCGTAGCCTCACTATCACACACGGAGGAGTCAGCTGAATTGTTTGACTACAATGACAGTGACATGCTGCTTGAGGATGCGCAGCAAGTGCAGTGCTCTGATTCAATGAGGTTGAGGAAGGGAGTATAATCAACCTAGAGGAAGGGGGTGCCAGTGATGATACACAAATAACTGGCACTCATGTTGCCCCAGCAGCTGCAGCATACTGCCAAGTTGGCTCCAGTGACGAGGAGATAGGGGGTGATGATGACAATGATGATGAGGTCACTGACTCCACTTGGGTACAAAATACAAAAAGAGGTAGGTAGCGCTGATAAATGATGATAGGAGATCGCTGATACACCTGAATGGTCCTTGTTTCTTGACCATCAACAGATAACAGAAGAAAATGGAAGTGGTGTAGCGATGTCTATGTCCTTTCACAAAATGGAATCAAAGTCACATGAATTGTATTCTTAGGCTTCTCTTCTTTAGTGTTCCTCAAAGAAAACACAAGAAATACATCATAGTGCCACCCGTCAGTATAGCACACACGTGTGGATAAATAATTGCACTCACATGTAATAGAACCCTCCTGGTTCTGGATAGTATGCCTTAGGGATGTTATCGGCTTCCCAATTGCCCTTTCAGATGAGGTTTACTTCATCCAATGGAAGATCCAAGGTGGAATAAGTTCTGTATCTCCAAATTCCAAAGATATAGGGTTCCCCCCAAAAATATTTACGGGGAGACTTTAGGGTAAAAATAAAAACTTTTTAATAAAAGCAGAAACAAATATAAATTAGCACCAGAACGCGTTTCGCCAATACAATAATGTATCACAGGCTTCCTCAGCTCGCTAACTTTCAAGTGACCATATTGTCATTAATATACCCCTTCCTGTTAACTGTCAGACAATCCCAGCCGTTAGATTTGGTGGGAAATTGGTACAACCAATAGGAGTATTACTTTCACTATTTGCCACTCATTAGGACCCCAAGATGACGTCATTAAAAAAACAGAATTGGTCATGGGGCCCATGACCCAAACTGATAAATAGGGGGGCAAGTAATATCAAGAAAATTCTGGTAAAGAGCCATAAGAACCCTCAGATAAGGACTAACCTTTTTAATCTGAAAGAAGGATTCTATCGATGCGGGCTTTGCCCAGCGTGTGTTAATTTAAAATTAAAGAAGTCAACTATATCCGAGTTTTCGGGAAGTGCTAAACATTATAATATTAAGGGAGTGCTTACATGTAGAACCAAAAACGTTATATATAGACTCACATGTCCGTGTGGATTACATTATATAGGCCATACTACGAGATTGTTATCTATTAGAATTAGAGAACATATATATAACATAACAAGGGGCCTAGAAACTCATTCAGTATCAGCTCACTTTAAGAATGTTCATGGACAATCTCCGGATGGCATGTCATTCATTGCATTACAAAAGATAGAACGACATTGGAGAGGGGGAGATATTAATAGAAAGATCCACCGTGCTGAGATGAAATGGATCTACACCCTTAATACACTTATTCCTTTAGACTTAAATTCAGATTTTGAGCTATGTCATTTCTTGTAGTATTATTTGCAGGGGTTATTTCATATGGTAGCTGCTATATGGTTCTATATATGGTTTTTATGTTTATAATAATGTTCGTTGATGTATGGTAGTTATCTCATTTTATGGGATCCTGCCCATTTTAATTGTATAGCATTCCTAATGTTAGTTGTAGGATCTGCTATTCTAAATGTATATGAAAAGAAACCTCCGAATGTTTGAGTATATATAGATATATCTTGTGTTGGGCTGCGATCTGTTTCCGTGTGTCTTTTGCTGACCATGTGTTGGTCCGCTCTCCACTATGAGGTGTCCGTCTTTTCGGGATTCTGTCAGGTTGGGCAGCCTTTGAGACCATGGGAGGCAGCCTCATATACTGTGATGCGCCACTATCGCTTGATATGTCGGGTGGTTTCCCTCCCTTGTATGGGGATAGGTGGTTGGTGATCCCTCACATAATGGGTGGTAGATTTGGGTGCGCATGCGCGACGTCCCACTTACAAGTGATAGTTGGTGAGACCATTTACGGATGTTAGTGCGCATGCACGAGGTTTCGTTTTTAAGCGAGTTACGTTTTTTCTGCTGCACAGCTTATATTATGACCGCTATTCATGTTTACACTACTCGTTTGGGGTTTGGATTAGAATAGAATTGGGTAATTCCCTACCATATCCCTAAAACAATGGACCAATTGAACAAATGAACAATTCTGGGTTTTTAATGACGTCATCTTGAGGTCCTAATGAGTGGCACATAGTGAAAGTAATACTCCTATTGGTTGTACCAATTTCCCGCCAAATCTAACGGCTGGGATTGGCTGACAGTTAACAGGAAGGGGTATATTAATGACAATATGGTCACTTGAAAGTTAGCCAGCTGAGGAAGCCTGTGATACATTATTGTATTGGCGAAACGCGCTCTGGTGCTAATTTTTATTTGTTTCTGCTTTTATTAAAAAGTTTTTATTTTTACCCTAAAGTCTCCCTGTAAATATTTTTTGGGGGAACCCTATATCTTTGGAATTTGGAGATACAGAACTTATTCCACCTTGGATCTTCCATTGGATCAAGTAAACCTCGTCTGAAAGGGCAATTGGGAAGCCGATAACATCCCTAAGGCATACTATCCAGAACCAGGAGGGTTCTATTACATGTAAGTGCAATTATTTATCCACACGTGTGTGCTATACTCACGGGTCGCACTATGATGTATTTCTTGTGTTTTCTTTGAGGAACACTAAAGAAGAGAAGCCTAAGAATACAATTCATGTGACTCTGATTCCATTTTGTGAAAGGACATAGACATCGCTACACCACTTCCATTTTCTTCTGTTATCTGTTGATGGTCGAGAAACAAGGACCATTCAGGTGTATCAGCGATCTCCTATCATCATTTATCAGCGCTACCTACCTCTTTTTGTATTTTGTATCCACTTGTTTTTGTGTGTGCTGCTGATTATGACCTCTCTACCTTTTAGACAACAGGTGGGGAGAAGTTTAACCTTTTTCTAAATGGGGAGGACATCAATATAGATCACAGAGATAGTGTGGAGAATATTGTATCTCTTAAACGATGTCTGATCCAGGAGGTTAATACCAAACTAGAGGTAGCAACTCTAGAAAAGTATTTAAGTGAAAAAATCAGTCCAAGAGGACTAAGATATGAAAAAATGCCCACACATAATAAAAACAATCAGTCCTTTATGGATGGTTGGTTAACTATGTTGGAGGGTTTTGCTGCAAGAACTATGGAATATATCATCGACTTTAGGAAGAACCAGCTCCCAGAGCTAGATAAAGAAATTAATGCCTTGGTTGAAAATATTGTCAAACAAATGAGTTTAGATAATTACACTTCTCTCACTCAGGATTTAGAAGCATTGGTCTTGAAAAAAGAAAAGGAAGTTCTGATTAATAAAAAAAAGAAATTTTTGAGAGATCAAAATGATTATAAAAACGGAGAAGTCCACAATTATGGGAATTCTAATATAAACAAGTCAAAACATCTATCCAATCAGATTAAAACCAATGACCATTCTGTTAGGATAGATCCTCCATTCAAAGAGGATCGGTCATATAATCCTGTTTTTCAGAATCAGAGACCAGGATGGCAACAAGTGAAACCCCGACGACAATCATGGAGGAGAGATACATCCAGACATCTATCATGGAGACAGGATTCATGGATGTCTCCTAGATCTAACGGCCCAAGACACAAAAGATCAATGTTGAAACCGCCCTATATATATAATCATTCCACCAATAGGGGGAACCACCATGTCCAAGATGGGGGGGCAATGGAGTTAGGTCCTTTGGGGAAGAGACCATCCAGCCCCTATCCCCATGTCCAACAGATATAATGCTCTGTATGAGGAAGAGGTTTTCGGCTACCATCGACAGACCCGTCATTCAATATAGACAAAAGTATCCCCCTGGAACCAGATATTCAAACGAACCGTCGATCAATAAAAAGAAGAAATCAGGAAGACCTAGAAGGAACAGACGAGGAGGAAGGAGAATATCCCAAAGAAGAAAAAAGGGGACGATGGTGAAATCCATCGGTATCTTTAATTTGAGTGAAGTCACGCTACAAGATAATGAAATCCAGGTCTTGAAAAAGGGTCTCAAATTTGCTCCAAGTCAGAACCTCAATAAGTTTAATGTTTACGTAGATCTGCAGAAATTCAAACGTAAATTATGCCTCAAGAAATTCTTTAGTAGGACCCCTTTGGAGAGAACAGTAGACATGGGAAGATATACTTCATTGAAAAATGCATCCACATTCTACCCTAAATATATGTTGTCAGATCCTATCAAGGCCTTTGAAAATGTGGTCTTGTCAGAGATTGATAAAATATCCATAGATCATGGAAAACAAAATTTAACTAGGAAGGAAAGAGAAGCCCTTATATCTCTGAGTGAGAATGACAAAATTGTTATAAAACCGGCGGATAATGGGGGGGATAGTTATTTTATCTGCATCCAACTATCAGAAGGAGGCGATGAGAATTCTGTCAGACACGGAAACTTATCAGTCCATTAATCATAATCCCACTCAGAGAGTGCAGGAGGAGATTAAACAGTTATTAGAATATGGGTCATCGTCAGAAGTAATTAACGAAAAAGAGAATAGTTACATCTTTGTGAATTTCCCCATGATCCCCGTGTTCTATTGGTTACCCAAAATACACAAGAATGCGAATAACCCCCCGGGCTGCCCTATTATAGCAGGGATTGATTCAGCCACCAGTCATCTGTCCAGATATATAGACACTATTCTGCAACCTATGGTGAAGACCGTACCATCATACCTCAAGGACAGTATAAATGTCCTTCAGATACTGCAAGATATCACATGGGAAGAGGGTCTAATTTTGGCTACATGCGATGTCCTATCCTTATATAGTGTGATACCCCATGCAAGGGGTTGTGAGGCTGTTCGGAAATTTCTGGGGAATAATCTGACTATTTCTAAAGAACATGCAGACTTTATTCTAAGGGGAATCGAACTTATTCTTAATTTTAACTTTTTTAGGTTCGAAGATCAGCATTATCTTCAAGTTAAAGGTACAAATATGGGGACCAGGTTTGCGCCCAGTTACGCCAATTTGTTCATGGCGGACTGGGAGGACCAGTTCATGCATGGAGGGCGTGCCTGGGCACATAGCCTGGTCCTCTATAAGCGATACATCGATGATATCCTTATCCTATGGAGAGGAGATGAGGAGTCTTTGCGGCTCTTTTTTCAACATCTTAACCAGAATGACTGGGGAATAATTCTCGATTGCAATATCAGTACTACATCTATTAATTTCCTAGATCTCAACATCTACATTGAAAGCAATAGTATTAAAACTAGGACGTATTTCAAACCAGTTGACGTCAATAGTTACATTGAGCAAACAAGTTGCCATGCCAATTATTGGTTAAAAGGTGTCCCGAAGGGGCAGTTCAAACGGTTACGTAGAAACTGACTGCACTGAAAGAGATCAATTTATGCAACAAGCAAATAGGCTTAAAATGGATTTTGTTGAGAAAGGGTATAGGGAAGAATCCCTGGATGCTACTATTGAAGAGATAAGTACTATAGATAGGAAGGATATTCTAGAGTATAAATTGGATGACAATACACACGAGAGTGAGATTATGTTTATCACTGATTTTAATACACATACTAAAACTATACATCATATCATCAGGAAAAACTGGCATTTACTTAAGCGCGACCCTATCCTTAAGGATTTTATAGGAGATAGACCCAAACTGATAAATAGGGGGGCAAGTAATATCAAGAAAATTTTGGTAAAGAGCCATAAGAACCCTCAGATAAGGACTAACCTTTTTAATCTGAAAGAAGGATTCTATCGATGTGGGTTTTGCCCAGCGTGTGTTAATTTAAAATTAAAGAAGTCAACTATATCCGAGTTTTCGGGAAGTGCTAAACAATATAATATTAAGGGAGTGCTTACATGTAGAACCAAAAACGTTATATATAGACTCACATGTCCGTGTGGATTACATTATATAGGCCATACTACGAGATTGTTATCTATTAGAATTAGAGAACATATATATAACATAACAAGGGGCCTAGAAACTCATTCAGTATCAGCTCACTTTAAGAATGTTCATGGACAATCTCCGGATGGCATGTCATTCATTGCATTACAAAAGATAGAACGACATTGGAGAGGGGGAGATTTTAATAGAAAGATCCACCGTGCTGAGATGAAATGGATCTACACCCTTAATACACTTATTCCTTTAGGCTTAAATTCAGATTTTGAGCTATGTCATTTCTTGTAGTATTATTTGCAGGGGTTATTTCATATGGTAGCTGCTATATGGTTCTATATATGGTTTTTATGTTTATAATAATGTTCGTTGATGTATGGTAGTTATCTAATTTTATGGGATCCTGCCCATTTTAATTGTATAGCGTTCCTAATGTTAGTTGTAGGATCTGCTATCCTAAATGTATATGAAAAGAAACCTCCGAACGTTTGAGTATATATAGATATATCTTGTGTTGGGCTGCGATCTGTTTCCGTGTGTCTTTTGCTGACCATGTGTTGGTCCGCTCTCCACTATGAGGTGTCATCTATTCGGGATTCTGTCGGGTCGGGCAGCCTTTGAGACCATGGGAGGCAGCCGCCTATACTGTGATGCGCCACTATCGCTTGATATGTCGGGTGGTTTCCCTCCCTTGTATGGGGATAGGTGGTTGGAGATCCCTCACATAATGGGTGGTAGATTTGGGTGCGCATGCGCGACGTCCCACTTACAAGTGATAGTTGGTGAGACCATTTCCGGATGTTAGTGCGCATGCGCGAGGTTTCGTTTTTAAGCGAGTTACATTTTTTCTGCGGCACAGCTTATATTATGACCGCTATTCATGTTTACACTACTCGTTTGGGGTTTGGATTAGAATAGAATTGGGTAATTCCCTACCATATCCCTAAAACAATGGACCAATTGAACAAATGAACAATTCTGTGTTTTTAATGACGTCATCTTGGGGTCCTAATGAGTGGCACATAGTGAAAGTAATACTCCTATTGGTTGTACCAATTTCCCGCCAAATCTAAGGGCTGGGATTGGATGGCAGTTAACAGGAAGGGGTATATTAATGACAATATGGTCACTTGAAAGTTAGCCAGCTGAGGAAGCCTGTGATACATTATTGTATTGGCGAAATGCGTTCTGGTGCTAATTTTAATTTGTTTCTGCTTTTATTAAAAAGTTTTTATTTTTACCCTAAAGTCTCCCTGTAAATATTTTTGGGGGGAACCCTATATCTTTGGAATTTGGAGATACAGAACTTATTCCACCTTGGATCTTCCATTGGATCAAGTAAACCTCGTCTGAAAGGGCAATTGGGAAGCCGATAACATCCCTAAGGCATACTATCCAGAACCAGGAGGGTTCTATTACATGTGTGAGTGCAATTATTTATCCACACGTGTGTGCTATACTGACGGGTCGCACTATTATGTATTTCTTGTGTTTTCTTTGAGGAACACTAAAGAAGAGAAGCCTAAGAATACAATTCATGTGACTCTGATTCCATTTTGTGAAAGGACATAAACATCGCTACACCACTTCCATTTTCTTCTGACTCCACTTGGGTGCCTGATCGAACAGAGGAGTCAAGTGAGGAGGAGGCACAACAAAAACGAGGCACAACATGCTCTATAACCAACCGTAGCACTAGCCAGTCCAAGGCATCAGATGTCAGAGCTGCTCAGGTGCAGAGCGCTGTTGTCTCAAAGCACACATCCAGGAACTCTGCTGTCTGGGAGTTCTTTAAAAAATGTGCAGCAGACCCCACCGTTGGTATTTGTAATCTATGTCAGATGAGGCTCAAGCGTGGGAAAGACACCGGACGCTTGGGTACCACGTGCTTGAGGTGACATATGACCACCTGCCACACATCCCGTTGGTGCAAAACGTTACATAGGTCCTCCTCCTCCTCATCTGTCTCTACCCCCACTGTATGTCCTGCCATGTCATTGCCTGCTACAACCTCCCCTGACAGGGATGATGCTACAGTAATGGATGTACCAGGTCCTTCCTCACAATGTGACAGCATCCCATTAGCTGAAGATTTACGCAGTCAGATTACGTTGCCCCAGCTGCTGCAGCGTAAGAAAAAATGTAGTCCCAACCATCCCCAAGCACAGCGTCTAACTGCCAGCTTAGCAAAATTACTCGCATTGCAGCTGCTGTCTTTCCAGCTCGTGGACTCTGCTCCCTTCCGTGAATTTGCTGAATGTGCTGTACCACAGTGGCATGTTCCAAAATGCCATTAATTTTCACGGAAGGCCATTCCAGCACTATACCAGCACGTGGAAGACAATGTTATCGAGTCATTGGGAAAGGTAGTCAGCAGCAAGGTGCATGTGACTTTAGACACGTGGTCCAGCAAGCATGGACAGGGTCATTACATTTCCTTCACGGCACACTGGGTAACTCTGATTGCAGCTGGGAGGGATCCAAGACAGGGCTCTGTGCTGGAGCTTGTTCATCCACCACGCCTCCAGAAAGCTGCTTGTATGAGGTCTGTCTGCTCCACCACCAACTCTCCCTCTTCCTCCTCCTCCTCCTTCTGTGTCTCTGGCGAAGTGGCAGTTAAACCAACGCCTGACAGGGGCTACGCAATGGCTCAAGCAAAAAGATGCCATACTGTGCTTGAGCTGGTTTGTTTAGGGGACAGGAGCCACACCGGGCCAGAAATTCTGTCAGCTCTGCAGGGGCAGATGCAGAGATGGTTAACACCAGGGTAAGTTGACGCATGTAGAATGCCTAGCACACGTCCTAAATATGGTGGTGCAGCATTTCCTAACCAGGTACCCAGGGCTGGCAGAGCTTCTCAGCCAGGCCAGAAAAGTCTGCAGCCACTTCAGACGGTCATTCTCAGCAAGTGTTCGCCTGCCAGAAATTCAAAGAGAATTCCACCTTCCCACAAACCGTCTGATCTGTGACATGCCCACCAGGTAGAACTCGACATTAGCAATGCTGCAGCGTCTGCACAAGCAGCAGAGGGCCATCAATGAGTACCTGTGTGAGTATGGCACAAGGACAGGTTCAGGTCAACTTGTTTCCCCCCCCCCCGCCGTGGCTGATGATCAAGGATGCATGCACTGTACTGTCACCATTTGAGGAGGCAACGAGGATGGTGAGCAGGGACAGTGCATGCATCAGTGACACAATTCCTTTAGTGTTCCTGCTGGAGCACACTCTGCAGGGAATTATAGATGTGGCTCTAGAGGCAGAGCAGCGGGAGGAAGAGAAGGCCTTCCCTAGCTCTGAAAGCCCCAGTCATTCCGCAGACAGCATTCCAGCGGGTCCTCCTCTAATCAGACAGGAGGAGGTTGAGGAGGATGAGGAGGAGGAATATTTGAGTAGTGGGGGCATTGATAGTGGGGATTCCTCAAGGGAGGGTTTTGTGTGCCCAGAAACCCAAGGACTAGTACGTGGCTGGGAGGAGGAAGTGCACGATGGGGTCATCCTCCTCATTGAGCAGGAAGACTCGGAAGCTAATGCCATCTCCAACCTATGCTGCATGGGCTCCCTTATTATGCAAAGCCTGCTAAAGGACCCCAGGATTCGTGCTATCAAGGAGAGGGATCATTACTGGTTGGCAACCCTTCTTGATCCACGATACAAGGGGAAAGTTGCAGAGCTCATCCTGCCCCCACAGAGGGAGCACAGGATGAAAAAACTTGAAGACGCTCTAAAGCGACACTTGTGTAACACCTTTCCAGGCACTGGTAGGTTACCAAATGATGACACAGGTGCTTCTGAGGCTGTGGATGATCAGAGGAATAGTGGTGAAGGCCAGGGCCGCTTGACTGATGCATTTTTAAATTTTTTTAGTCCTCGATGCCCAGGGACGTCAAATGTAGGCACCCATTGCCAGCGTCTTCACCATATGGTGCAGGACTACCTAGGGGCAAGGGCAGACCTGGATACCTTTCCAGCAGATGATCCACTGGCTTACTGGGTGTTGAGATTGGATCACTGGCCAGAACTTACCCAATATGCTATGCAGCTACTAGGATGCCCTTCATCTAGCGTGCTTTCTGAAAGGACGTTCAGTGCCGCTGGAGGCTTTGTCACAGACAAAAGAGTGCATCTGTCCAATGACTCTGTAGACCGGCTGACATTTATAAACTGAATCAGTCCTGGATCAGCAGCTATCAATCCCCTGATGCTGACGTAACGGAATAGATCGGGATGTCTTCTGCATTCACAAAACCTCTAGCACTGAACTCTTCCACAATACCACAAAAGGGTTACGGTGTGAAGGCACTTGCTGCCATGAAAGGCACAATATTTGGCTGCACTGACGCCTGTGCCACATTTATATCATTTTAAATTTTTGAACCGCAGGGTCCAACCCTGCACTCTTCCACAATACCACAAAAGGGTTACGGTGTGAAGGCACTTGCTGCCATGAAAGGCACAATATTTGGCTGCACTGACGCCTTTACCAAATTCATATCTTTTTAATATAGGACCACATGGTCCACCCCTGCACTCTTCCACAATACTACAGATTGGTTACTGTATGAATGCACTTGCTGGCGTGGCGTCAAAGCACTGTATTTGGCTGCACTGACGTCTTTACCAGATTCATATCTTTTTAATATAGGACCGCATGGTCCAGCCCTGCACTCTTCCACAATACTACAGAGGGGTTACTGTATAAATGCACTTGCTGGCCTGGCACCAAAAGCACAATATCTGGGTGCACTGACGCCTTTACCAGATTCATATCTTTTTAATATAGGACCGCATGGTCCACCCCTGCACTCTTCCACAATACTACAGAGGGGTTACTGTATGAATGCACTTTGCTGGCCTGGCACCAAAAGCACAAAATCTGGGTGCACTGACACCTTTTCCAGATTCATATCTTTTTAATAAAGGACCGCATGGTCCACCCCTGCACTCTTCTACAATACTACAGAGGGGTTACTGTATGAATTCACTTCCTGGCCTGGCACCAAAAGCACAATATTTGGGTGCACTGCCACTGATGCCTGTACCAGTTTCATATCCTCAGAGGGGTTACTGTGTGACGGCACTGTTGCCGACGCTAAAGGCCCAATTTTAAAGCACCTATTGTTACTTTCATCCAAACCCTGCTCCATAATTTAGCCTAAAAAATCACTAAACTTTTTCTGCACGTCCTATAATGTCTTTTCATACAGGCTGCCGCTCCAAGCAGTTGTTTATGAATAGATTAAAGGAAAAGCATTTACCGTCATTTTAAACGTCATTTTTTTTGTTTTTAAATGTTTCTATACATCCTAGAAATCCGCCACTTCACGGGCAGGTTATGGGGACCTCCTAGGCACGATATTTGAAGCAATTTTTCGTTTTTATTTTTAACATGGAAAACTCACTGTCCCTTAAAAACATTTTTTTTTTAAACTTTTTGTCCTTGTTTCCTGTCCCCCAGGGCACTACCCTGACCCCGATACACCTTTTATGGCAAATATCTAGCATATATGCCCTCTTGGAGGACACTCTAAAAATCGAATTTTGAGTCCCATTGACTTGTATCGAGTTCGTGTTCGAGTTCGAATTCGAACTTTTGAATAGCTCGAGTTCGAATGCGAACCGAACTCGGGGGTGTTCGGCTCATCCCTACTACTGACCTATTGCAGAGGTGAACAATCCACACACACATGTATACCTATGGCTCATGTCCTCTGTGGAAGCCAGATTATTTTTTAACAGGTTGAGATTGTCCAGTTACTTTTTTGAGCCAGGTGTAAACTTAACCAGAGAAAGGAAAAGGAAATGCCGGTCACACTGCGGGATTTGATATGGCTGCTTTAATCAGACCAAGCAGATGTAACATGTGGGCTCAATGTATCAGCCTTTATAAAGTATCATATTGCTTGATAAACGCTCTTGTATGGAGCTGAAACATTGTATCTCCTTGCTCTGATTACAACAGCTTTATCAAATTTCACAGTGTGACCTGCATTCCTATTTCCTTGGTTATTAACATTTGGGGACTGATAGCCGTGCCCAGCTCAGTAGAATCTAGAGTAATCTTAACCAGAGCCATTGAAGTCTATGGAGTTTATAAGTTTACTGGTGCTCAGAGCCACATTCAGTTCCTCAGCAGCTGCTGATTTGCTGCAGTGCAGCAATTCAGTTTGCTGCAGCAGTGTCACTGAACATTTGGAATGCGAATTTCTTAATCAAAGCTGTAGTTTCTGCAATATCCGCAGTTTTATTAGCAGAAACTGAGACTGAAGCCATCTTTGAAATAACTACGAATGAGATACAGATGTCGTTCTCTGAAGAACATTTCCAAAGCAATTCATCCTTATGTTTCCAACAATTAGATCAAAAGCCAACTACTGCAATCCCTGATTATTATGAGGAAACAGTGCCTCGTTATTCAGATTGTTTTTCGTATGACTCGGACAACAGTTGAGGTATATATGATAAAGAAAAGCAGTCAGCACAATTCCGTTTTGTATGCACACACCACAAATGAGAGTTTTTATTGAATAAACGTAATGTTTACTTCTGAAACAAAATATAATTGAACTGTAATATATGTCTATGTGCAGGGGTAAATAATCGATAAATATTTTGTGCTTCGGTGAACAAAAACCTCAAAATTAACATTGCCGTACTGAATTGTTACTTGCTCCATGGCGGCGGCCATCTTTAATACGTCACACTCAGCTACTCGCAGCACCTCCTCGGGTTGCTGCAAGTGCTAAGTTAGCAGTGCTGAGCGCTGAGCAGCAGAATGGCGTTCAGTGGCAAGTTGCTAATTTAGCACTTGCAGTGGCTGAGCAACTGAACGCGCCTCTGGTTAAGATTACTCTAGGTTTTTGTGTGTTTGTCACAGTAGATTGCTGTGTGCCTTTTCAATCTCTGTGGCAATATACTATTGGCCATTTTACAGCAAGACTCCAAACTTAGCACTTATTGAAATTCAATCAGCTTCATCCCATCCACAAAGATAAGCCATTTATTTAAATATATTTTTCATTTTCGCATTGTTATGGAAATTGGCTAATAACAAATAGAACTAATACATATTTCACTTTACATAGTTACATAGTTACATCAGCTGAAAAAAAGACATGCGTCCATCGAGTTCAGCCTTTCACACATCGCCTACTGCTGTTGATCCAAAAGAACCAAAAAACCCCAGTCTGAAGCGCTTGAAAAATATGCAACACACAGGGAAAAAATTCCTTCTTGACCCCAGATGGCGTCAGATGTCTCCTAGGATCAAGCAGCTTTTACCCACATATTAAATATTTTAACACTTACAGGGTTATTCAAAGAGCTCTGAATTGCTGGCGAAAGGTAACCGAACGCTGAAATTCTGCGTTCGGTTACCTTTTCTGGCCATTTGGCTATTCAGAGAGCAGGCAGTTCGACAAATGTTGGCGAATTGCCTGCACATACGGTGCCTTTACGGTGCCTGTTCGAGGGCAGTGAATTTCCCATAGTGATGCAATGCTTCGTCTATTCAGAGAACAAAAACCAGCAGTGAAAAGTTGCCGAAATGCCCTGCTGTTCGGTGGTTTCATTCGACAGGTTTATTCAGGCGAATCCCATAGTGTTTAATGTTAAAAATATTCCTGTTTTATTTCAATATCTAATAAACCATTTATTATAATATTCTGCAGTAAAAAGTTTCTTTATTTTTAAAATTTTTAAGATCTTTTAGGCATTTTTCAGGATCTGTTTGCAAAAAAAATTTCCGTTATTTTTTTTAACTCGTTTTTTCTTTTTTCTGTAACAGTCCTTTTTATTATCATTCATTGGATCTCATATGTAAATTTCAGACATTTTTGTTTTGTAGTTTCTTTGCAAACAGCATTTCACTTTTCAAACATACAGGCGTACTGTTTTGTTTTTTTCACTCCATACATCTGCGGTGTCGGGTTTTTCCGACGGTTGCGCTGCGCTGTGATTGGCGGCTGCTCAAGTTTCTCTGGCGTGTTCAGCGGAGTTAATCCAGATGTTTGTGCGGGTTTCGGTGTGCATTCGCCTGGGTTTCGCAGTGAGTGTTCGTCGCGTTTGCGGTGGCTTTTCCCTGTACTACGACGGCCCTGTGGCGCTTTCTGAATACACCGCAGGGTTGCCGAAATGGCATCGCCAAATCGCACCGAATTGAAGAGAACAAAAAGTCACCAAACGTGCGGTGGCTTTTCGATTCTCTTTGAATTACCCTGTATATATGTAAAGGGTTATTCAGAGAAAGGTGAAAACCAGGAGAACTGGCAGGAGAAGAGAACAATCTAGACCAAATAGCTGATTTGGAAAGTGAGAAAAATGGGAGAATTTTTCTAGTTTGGCTATTTTGACCTAGAATTTTCACTTCTCTAGTCATTTTCCAGAGTTTCACCTTTCTTTGTATGTTTTTGCAGGAAGTCATCCATTTTTCGTTTAAAAGTCAGTAAAGACTCTGACCCAACCACCTCAACAGGCAGAGAATATGATATGTACAGGTCTATTCACTAAAGGTGAAAATCAGTAGAATTGGCAGGAGAAGAGAAAATTGTAGGTCAAAATAGCCAAACCAGAAAAACTCTCCCATTTTTCTTACATGCCAATTCGGCTATTTGGTCTAGATTGTTCTCTTCTCCTGCTAATTTCATCTTTAGTGAATAGACCTGTATGTGATTTATTATGATACACAGAGCATGGTGTATAATTATTATTCAACCAATAATTTCAGAGTTTTTAATAGTTATTTTTTGCTATATATGTGAGGAATTATTGATATTTTTGCATGAAATATAAATTTAAGTAAGCTAAATATGTGAAGGCCCTGAGAACAGGCAACATCACAAGGTTTGTGAGGATCCTGAGCATGGGTAACAGCACTAGTAGTAGCATGCACTAGGGTGGGTCCCTGCTCAGATCTCACAGGATTGTAGTTTGATGGTGCCATTACAGCAAAAACTGAGCCATATGCAAATCAGTCTGCTATCACCCAGAAAGGGTGGCCAGGGCTGAAATGCCAAGGCGGGCTCCTTTCCATGAGCGGAACCACAACCACTGATAAACGTTTTGGCCTTGTTTGGCCTTTTCAGGAAGGCATAGCAGATATGCCTGTGTTCGCCTTGTGCAAAGGCTCCACGACTGGATTACTCAGTACACTATGAGTGAGCAAAGTATGTGAAGGCTCTGAGAGCAGGGTTCTGCTCACTTTAAATATGCATTTAATGATGTATTATATTGATTGTATATAATATATGATGCTACATCACTCCTGATGAAGTCATACTATAAGCAGCAAACAGGTGCCTGGTGCAGCATGTTATACAGTATATGAAGAAGAACAGCAATCCTCAAGATTTAGGCTAGGGTCAGACGAACGCATTTTTCACGTTGTCCGTGAAAAAGTGCGTTTGAACGAATGGACGTATTTTTTCATGGAATACGCGATAGCGGTCATACGATGCGCATTTTCGTCTGTGATTTTGTACGGATCATCAATAAAACCCTTTTGCGTCTGGACGTTATGTTGGCCGGACGTGTGCAGCGTCTGACGTCTCCCAATCACGCAAACACGCCGCTATGCGACCGCAGCGCACTCTGTACGTCAGTAGTAGCGGTTTGACGTTCTCGAAAAAATGGGTTCGTTGGCCACTTGCGTTGCACGGACGAACTTTCGTGCGGCCATTCGTCGTATGTTCCCCGGCATTGGACGTCATTTGCTGCTAGCACGGCCGTGATTTAGTGCAGCTAAACGCACGTGAAAAATGCGTTCGTCTGACCCTAGCCTAAGAGTCAGCCAGATGTTGCCCATTTTTTCACTACCGTTGTTATCCCTGCAATATTTTTCGCTTTCAACCTCAACACAATAAATATCCTTATAAGATTTTCCCTTCTGTAGTGACACATGTATCTTTCAGCCTGATGGCAAACCTGAATATTTATTGGTTTCTTATACAAATTAGCAACTCTTCCTGTTATCAAATCTTATGGTTTTCCGAAGACCTTACATACCATAAAGTCTGTGATGTTCATCACTTTGAACTTGGGGTGCATGGGCCTGGAAATGTATTTGGGAGGTGCAGGCCTGATGTTCTGTATTGTTTGCCAGTCCTGTAATATGTTAAAGTCACCCCGTGCCTGTGGGGTGCAGGGTGTTTTGTGGAATCTGTGTTATGTATGAATACTGTTATTGTGTATCTGTGCTATTTGAAGATGGGATTACTAGGTGGGATATCTTAACCTTTTCCAGCTCTTCCCATGTGGAATGTGTTATTATCTGTTGGATGTTCGAATGGATATTATTCTGTCTGTTTCCCAGTTATTGAGCAATGGTTATCCCATTGTCTGTACCAGGTCTGATTATGTGTCACACTCTGAGAAGCAGACTGAGGAGCAGAGGAACATCACAACTAAGGATGAGCCGAACACTCCCCGAGTTCGGTTCGAGCCCGAACCCGAACTTCCCAATTGTTCGGGACCGAACCCGAACCCCATGCAAGTCAATGGGGCTGAAAATTCGGTTTTTTAGAGTGCCCTCCAAGAGGGCATATATGCTACAAATTTGCCATAAAAGGTGTATGGGGGTCCGGGTAGTGCCCTGGGGGACAGGAAACAAGGACAAAAAGTAAAAAAAAAACGTTTTTAAAGGGACAGTGAGTTTTCCATGAAATAAGTGTTAAAAATAAAAACCAAAAATTCCTTCAAATATTGTGCCTAGGAGGTCCCCATAACCTGCCCGTGAAGTGGCGGATTTCTAGGATGTATAGAAACACTTAAAAACAAAAAACATGAAGTTTCATATGACGGTAAATGCTTTTCCTTTAATCTATCCATAAACAACTGCTTGGGGTGGCAGCCTGTATGAAAAGACATTTTAGGACACGCAGAAAAAGTTTAGTTATTTTTTTGGCTAAATTATTGTGAAACATATGCAGGCTTTGGATGAAAGTAACAATAGGTTCTTTAAAATTGGGCTTTTAGCGTCGGCAACAGTGCCGTCACACCGTAACCCCTCTGAGGATATGAATCTGATACAGGCGTCAGTGGCAGTGCACCCAGATATTGTGCCTTTAGTGCCAGGCATGCAACTACTATCATACAGTAACCCCTCTGTGGTATTGTGGAAGAATGCAGGGGTGGACCATGCGGTCCTATATTAAAAAGATAAGAATCTGGGAATGGGCGTCAGTGCACCCAGATATTGTGCCTTTAATGCCAGGCCAGTAAGTATCATCATACAGTAACCCCTCTGTGTTATTGTGGAAGAGTGCAGGGGTGGACCTTGCGTTCCTATATTAAAAAAATATGCATCTGGTTAAGGCGTCAGTGTACCCAGATATTCTGCCTTTGGTGCAAGACTGCCAGGCCAATAAGTATCATCATACAGAAACCCCTCTGTGGTATGGTGGAAGAGTGCAGGGGTCGACCATGTGGTCCTATATTAAAAAGTTTTTGATCTGGTAATGGGCGTCAGTGCACCCAGATATTGTGCCTTTAATGCCAGGCCAGCAGGTACCATCCTACAGTAACCCCTCTGTGGTATTGTGGAAGAGTGCAGGGGTGGACCATGTGGTCCTATATTGAAAAGTTTTTTATCTGGTAATGGGCATCAGTGTACCCAGATATTGTGCCTTTAATGCCAGGGCAGCAAGTATTATCATACAGTAACCCCTCTGTAGTATTGTGGAAGAGTGCAGGGGTGGACCTTGCGGTCCTATATTGAAAAGTTTTTGATCTGGTAATGGGCATCAGTGCACCCAGATATTGTGCCTTTAATGCCAGGCCAGCAAGTATCATCATACAGTAGCCACTCTGTAGTATTGTGGAAGAATGCAGGGGAGGACCATGTGGTCCTATATTGAAAAGTTTTTGATCTGGTAATGGGCGTCAGTGCACCCAGATATTGTGCCTTTAATGCCAGGCCAGCAAGTATTATCATACAGTAACCCCTCTGTGTTATTGTGGAAGAGTGCAGGGGTGGACCTTGCATTTCTATATTAAAAAGATATGCATCTGGTAATGGGCGTCAGTGCACCCAGATATTCTGCCTTTGGTGCAAGACTGCCAGGCCAGCAGGTATCATCATACAGTAACCCCTCTGTGGTATGGTGGAAGAGTGCAGGGGTGAACCTTGCGGTCCTATATTGAAAAGTTTTTTATCTGGTAATGGGCGTCAGTGCACCCAGATATTCTGCCTTTGGTGCAAGACTGCCAGGCCAGCAAGTAACCATCATACAGGCTGGGGTCAGACGAACGCAGTGTTAACGTCCGTGTTGCCCGCACATAAGTACGTCGGTGATAACAATTGTGTTTAAATGGAGCCCCACACACAAAGTACGTCCGCACAGAAGTGCGAGGGCTGACGGACTCTGCAAACGGACGCAGGTTAGGCAAGAACGTAATACTGCTAGAATAGACGTGCAGAGTGTGCTCACGTCCACAACGTCCGCATAGCTTTGTGTGTGAGTGATGCAACAAGGTCAGACGGACTGCATTTATACGTCCAGCATTTTTGACGGACAGAATGTTCTTTCATTGTAATTTATTTCCCCTGCTACATCAGTCAAAAAATACGTCAGTGAAAAAAAACGACTGTGTGGCCACTACCTTGTCGTCAGTCAGTAAGTACGTCCGTACTGCACGGACACACAGTTCATAGAAAATGCACTCATCTGACCCTAGCCTAACCCCTCTGTGGTATTGTGGAAGAGTGCAGGGGTGGACCATGTGGTCCTATATTGAAAAGTTTTTGATCTGGTAATGGGCGTCAGTGCACCCAGATATTGTGCCTTTAATGCCAGGCCAGCAAGTATCATCATACAGTAACCCCTCTGTGGTATTGTGGAAGAGTGCAGGGGTGGACCCTGCGGTTCAAAAAAATAAAATGATATAAATCTGGGACAGGCATCAGTGCAGCCAAATATTGTGCGTTTCATGGCAGCAAGTGCCTTCACACCGTAACCCTTTTGTGGTATTGTGGAAGAGTTCAGTGCTGGAGGTTTTGTAAATTCAGAAGAGGACATCCCCGATCTATTTCATTACTTCAGCATCAGGGGATTGATAGCTGCTGATCCAGGACTGATTCATTTTTATAAATGTCAGCCGGTCTACAGAGTCGGTGGACAGACGCACTCTTTTGTCTGTGACAAAACCTCCAGCGGCACTGAACGTCCTTTTGGAAAGCACGCTAGATGAAGGGCAATCTAGTAGCTGCATAGCATATTGGCTAAATTCTGGCAAGTGATCCAATCTCAACACCCAGTAAGCCAGTGGATCATCTGCTGGAAAGGTATCCAGGTCTGCCCTTGCCCCTAGGTAGTCCTGCACCATATGGTGAAGACGCTGGCAATGGGTGCCTACATTTGACGTCCTTGGGCGTCGTGGACTAAAAAAATTTAAAGCATCAGTCAAGCGGCCCTGGCCTTCACCACTATTCCTCTGATCACCCGCAGCCTCAGAAGCACGTGTGTCAGCACTTAGTAATCTACCAGTGCCTGGAAAGGTGTCACCTTAGAGCGTCCTCAAGTTTTTTCATCCTGTGCTCCCTCTGTGCGGGCAGGATGAGCTCTGCAACTTTCCCCTTGTATCGTGGATGAAGAAGGGTTGCCAACCAGTAATGATCCCTCTCCTTGATAGCACGAATCCTGGGGTCCTTTAGCAGGTTTTGCATCATTAGGGAGCCCATGCGGCGTAGGTTGGTGGTGGCATTAGCTTCCGAGTCTTCCTGGTCAATGAGGATGACCGTATCGTGCACTTCCTCCTCCCAGCCACGCACAAACCCTTCTGTTTCTGGGCACACAAAACCCTCCCTTGAGGAATCCCCACCTTCAATGCCCCCACTACTCAAATATTCCTCCTCCTCATCCTCCTCATCCTCCTCCTGTCTGATCTGAGTAGGACCCGCTGGAATGCTGTCTGCGGAAAGACTGGGGCCTTGAGAGCTAGGGAAGGCCTCCTCTTCCTACCGCTGCTCTGCCTCTAGAGCCACATCTATAATTCCCCGCAGAGTGTGCTCCAGCAGGAACACTAAAGGGACTGTGTCACTGATGCATGCACTGTCCCTGCTCACCATCCTCGTTGCCTCCTCAAATGGTGACAGTACAGTGCACGCATCCTTGATCATCAGCCACTGCGGGGGGGGAAAAACCAAGTTGACCTGAACCTGTCCTTGTGCCATACTCACACAGGTACTTGTTGATGGCCCTCTGCTGCTTGTGCAGACGCTGCAGCATTGCTAATGTCGAGTTCCACCTGGTGGGCATGTCACAGATCAGACGGTTTGTGGAAAGGTGGAATTCTCTTTGAATTTCTGCCAGGTGAGCGCTTGCTGGGAATGACCGTCTGAAGTGGCTGCAGACTTTTCTGGCCTGGATGAGAAGCTCTGGCAGCCCTGGGTACTTGGTTAGGAAACGCTGTACCACCAGATTTAGGATGTGTGCTAGGCATGGTACATGCGTCAATTTACCCTTGCGTAGGGCGGAGAGAAGGTTGCTGCCATTATCGCAGACGATCATTCCCAGCTCAAGCTGGCATGGTGTTAATCATCTCTGCACCTGCCCCTGCAGAGCTGAAAAAATTTCTGACCCGGTGTGGCTCCTGTCCCCTAAACAAACCAGCTCAAGAACAGTATGGCATCTTTTTGCTTGAGCCATTGCGTAGACCCTGTCAGGCGTCCGTTTAACTGCCACTTCGCCAGACACAGAGAAGGAGGAGGAGGAGGAGGAGGAAGAGGTGGTGGTGGTGGAGCAGACAGACCTCATACAAGCAGCTTTCTGGAGGTGTGGTGGATGAACAAGCTCCAGCACAGAGCCCCGTCTTGGATCCCTCCCAGCTGCGATCAGAGTTACCAGTGTGCCGTGAAGGAAATGTAACGACCCCTGTCCATGCTTGCTGGACCACGTGTCTAAAGTGACGTGCACCTTGCTGCTGACTGCCTTTCCCAATGACTGGATAACATTGTCTTCCACGTGCTGGTATAAAGCTGGAATGGCCTTGCGTGAAAAGTAATGGTGTTTTGGAACCTGCCACTGTGGTACAGCACATTCAGCAAATTCACGGAAGGGAACAGAGTCCACCAGCTGGAAAGGCAGCAGCTGCAATGCGAGTAATTTTGCTAAGCTGGCATTTAGACGCTGTGCTTGGGGATGGTTGGGACTATTTTTTTTCTTTCGCTGCAGCAGCTGCGGCAATGTTATCTGACTGTGTAAATCTTCAGCTACTGGGATGATGTCACATTGTGAGGAAGGACCTGCTGGTACATCCATTACTGTAGCATCATCCCTGTCGGTGGAGGTTGTAGGCAATGACATGGCAGGACATACAGTGTGGGTAGAGACAGATGAGGAGGAGGACCTACGCAAAGTTTTGCGCCAACGGGATGTGTGGCACTTGTTCATATGTCGCCTCAAGCACGTGGTACCCAAGTGTCCGGTGTTTATCCCACGCTTCAGCCTCATCTGACATAGATTACAAATAGGCAACGGTGGGTCTGCTGCACATTTCTTAAAGAACTCCCAGACAGCAGAGTTCCTGCATGTGTTCTTTGAGACAACAGCACTCTGCACCGGAGCAGCTCTGACATCTGATGCCTTGGACTGGCTAGTGCTACGGTTGGTCACAGAGGATGTTGTGCCTCGTGTTTGCTGTGCCTCCTCCTCCTCCTCCCCCTCACTTGATTCCTCAGTTCGATCTGGCACCCAGGTGGAGTCAGTGACCTCATCATTGCCATCTTCACCCCATATCTCCTCGTCACTGGAGCCAACTTGGCAGTATGCTGCAGCTGCTGGGGCAACATTTTATTTATTTATTTATTTATAAAGGATTTTACCAGGAAGGATACATTGAGACTTCTCTCGTTTTCAAGTATGTCCTGGGTTCAAGAACATTGAAGTGTTACATGAGTGCCAGTTATTTGTGCATCATCACTGGCACCCCCTTCCTCCAGGTTGATTATACTCCCTCGCTCAACCTCAGAGATTGAATCAGAGCACTGTACTTGCTGTGCATCCTCAAGCAGCATGTCACTCTCATTGTAGTCAAACAATTCAGCTGACTCCACCATGTGTGATAGCGAGGCTACGGCAGGAGTAGCTGTGGACATGGAGGCTGCATTATATGCTTTGGCAGCTGAGGTGGACTGTAAAGCACTAGAAGCCTGGCTGGCAGAGGACTCGGAGGATGAGGATGGCCTGGTTAGCCAATCCACCAAGTCCTCTGTATGTTGCTGCTGCTTAAGATGGCCAGCACCAGTTAGAAAGGACAAGCGTGCCCCTGCAGAGGATGCACCACGTCCACCATGACCAGAGACACAGCTTCCCGACACAGGGGCTGTTGCCCTCTTATCTGTGTCTGGGAGCGTCTGCCTGTCCTTTTTTTCTTTCAGACATGGTGAGTGATTTATAGATTAATATATACAGAACTCTGATTCAACTCTGGTATAAAGATTTAAAGAACTCTGGTATAACTCAGTGAGACACACTGATTGCTGGCAGCCAGTGACGAGACACAGATCACCTCAATTCACAAATGTTTTAAAGAAATTAGTGAGCCCCAAAATACAGCGTGGTACTGGATGTGTGACGAGACACAGATCACCTTAATTCACAAGTGTTTTAAAGAAATGAGTGAGCCCCAAAATACAGCGTGGTACTGGTTGTGTGATGAGACACTGATCACCTTAATTCACAAGTGTTTTAAAGAAATTAGTGAGCCCCAAAAAAACTTGCTGGCTGTGTGACGAGACACAGAAGATCACCTCAATTCACAAATGTTTTAAATAAATTAGTGAGCCCCAAAATACAGCGTGGTACAGGATGTGTGACGAGACACAGATCACCTTAATTCACAAATGTTTTAAAGAAATTAGTGAGCCCCAAAATACAGCGTGGTACTGGTTGTGTGATGAGACACTGATCACCTTAATTCACAAGTGTTTTAAAGAAATTAGTGAGCCCCAAAAAAACTTGCTGGCTGTGTGATGAGAAACAGAAGATCACCTCAATTCACAAATGTTTTAAATAAATTAGTGAGCCCCAAAATACAGCGTGGTACTGGTTGTGTGACAAGACACAGATCACCTTAATTCACAAATGTTTTAAAGAAAGTTGTAAACCCCCAAAAAACTTGCTGGCACAGTGACAACACACACATCACCTAAATTCCCTGATATTTGGTAGAAATGAGACCCAAAAAGACTTGCTGGCACAGTGACAAGATCCAGAAGATCACCTTAATTCACAAATGTTTTAAAGAAAGTTGTAAACCCCAAAAAAACTTGCTGGCACAGTGACAAGACACACATCACCTAAATTCCCTGATATTTGGTACAAATGAGACCCCCCAGACCCCCCCAGTAGCGTGGCAGACCGGCAGTAACAAGACACAACTATCTCCTTTGAAATCTCCTCTGAAATGCGTGCAGAAGCGCTGCGTGGAAACTTTATATAGTGTGCTGCGGGACTTAGCTCTGTGAGCCCATGATTGGGCAAAATTTGCCCAATCAGGACTCTGAGCGGTGATTGGCATAGTGTTGAACCAGTCTTGCACCAGACCTGTGGTCAGGTGCAAGGCTGTAGCCAATTACGAGCTTCAGGCCAGTGGGAAAATGCATTGTGGTCCATTGTGGTCGAACATGCGGCGAACACCCGGAAATGTTCGGTGTTCGCGATCCACTCGAACAGGCTAAGTTCGGGTCGAACTCCGAACCGTCCGAACCCGAACAGCTCATCCCTAATCACAACTACAGAACTTCACAACATCATCATGATAGGGGAGGGATTATGATGAGAGGCAACGGGAGGTCAGGGTGTTATTTTCTATTGGCTGCCACGCTCTGCCTGGGACTGTATACGTATATTTAACTCAATAATGGTGTTTAGTGTTTCTGTTCTAAAACACCCAGATCTACGTGTCGTCTTATTTCTGGGGGATGCTAGCAAGGCCCTTTTATGTGTATCCATCCTTAAGCTTCGTCTAAGGACTGGAGAAAGGTACAAAAGCCTGCTGGTGACGAGAGGACGGAAGTCCGGCTAAGAAGCAGCATTAACAGATGTGACCTGGGCACTGAGATCTGTTACATAGACCATTTTTAAAAAACAAATCTGATGCAACTATGTTTTTAAATGATTTATTGCAGAGACCAAATGAATGCTCATGCAGGTTGTTTCTTTATTATAACAAACATTTAATGAAAGACAAGGCGGAAGAAAAGGAGCAAAATAGATGATATTGAATTGATGAATGCCTGAGTTAAAGTGACAAAAATTACGAAGTTTAATCATTCAGATTTTTGTTTTTTATTTTCTTCCCATGTATTTCAATTATTCTTAGATTTAGTCAGGATCAATATTATCATATATATATTAGTTTATAAACTCATTCTGCACTATTGTACATAATATGAGTAGGATATTATAGTGAACATACAATTTTAGAAGACTTATTTACGTAGGTGTTGCTTTCTCTATAACGTGTTCATTACAGATTTTAGTAGAAAAAGGCACAGGTTTAAGGTGTACACACTTTACTGACACATCCACATTTCTGTACATATGTTAAAATATAGGGAATGTATTTCCCACTTGGGCAGGCGAGTTCAATTGCTTCTTCAGTGGTCTCTAACTCGTGGCAACAAGAACATACACCATCCATCACAAGCTCTTTTGTGGAGAACCTGTAAGAAAGCACACTCATGAGACACTTCAGTTGTACCATTGCTTGATACAATGTATACTACATAGTAAAACAAGACTTATGAAACATAATTTGCTACATAAAGTATGTTAAATGCTGTCAAAGTCTTAATATCAAACTGAGTACTTGGTTAGACCATTTACAATATTTTTTTGAGTGGTTATAGAAACAAATTGAGGGTGAAGGAAAGGGAACCTTAGCAAGGCAAGTGGTTAAGTTGGGAATGTGAATTATTTTGCAGTGTATAGGGAGAAATTAAGAATACAGATTAATAGTGCTGTCTTGTGTCACTTTTCACTTCATACCAAACATGCTATGCACTCATAAATACATTTTAAATTTGTGTGCACCCTATGTGTTAGAATAAATTGATATATATATATATATATCTTCTAGACCTGAGGAAGAGAGGAGACTCTTGAAAGCTTGTCTTTTAAATGCAACGTTAGTCCAATAAAAAAGGTATCACTACGTATTGCTATACTCATGATTTTGGCATCTGGACTAACACGGCCTATCTATATATATATATATATCTAATTATATATTTTGAGGACCCATGTGATGCAGGCAATTGACTTGTATAGTGCATAAAAAAAATGTCGCAGCATTATTAATATTTCTCTTAATAGGAAATTTTAACAGAATAATCAATACGTATAAATTTTAAATGACAGAATTGTCTCGGTATCCTGTACTCCCAAAAAGTCAAGTGCTTTTCATAAGTAATCATGCTCAATGGCACTCAGGTTAATCATCTATGTTGAATGTCAGATCATGGTTTGTTGAATAAACCCTAATAATAATTATAATTTATGATTCTACTTTATTCATAAAGTACCAATATATTCTGCAGCTCTGTTGATGGGTACATATGGTGCACAAGTCAAGTCCCAAAAAGGAAGTGTGTGGGAACCCCAAGGTTCCTGTCCCCCCAATTTGTAATGATCAAGTTGCACTTAACACAAACACCCACTCATATCTGATATATTTATGTTTATATATGAATTTTAGCAAATATATTAAAAAATTAAGATATATTGTGACTTAACAGGGAAGCATAAGATTGAACACTTGAATACAAGATTCATAGTGAATGGGATCAATGGGAACATGGTTCCCTCTGCACAAATAGTGGAGGAAATGCGTCCTCATTAATTCCCCTTCGAGTTTATACCTGAATTGAATCAAGGCATTAAGGATGGATTGAAGGGGAAAAGGTGGGCAAGAGTAAGGCCAGTTAGTTGGTAATTGCAGTAGGGAAATTACGAGGGGTGGATGAGTTGCTTAGTGGCGTCAGCTCTAGGAATGGACTAATTTTGGAAATATTGTGCAGGCAGATATAGTATAATACTACTCAAGTCAATGTATTTTCACTTCCCTTACTTACTCTCTAAAACTTGAACATAAGCCTTCACAGTATGTCAGAGTGACATTCGCCTCACAGCCCACATAGGAAATTAGGCTTTTTTTCTCATGAACCCCACAAAGTTCGAAACCTGAGATAGATAAGAAAAAGTAAGCAACCTTCCCCACCACATAATGGTTCACACGAGCAACTGTGTATGTGTTATTATTATTTTCGATATCAAGAGAATTACATTTTCAGACTGTTAATGAATGTTCACAAATTGCAATTTTTTATTACTCTTAATAATCTACATTGGCTTGCTGCCCATGTCAGCTAGTACTTGGGAAAAGCTGAGTGAAGCAAGAATTATTTAACAAAAACCTAACTGTGACCACCTTTATTCAAAAGAACCTGACGATTGTGCACTGGAAAACATTGCATAATGGACACTAGCAAAAAATGTCTGTTTGCATAGTTTTCTAATGCAAGATTATTGTTCTGTTTGTGAGATCTCACTGCTGTCACACTGTATTACTGTAAATAAACTGTACATTCACTATAAAAAGCGATCGACAAACTGTATTGCTGCATTACAGCAGCCAGGTAGAGGGCAAAGTACAGGGAGAGCTCTAGGACACTCACTGCTGTAAAGGAATAAGATTCAGGGGGTTATAATGACTGAAAATCACTATACAGTACAGATACAAGACGTTACTGTAATTTCCATACACAGGCATTATGTCAGATATTACATTCTTATGGTATTTGTTTTAAAGATCCATTGCTAATAATCTCATTATGATCACTGCAAAGCCCCTTAAAATGGATATCTGAACATTTTTGCTTTCTGTCTTTATCATGTTTTCTGCATTTGACATATAGGCCATTGCTGCCTGTATGCTAAAAATGCATTTCAAATCGGGATGAGCCGACGCCCCCGTGTTTGGTTCGACTTCGAACTCGAACAATTTCAAAAGTTTGAGTTCGAACGCAAACACAATCCGAACTCAATATAAATCAATGGGACCCGATCGTTCGATCTTTAGAGTGCCCTCCAAGAGGGCATATATGCAAGATATTTGCCATAAAAGGTGTATGGGGGTCCGGGTAGTGCCCTGGGGGACAGGAAACAAAGACAAAAAGTTTTTAAAAAAACATTTTTAAAGGAACAGTGAGTTTTCCATGAAATAAAGGTTAAGAATAAAAACGATAAATTCCTTCAAATATCGTGCCTAGGAGGTCCCCATAACCTGCCCGTGAAGTGGCAGATTTGTAGGATGTAAAGAAACCTTTAAAAATGAAAAAATTACATTTCAAATGACGGTAAATGGTTTTCCTTTAATCTATTCATAAACAACTGCTTGGAGCGGCAGCCTGTATGAAAAGAGGAGACGTTTTAGGATACGCAGAACAAGTTTAGTGATTTTTTTGCTAAATTATGGTGAAACTTATTCAGGCTTTGGATGAAAGTAACAATAGGTGCTTTAAAATTGGGCCTTTAGTGTCGGCAACAGTGCCGTCACACCGTAACCCCTCAGTGGTATTATGGAAGAGTGTCGGGTTGGACCCTGCGGTCAAATACTAAAATGATATGAATTGGGTATAGGCGTCAGTGGCAGTGCACCCAAATATTGTGCCTTTGGTGGCAGCAAGTGCCTTCACACCATAAGTAACCCCTCTGTGGTATTGTGGAAGAGTGCAGGGTTGGACTCTGCGGTCAAATATTAAAATGATATGAATCTGGTATAGACATCAGTGACAGTGCACCCAAATATTTTACCTTTGGTGGCAGCAAGTGCCTTCACACCGTAACCCCTCTGTGGTATTGTGGAAGAGTGCAGTGGTGGACCCTGCGGTCCAATATTAAAATGATATAAATCTGGTATAGACGTCAGTGGCAGTGCACCCAAATATTGTGCCTTTGGCAGCAAGTGCCTTCACACCGTAAGTAATCCCTCTGTGGTATTGTGGAAGAGTGCAGTGGTGGAGGTTTTGGGAATGCAGAAGAGATCCCCTGATCTATTCAGTTACGTCTGCATCAGGGGATGGATAGCTGCTGATCCAGGACTGATTCATTTTTATAAATGTCAGCCGGTCTACAGAGTCGGTGGACAGAAGCACTCTTGTGTCTGTGACAAAACCTCCAGTGGCACTGAATGTCCTTTCAGAAAGCACGCTGGATGAAGGGCAACCTAGTAGCTGCATAGCATATTGGCTAAATTCTGGCCAGTGATCCAATCTCAACACCCAGTAAGCCAGTGGATCATCTGCTGGAAAGGTATCCAGGTCTGCCCTTGCCCCTAGGTAGTCCTGCACCATATGGTGAAGATGCTGGCAATGGGTGCCTACATTTGACGTCCCTGGGCGTCGTGGACTAAAATTTTTTAAAAAGGCATCAGTCAAGCGGCCCCGGCCTTCACTGCTCTTCCTCTGATCATCCACAGCCTCAGAAGCACCTGTGTCATCACTTGGTAACCTACCAGTGCCTGGAAAGGTGTTACACAAGTGTCGCTTTAGAGCATCCTCAAGTTGTTTCATCCTGTCCTCCCTCTGTGCGGGCAGGATGAGCTCTGCAACTTTACCCTTGTATCGTGGATCAAGAAGGCTTGCCAACCAGTAATGATCCCTCTCCTTGATAGCACGAATCCTGGGGTTCTTTAGCAGGCTTTGCAGGATAAGGGAGCACATGCAGCATAGGTTGGAGGTGGCATTAGCTTCCGAGTCTTCCTGGTCAATGAGGATGACCCCATCGTGCACTTCCTCCTCCCAGCCACGTACTAGTCCTTGTGTTTCTGGGCACACAAAACCCTCCCTTGAGGAATCCCCACCTTCAATGCCCCCACTACTTAACCCCTTAGTGACCGGGCGCTTTAACACAAATACGTCCTTTAGTGACCACTGCTGTTTTTATGTCTCTGCGCTGTTCGTGTTTAGGTCAAATTTTCCTCTTACTCGTTTATGCAACCCACACATATTATACATTGTTTTTCCCGCCATTAAATGGACTTTCTAAAAATACCATTATTTCCATTATATCCTATAATTTACTATAAAAAAAATATGAAATATGATGAAAAAATGGTAAAACCACACTTTTTTGTAATGTAATCCCAAAATCTAGTTTCACAATTTTGTCCCGAGAATAGAAACACCCAATTTTTAACATGTTTTTGCTTTTTAACCCCTTCACTGCTGAGCCAGTTCACCTATGTGCACTGAGCTCATTCTGACCGTTTTATGTCCATTATTTTTAGATGACAGCCTAGGTCCTATTTAACTAAACTCCCCCCAGACAAAACATTTTTTTTTAAAACAACATTTTTTAAAAAATTTTTGTTCTAGCTTTTTTTTTTACACCAAACCTAGTCATGATCAGGCCTTTCCAATGATGTCCAACATGACCCTCTAGCTGCCACGGATCGGGAGATAAAGGGATCCAAAGGATCCCCCTTTCTCCCCTTGGCAGCTAGGGGTTAACTGGCCCACTGATATCCTCACACATATGGTGGGGATGTCAGTGGGTGGGGGGGACCAGGAGAACTGGCTGACATCCAAGATGTCAGCCATCTCCATGTTTAAATTGCAACTCCGTGCCGATTTGCGCTGAGTCGCGATCCGGCAGCGAAACTGTTAACTTTATACACCGCTGAAAAGGGGAGACTCTCCCCTTTCCAGTGGTGTAAAAAGTAAGTTTCTAGCTGCCATGGATAAGGAGATAGAGGGCTCCTCATCCTCCTCATCCTCCTCCTGTCTGATCTGAGGACCCGCAGGAATGCATCCTTGATCATCAGCCACTGCGGGGGGGAAAAACCAAGTTGACCTGAACCTGTCCTTGTGCCATACTCACACAGGTACTCATTGATGGCCCTCTGCTGCTTGTGCAGACGCCGCAGCATTGCCAATGTTGAGTTCCACCTGGTGGGCATGTCACAGATCAGACGGTTTGTGGGAAGGTGGAATTCTCTTTGAATTTCTGCCAGGCGAACACTTGCTGGGAATGACTGTCTGAAGTGGCTGCAGACTTTTCTGGCCTGGCTGAGAAGCTCTGCCTGCCCTGGGTACCTGGTTAGGAAACACCGTACCACTATATTTAGGACGTGTGCTAAAAATGGTACATGCGTCAATTTACCCTTGTGTAGGGCGGAGAGAAGGTTGCTGCCATTATCACAGATGACCATTCCCAGCTGAAGCTGGCGTGGTGTTAACCATCTCTGCGCCTGCCCCTGCAGAGCTGACAGAATTTCTGGCCCGGTGTGGCTCCTGTCCCCTAAACAAACCAGCTCAAGCACAATATGGCATCTTTTTGCTTGAGCCATTGCGTAGCACCTGCCATGCGTTGGTTTAACTGCCACTTCGCCAGAGACAGAGAAGGAGAAGGAGGAGGAGGAGGAGAAAGAGGTGGTGGAGCAGACAGACCTCATATAAGCAGCTTTCTGGAGGCATGGTGGATGTACAAGCTCCAGCACAGAGCCCCGTCCTGGATCACTCCCAGCTGCAAGCAGAGTTACCCAGTGTGCCATGAAGGAAATGTAACGGCCCTATCCATGCTTGCTGGACCACGTGTCTAAAGTCATGTGCACCTTGCTGCTGACTGCCTTTCCCAATGACTCCATAACATTGTCTTCCATGTGCTGGTATAGTGCTGGAATGGCCTTCCGTGAAAAGAAATGGCGTTTTGGAACCTGCCACTGTGGTACAGCACATTCAGCAAATTCACTGAAGGAAGCAGAGTCCACCAGCTGGAAAGGCAGCAGCTGTAATGTGAGTAATTTTGCTAAGCTGGCATTTAGACGCTGTGCTTGGGGATGGTTGGGACTATATTTTTTCTTACGCTGCAGCAGCAAGGGGCAACGTAATCTGACTACGTAAATCTTCAGCTGATGGGATGCTGTCACATTCTGAGGAAGGACCTGGTACACCCATTACTGTAGCATCATCCCTGTCAGTGGAGATTGTAGGCAATGACATGGCAGGACATATAGTGGGGGTAGAGACAGATGAGGAGGAGGAGGACCTATGCAAAGTGTGCAACGGGTGCATGTCAGGTGGTCATATGTTGCCTCTTGTACGTGGTACCCAAGTGTAGGTTGTCTTTCCCACGCTTGACAAATAGCAACAGTGCGGTCTGCTGCACATTTCTTAAAGAATTCCCAGTCAGCAGACTTCCTGTACATGTGCTTTGAGACAACAGCGCTCTGCACCTGAGCAGCTGTGATTTCTGATGCCTTGGACTGGCTACGGTTTCTCATAGAGGACATTGTGCCTCGTGTTTGTTGTGCCTCCTCCTCCTCACTTGACTCCTCTGTTCGATCAGGTACCCAGGTGGAGTCAGTGACCTCATCGTCATCACCCCCTATCTTCTCGTCACTGGAGCCAACTTGGCAGTATGCTGCAGCTGCCGGGGCAACATGAGTGCCAGTTATTTGTGTGTCACTGGCACCCCCTCCCTCTAGGTTGATTATACTCCCTTCCTCAACCTCAGAGTTTGAATCAGAGCACTGTAGTTGCTGTGCATCCTCAAGCAGCATGTCACTGTCATTGTAGTCAAACAATTCAGCTGACTCCTCCGTGTATGTTGGCGAGGCTACGGCAGGAGTAGCTGTGGACATGGAGGCTGCATTAGATGCTTTGGCAGCTGAGGTGGACTGTAAACCACTACAAGCCTGGCTGGCCTAGGACTCGGAGGATGAAGATGGCCTGGTTAGCCAATCCTGCAAATCCTCTGTATGTTGCTGCAGCATAAGACGGCCAGCACCATTTAGAAAGGACAAGCATGCCCCTGCAGAGGATGCACCACGTCCACGACGACCAGGGGCACTGCCTTCCGACACAGAGGCTGCTTGCCCTCTTATCTGTGTCTGGGAGCGTCTGCCTGTCCTTTGTGGTCTTTCTGACATTGTGAGTGATATATAAATTAAAGATATACAGAAGTTTGATTCAACTCTGGTATAAAGATTGGAGATATACAGAAGTCTGATTCAACTCTGGTATATAGATTAAAGATATTCAGAACTCTGATATAAGTCAGCGATTTTACTGATATTTTCCCTGCAAGGCTGCCAACGTCCTCTACTCTCTCTCTCTCTCTGATTCACTTCCTCTCCTGCAGGCTGCAACACCCTGATAGCTGGCAACAGCCAGATTCAACTCTCAATAGATAAACAGATGAACTCTGATTAAACTGTGTTATTGTATGGTATCTAGAATTAGATGAAAGATATACAGATTTTTCAGAACAATGTTATAAGTCAGTGGTACACACTGTCCCTGATAGCCTGGCTGTGCCAAGACAGATTCAAATTTGCTGAACTCTGGTATAACTCTCTGATACACACTGATAACAGGCTGTGCCAAGACAGATTCTAATTTGCTGAACTGTGGTATAACTCACTGATAGACACTGATAGCAGCAGGCTGTGTCAAGACAGATTCTAATTTGCTGAACTCTGGTAGAACTCACTGATACACACTGTCCCTGATAGCCTGGCAGCGCCAAGACATGTGGGCGAACATGCAGCAAACACGAGAAATGTTCGGAGTTTGACGAACAGCTGATCGGGCGATGTTCGAATCGAACTCCGAACAGATCCGAACCGAACGCTCATCCCTAATTTCAAAGTGTGCAAGATAGGGGACACGATCTAGAGTTTAGAACCTTTCATCCCAACATTATTTCTGTAAAGAATAAGCGGATACATGAAAATCTGATTTTAAATATGTAGTCTAATAATCTTTATGCAAAATTAGTATTGTATCACATTTGAGGGTTTCAAATAAATAATTGTTTTCAATAAATGTTAAAATATTTTTAAAAAAATGCACTTGGAATTGAAAAAGTAAAAAAAAAATTAACGTGCCAGTGTGCATTTCTTGGCAGTAGTGCAGTTTAATAACTCTGACCAGAAATAGACTTCCAGTGCAGGCTCACTGTCACCTAACGTATTCTGCTTACACCATGAAAATACCTTAAAAATTAGTTATTAAATCTATGAATTTGAAATCCTACAGTAACTTATAACATTATTACACAATAAACTGTGAGATGACCACTAATTTCTGTTTCCAATATGGACTATATTTAGAAGATATTGTTTTTCGATCTGCAACAAAATTAATTCTAGGGAGCCGAGAACCGACTGTCCGGGACAGGGCTGGTAAATGTCAGCCCTAGATGTTTCTGAACTACAACTCATGATTAGGGATGAGCCGAACACCCCCGATTTCGGTTCGCATTCGAACTCGAATTTTTCAAAAATTCAAATTCGAATTCGAACACGAACACGAACTCAATACAAGTCAATGGGACTCAAAGTTCGATTTTTAGAGTGCCCTCTATTAGGGCATATATGCTAGATATTTGCCATAAAAGGTGTATGGGGGTCCGGGTAGTGCCCTGGGGGACAGGAAACAAGGACAAAAAGTTTTAAAAAAAGAAATGTTTAACCCCTTCACTGCTGACAACGTGTGGGACACGTCCTCAGTTACTCCCGCTGTATGCTGAGGACGTGTCCCACACATCATCAGCTTTGCGGGACCCCCGGCAGAGATACTCACCTCTCTGACCGGGTCCTGTGGCGTTCTGACTTCAGCTTCCTGAGACGCTGAAGTCAAGCTCCCTCCAACGTAAATGACGTCATTGCGCCATGCGCGATGACGTCATTTCCAGGCGTCCCCCCGGCAATGCCGGGAGATCGCATGGAAGGGAGGGGGGATCCGTTCAGATCCCTCCCGATCGGGAGGTCCCACAAAAAGAAGCCAGGCACCGGTTAAAAGGGGAGAGTCTCCCCTTTTAAGCGGTACCTGGCTTTAACCCCTCAGGCACCGGGTCGCACTAGCTCCAGTGGGGGCCGGCCTAGCTCCAGTGGGGGCTGCCATCTTGGATGGCGGCTCCTCCCCCGGGTCCCCCCTCACTGCCTGACATCCTCACGCATAGCGTGATGACGTCAGATAGCCGGGGAACCCCTAGCTGCCCAGAATCCCCTGGTGGAGATAGGGGGTTCATTTGACCAGCTAGGGGGTCATGGAGGGTGTCAATCGAAAGGCCTGAGCATGGCCTTTCGAATGATACCCAACATGACCCGGTATAAAGTAAAAAAATAAAAATAATTTAAAAAAAACATATTTTGTTTGTGTGTTATTTTTATTAATGCAGCAATATTGTTCACATTTCAATTATAATGTGAACAATGATGCTGCACTAATGATTTTTTTCTATGGTGTGTGTTTGCTAGAAATCACATAATTCCCCCAAAAAATGTAATAAGTCCCCATAATCTAATTTTTGTACAAGCGCACCCCATAGAAAATATTAGGGATGTGCGTTTCGGGTTTCTGAATTTTCCCGATTCGTGCATTCGGATTCGGCCGATTTTCCGAAAATTTTCGTATCCGAAAACGGCAGAGCCGAACAAATTTTTGTGCCGAAACGAAAACCTTTCGAATGGACTAGCAATGTGTAAAATCGAAATTCATTTTTGTTCCATTCGTGATTTCGGCTCAATTCCTGATTTCGGTTCCATTTCAGTAATTTCGGACATCGTATTTATATTGCTGATTCTGTAATTAAATTTTGTATCATTCCCATCTCAATGTATCCTTCCTGGAAAACCAGAGAGCTCTCAATGTATCCTTCTTGTAAAACCAGAGAAATCTCAATGTATCCTTCTTGTAAAACATGAGAAATCTCAATGTATAATTCTTGTAAAACATGAGAAATCTCAATGTATCCTTCCTGGAAATCCAGAGAAATCTCAATGTATACTTCTTGTAAAACGTGAGAAATCTCAATGTATCCTTCCCGGGAAACCAGAGAAATCTCAATGTATCCTTCTTGTAAAACATGAGAAATCTCAATGGCAGAATTATCGTATCTGAAAAACCATTAGTTGATGTCCAATCGAATAGTCACTTTGAAACAAGGAGAACAAAAGTTCCGAAAAACACGAAAATTTCCGAAATCACGAAAAAGAAGTCGATACGAAAAACTAAACAAAACGACCTGAAACGAAAATCGTCCGAAACGAGTCGAAATGAAAATTTACAAAATTCGAACGAACCGAACTGAATCAAACCGAAAAAAAAAAATCGGTGCACAAGCCTAGAAAATATTACCGCAAATGTTCATGTGATAAAAGGTGAAAAAAAAACACTTTACACAGTACATATGATTAAAAATTCAAGTTTTATTGCATTTTTTGTTGTAATATACAGGCAGAACATGACGTATACATATAAAAATGATATATTATGAATCTGCCGAGTCTGCCGGAAAGAGCGATATATAATATGTCTTGGTCGTATAATAAAATGTGGTTTCAAATCGCGTTTAAACATGATGAGCGAAAGCGGTAAAAATTAGCTCAGCACACGGCGGTGAAATGCCTCAGCAGTGAAAGGGTTAAAGGAACAGTGAGTTTTCCATAAAATAAGGGTTAAAAATAAAAACAAAAAATTCCTTCAAAATATCGTGTCTATTAGGTCCCCATAACCTGCCCGTGAAGTGGCGGATTTGTAGGATGTATGGAAACATCGCCATCACAGACCCAAACACGACACATGGCACTCCCAGTCTGCATACAATGTATCAAATTCATGAGACCGGACTAATTAGAAGCACATGTTATTTACAAACACTAATTAAACACCTGTTGGTTACGCTGTTTGAGAGCACAGGTCATTTAGAGGTGAGAATCTTTGCACCTAGACATTAGTTTTTAATTCAATATCTAATAAACCGTTGCTTATAATATTCTGCAGTAAAGAGTCTCTTTATTTCTAGATTTTTTTAGTATTTTTTTAAGCATTTTTTAATACTTTTTTGAAAAAAAATTTATCGAACTCGAACCGAACACGCCAAAAAGTTCGAAGTTCGCGAACTTGCGAACTGCCAATGTTCGAATCGAACTCCGAACTGATCGAACCAAACAGCTCATCCCTACTCATGATTCTCTGACCATCTATTGCATTCAAAGAATTCTGGAATTGTAGGCCATCAGCATTTGAGGAAAGGGGGGGCAGAGTTGGTAGCCCTGTGTCAGGCGGTCCCTGGATAGGTTAACATGGGTATATTCAAATGCAGAGCCTCTATGTTATTCCGTCGGCCGCCATACATGTATGTTTTGAAGATCATATCAACTTTATTTATACTGTTAAAGTTATATTATGTTGTATAATTCATTACAATTTTTTTTTTGTATTTCAATCCATTTGTCCAAATTCACATTCAATGTTGGTCCTATCTGAATTAAACACTTGGAGTCTTCAAAACTAATAAAGTAACAATGTAGATATTATTGTACTTTTATTAATTGAATTTGGGGAATTTAGATTTTACCTTTGCACACATCACAGCAACCATCAGGGGTTTTGATTATTATCCCCTGTGAGGTAGAAAAGAAACATATATTAAAATGAAGAAGAATTACAGTATCATTCTTGTACACAATGTTCTTATACCAACAGTTACTACTATTAAGTAGGCCGTCAAAACAGAACACGTAGATGTAATGGTGAAAAATCAAGCAAAAGTCTTCATTAAATGGCATGAAACTCTATCAGGGTTATTCAGAGAGCGGTGAAAAGCAGGAGAATGGAAAATTCTAGGTCAAAATAGCCGATTTAGAAAGTGAGATGAATGGGAGAATTTTTCTGGTTTGGCTATTTTGACCTAGAATTTTCCATTCTCCAGTCATTCTCCTGCTTTTCACCTCTCTCTGAATAACCCTGTATGATTTAGGAAGCTGTTCATCCTACTGCATTAATATTTATATCAAGTAAGCTTTGGGCACAAAAATGAAAGTAGAAGAAGATTATATTATTCACAGTGTATATCCAATTTCGCTAGATACTAATTCTAACGTTTAACTCTAATACATCTCTCCTTTGCGAAAGAATCTTTACATTGTACTCCTACGACCAGGTCTCATCCTGGATGCAAAGCACAGAGCTCGTGCCATACATTATAACGGCTCAAGTGCTGTGCTTAATTTTACCTCATCCTATTCCATCTGAGACTCTCGGATGTAGCACCAGATTACTGTACATTACCAACTCCTATACTTTGTATGGGAGACAGTAATGTTCCCCTACCAGATGAAGAACGAGCTATCCCAACAATCTCATTTTCCATTTGTGTCTGACGTTATTCGGGTTTGAATAATTTATTTTCAAACCCGATGTTAAGTGATTGCACTCCAACACAATCTCTTAACGCATTAATCTAAACAGACCTAAAATTCCATACTGACCTCAGATCCCTCCAAGGCGAGAGCAGTGGAATCCATTGTTTCCTCACTTCGTCCCAATTGCATATCCCTCCACTACTCCGGCCAGATCTCACTCTCACGATCTCTTGCAAAGTTCTTGCAAGAAAGTGTCTATCTCCATGGAGTCCTATGGACTCCTGGAGCTGATAATCGTGTGGTGCTTAGTGTTATCAAGTTGCTACTTATTATTATTATGGCTCATTTATTAATACTAATATGCTGGCAAAGCTGCTCGGTTGTAATACAGGTGTTAAAGGCGAACCGCAAATGGAAAACGGCAGACGCAAACATTTTCCATCTGCGTCTTACCATTGACGTCTGAGTTGTGTTCTGGCCCATAATATGTTAGTTGAGAAACACCAAGGGTCCTATTCCAAACTTGGTGGAAATTTAACCAGAGTTGTAAATTTAGCAACTCCATCGACTTCAAAGGCTCTGGTAAGTCTACAACAGCTTTGGTTAAGCTTACACCAGGGTGGGAATAGGGCTCAACGCTGGTTATCCACTAATCACCGAAGTTTGCCAACATTGCAATAACTGGCTAAAATCACCAATATTGCAGTGCAGAGAAATGCCGGCGTTTCTCACAACTATAATCCCAGCCACAAAAGGAGAAGCTTTACAGTGTGACTTCTCCTTTTGCTGTTTGGATTATAGCATTGGCAAGCGCCAGCATTTCTTGGCACTGCAATACCGGCAATGTTATCTGTTTTTTGCAATGTGAGCAAACACCAGCAATTAGTAAATAAACCCAGAAATATTTAGAACATATGTGAGCAGTTACAGTTGCAAGTTTTTATAAAGCGCTAACAAGTTCCGTAGCGCTGTGCATTTGCAGATTTTTTTTTAATGTAATGTCACCAAACAGATAATTATTAGTACGTTTTCTGTATCGGGTTGCTTTCTAATTTCTTGCTTTTATGTTAAAATAGAGTATATGTAAAAGTGCTTAAAACTCACAGACTCACACTCCTCTTCATGCAGTTCTGGGCACAATTTGTTCTGAGACAATGTTACAAACCTTCCATTCATAACAGTACAAGTGTATAATGTGCATAGATCTCCATAGAACTGAGATTCTCCAGGCTGAAATGTATAGATTAATAAATATCGCTTATTAACACGTTCAACGCACAATAAAATTACCTTCTAACTATTAAAGTCAAACTTAACATTTTTAGAGAACACTTCTTGCCATAAAAAACAAAAATGATTACCTGCATAAAATATAGGCTTCCATTACTGATCTCAACAACACATGACACCTGCACACAGCTGCCACAACAATCAATTTCAGATTTTTCATACGCAAATTCCTGCAGAAAAAGATAAATAGAACGATATTTATAATTATATTTTTTTATTTAAGAATGTTTAAACTTCCAGGGGAGTCAGTGAAATAAATCAGACCCCTTCACTACTAAGCAATTTTTGTTGATTTTTTTTATCATAACATTTATTTGAACAAAGGGATGTGAAGAGAACAATTACATATATGGAAAACTAGAAGAAAGTTCATACAGAAATGTTTAATTTTTCATGTATTTTGCTTATCATTTACAGAAATATTATTGAAATTGAATATTCTGGGCTCTAACTGGTGTCCCTTTTCTTTCACAATTTCAGATGGGGTCTACATTATTATCATGCAGGCAGAAATGGCCGTTGTGCTAGATATAGTAATTGTGATAAAGATACATAATAAAAATGGTCAGATCTCCTGCTTGTGGGGGTTTGTAATGATCATAATGAGATTAGTAGCAATGCAGCTTCCTCAAAATACCAAGAGAATATAAAAATAATATCTGTATGTGACATAATGCCTGTGAATGGAAATTACGGTAGCACCTTGTATCTGTACTGTACAGGGATTTTCAGTCATTATAACCCCCTGAATCTTAACCTTCTACAACAGTGAATGGCCCCAGAGCTCTCCCTGTATTCTGACCTCTTCCTGGCTGTTGTAATGCAACAGTATTGTGTTTGAACTTTTTGTTACAGTGAGGATTGGAGCTGCTAATTACAGCTTGTTTTATCTCTCTGTAAGTGACTGGTGATAGATAAGGCAGTGGAATTTGTATCTTCACAGGGCACACACTAATCTGGGTTTTGCAGACACAATAATTAAAATAGCTTTATAACTGGTCGCATTTACTCTATTGATTATCACTCTCATTGTACAGTGCTTATACAGAATCCAGTGCTGTGTTCAGAGTAAGAACTGGAAAAGAGGTGGGTAAACAGAGTTTATAAATTGTTTGCAGGATAACTCACCTCTGAACATGTTTCATTACATGTCACCCTTTCACAACTAACAACATTAAGCCCGCTCTGCGTATCCTTCATGTTTGTGCACTGACATATATTGCAAGATGACTTCTCTGTCCAAATGAATTTCCCAGCCTATGAAAACAGAGGTTTTAATCAATTCAAGTGTACAGTTGCTTTGAAGAGAATCAAAACAACATAATGCTTTATGAACACATAACATTCTACCTCTAACATCAAATACACTTACATGACACTTACATGACATATTTTTTCACTCTTGACAAAGCCTGCCAGACAGGTGAAATGCGTTGAGTTGTGTTTCATTTAACAGGTTATATGGATGTGGTATCCATGACCCTTTATGGAATTTGAATTGGGTTGCGGTGAGCCTATGTAAGCATCACTTTGTATGCAACTTTAAATATCATTCTGAGGTTATGTTGTATGTGGGATACTAGAGATACCTTTGGAAGATACGTCTATCTTGGCCTCACATTGGTTTTAGGATACAGCTGACTGGCTTTGCAGCACATAGTGCTTACTGTTGCAAACTCTTTATGTACTTGAGTTTAATATATGATCACGCTGATAGAATCTACACACTGCTATTACTAGTTCTATACCCATAGAATTTATTGAACGAGAAGCTGCATTTATATTAGCCTCCTTGTTTGATATCCTTTGTGACCCATACGTCTTCAGATATAGACAAGGGAGAGTGTAGGTCCTTTTAGGAAGAGATGATTTAGGAGCAGTGCAATTGTTGTGTCCACTATAACGTCTTGAAACAGGCATGGTGACTTCATCTGCTGATTTCTTTTCACTTGATCTCTCATTTATACTGTGTTTTCATTCTACACCTGTATCACTTTGGTCTGTATGTACTTGGAAGCTGCCTTCCCATATGACATGTATGTTCTAGGCGTGCGATACCCCCTACTTGTATCGTCATCCATTCTCATTATATGTGTCTTTTAAGGTTGTACTATGTGTGTATTATTTATTCAATGCATTTACTGTTCACTGAGATCCCGGTTGGTACCTTGGTTTACTTGGTGCTGTTGCTGTTTATGACATATTTTTGACCTATTATGGATCAAAAGCATGCCATTGTCAAGTCTGAACGTCTATGTCTGTTGCTGCTTTACCAAAGCTGGACAGTTTATAAATTTAGAAAAATCTCTTTATATTTTTAATCTATATATATATATTTTCTATTTATTCTTTGTATTTTCAATTTTTTTATATACATTTCTATTTATACTATTTTGCTTATATTTTACTCATGTCCAATTTCCTTGGGGGAAACACCTAGCGGTTATCTATTTACTTAGAAACTAATGAGCTTGTTCTAAAGTGTCATATAAAATATACTCTCTATTCTATTTTGAAGAGATCCCGGCCGAACACAACTGTCCAAAAAGTATATTAAAAAAAAATCAAGTCAAGGAATTGATGGCATAATTATTACCTCGTACACTGCCCCTTCATGTACACAGACATCCATTGCTCCTTTTAGGATTAAAGAAAAACGACAAATTTATTTATTTTTACACAAAAAATTTCTTATAATGTACTTTCTGTCAGATTTTTTTTTTAACCTTAAGCTTTTGGTTTTTAATTCATGCAATTGCATGCTTCACATTATCTGGCCACTAATGTCATACTCCTCCTGCCAGTGCACGACTATAACACGCCGGCAACAGTAACCAAAGTGACCTTGGACAAAGATGGTACCATTACCCTGCATGCGTGGTGAGGATCACACCATGCACGTGCGACGCAGACATCATTCCTGATGCTCTACACCAGAGTTTCTAAACTCCAGTCCCCGGGACCCACTAACAGTCCAGATTTTAAGCATCACTTTGATGAAATGCAGACTGAATCCTGCAATCACTGAGCAGCAAATCATATCACCTGTCTGATAGCACAGCTTCAGATATCTGGCAAACCTGGCCTGTAAGGGGGTCTTGAGGACCAGAGTTGAGAAACACTGCTCTACACAGATCTCACCGCACATGGACAATGTGGATGTCACTGCTAATGTGCAACCCATCACACAGTGACATCCCCTCATATGAGCAGTGCATCAAGTGCCCACTGCAATCCCTACTGATGGGGCACTTGGGGCAGTCACCCTTCTGGCTCCTTCCCGTGGTACGCTACTGGATCCACAGTAATTTTTACAGGTCTATTCACTAAAAGGTGAAACTCTGGAGAATTGGCAGGAGGAGGGAATAATCTAGACCAAATAGTCGATTTGGAAAGTGAGATAAATGGGAGAATTTTTCTGGTTTGGCTATTTTGACCTAGCATTTTCACTTCTCCTGCCAATTCTCCTGAGTTTCACCTTTCTTTCAATAGACTTGATAGACTTTCATGTCTAGTCACTAAAGGGTGACAGGCAAAAAATCTAGGACATATTAGCCAAACCAGAAAGATTCTCCCATTTATCTCACTTTCCACATCAGCGGTTGGGTCTAGATCGGTGTTTCTCAAACCTGTCCTCAGGACCCCCTAACCAGCCAGGTTTTCCAGATGGCTGATGCACAGCACAGGTGATATGATTTGCTGCTCAGTGATTACAGGATTCAGTCTGCATTTCCCCAAGGTGATCTGCAAAATCTGGCCTGGTTGAGGGCTTCGAAGACAGGTTTGAAGAAACACTGGTCTAGATTGTTCTCATCTCCTGCCAATTCTCCTGAGTTTCACCTTTAGTGAATTGACCTGTTTATCTTTGTGCATTTGTTGTTTTTCTGAATAATGGATCCAGAAAACAACACATAGAGGAAACGAAGAAAGAGCATTATTCTTGAAATGACTTGTATATTATTTTATAGGATAGACATGTGCACGACCAAATATTTCAGTTCAGTTCAGTTTGGTAGATTTTGGCTTGTCAACAGTTTGTATTTGGAGGCATTTCAGAAGCAGTCAATTCGGATGACTTGACTCTCTAATATTTTAGAACTGGTAAAGTTTTCATTGTGCAATGCATGAAAAGAACTGCCGTATTGCATGTGTGTGAAATTTTTTACATGTTTTGTCCCATGTTCATGAAATGAAAAGGGCTTTCCTACAGTCTAATGCAAGGATATTTCTTAAATTCAAATGCATTTAAAGTTTACCAAACGTACCCAAAAACTCCCGCCCCGAATTTATCAAAAACTCCCGTCCCGAATTTATCAAAAACTTCTGAAGAATCCAAATCTCTTTGGTAAGATTTTATTCGGATACATTTCAGTTTTGGAGCCAACAATTCAGATTTTTGGATGTTTCCAATATTTTGAATTGTTGATATTCACTTGAATATCAATTTGGTCCAAACCATAAGTCTATTGTATAAGCAGTACATAAATCCATAAGATCTTGTACAACATGACTGTAATGTCTGTTTGTCTAGTGCTATAGATAACATGTATAAATAACAGAATGCCATTCTTGTGACTTCCTTGAGGTGCAAATGTCATTAATACTTACTACAGTCAAATGTGATACAACAACCATCACTGTCGATTATGGGAAAAGCAATGTGTCCTAAAGGACAATTAGGTGTCAAGTTGTTGCAATTTGTAGGTATACATCCTAAAGATAAATGAACAAGTTTATTAAAATCTTCAACATCTCTTAAATGTAATGTTAGTAATCGTATTATCCTAATGATCGAGTACCAGTAAATCAGTCAGCTATTGTACAACATATATCATCCTGTAGAAAACAAACCCTATTTCATATAGCTGATAAGAAGTCCTCTGCCTATATATCTTTTTTGATCCTTTAAGAAAACACATTTGAATTTCCATTAGTTTGGACGATAATGCAAAGTTGGCATCCAAGAAGTGCTAGATCCCTCTACTTAGTAATATTAGACATATCAGTCTCAATAATGTCATGCCTACCCGCAATGTGCCTAACCCCTTCACTACCAAGATTGAGATAACTCTGGACTCCAAAGGCACTATAAGGTCCGGATATTGAGTTTTCTCAATCTGCAGCTCTGAACGACAAAATAAAATACATTTTGTTTGCTTTTGGGCTGCTAAAACTGTTTAAAATTGGCTGAAGAATGCCCTGACATCGGGCTTTCAGCAGCCGATGCAGTGAAACCTAAGCTGCAGCTCAAACTGCTGTAACTCCAATTCGCCAGTAGATGGTGCTTTCTCGTTCAGCGCACTTCACTGCACTTTTGGCGTTCCATTTCACTGACCCTGCGGTGAATTCACTATTCACTGCAGGGACCCTGAAGTGCGCCGAATGTGGAGCCACCAAAGACCGCAGAACTGACCGCCGATAGTCGCCGAACTGCAGGAAAAAAAACGGAACTCTGCTATTCTTCTAATAGGTGTTTAAACCAATAAAATTGCATTAAAACGTGTCTAAATAATAAAAAAATGGCCTTTAAAAAAAATAAGAAGGTCTGTTACAGAATGATAACAAAAACCTTTTAAAAAAATTGGGAATCAAAAATTTAATCTAAAAAATACAAAAAAAGTTGTTAAAAAAATCCATAAATAAAAAGATGGTTAAATAAAAATAAATAAAACCAATAATATTTTTTAACTTTGAATCCTATTGGATTCACGTGTTTAAACCTGTCAAACCGATTCATTTTGGTGCAGTTCGTCGTTCTCTGACTAGATTAACCATTTCTTCTCTATGGGATAATTTTGCTGTTGCCGAAGACTGAAAAATTGTGGCAATTTGCACCAAATTTTGCTGTTGATTCACCAGTATATGGCAAATTGACAGCGTTCTAAATAGACAAACTTCCACGAAATCGCACCTTACTGTGAAATTCAACGTTTGGTTCAATTCAGTGGCAAGATCGTCGCTTATTGAATAATCCCTTTAGTAATAAGCATCACCTTTATTTCACCTAGTAGCTTTCAATCCTGCAGCAACTCACCGCATTCAACCCTGGGACAACAGATGTCTGATTCAGTGACTACTATGAGGGGCTGGAGCCATGGCTTGTCACAAACGTGAGGGTCAAGATTTGTACATTTAACAGGAGAACAGAAAATCTTCAACAAATCATTATCACATGTGCATGTTTGGCAATGTTCCACCCACATTTCTCCAGGCTTCCAAAAAAATTTAAGGACGAAAGAAAATACATATTAAAAAAAACAATGCATCATTCTAATGCTTTTTAAAACTATCAGGGTTATCCAAAGAGATTCGAAAAGTCACCGCACGTTCGGTGACTTTTCGTTCTCTTCAATTCGGTTCCTTTTGCCGATTGCATTTCGGTGACCCTGCGGTGTATTCAGCAAACAGCACAGGGTCCCCGAATTGCAGGGAAAAGCTGCCGCAAACCTGACGAAAACTAACCGAATGCACGCTGAAAACAAGCAAAAACATCTGGATTAACCTTCGAAAAACCCGAACAGGAGCCGAACAGGAGCCGAACAGGAGCCGAATCACACAGAGCCGAAGCAGCTGTGAGTAGAGGAGGCAGTGAATAAATTAGAAAAACCATTTGTATGAATCTGGGAAAATGAAACGCTGTTTGCAAAGAAACTACTGAGCGAAAATGTCTGAAATTTTCACAGGAGGTCCAGGGAATGATAATAAAAAGGGCTGTTACAAAAAAAATAAGCAAACTGAAAAAAAAATAAAAAAAAAATCGGACTTTTAATTTTTTTTTAAAAAATTCAGAAAAATGCTTAAAGTACCTAAAAAATCTATAAAATAAAGAGACTTTTTGCTGCAGAATTTTTATAATGAACGGTTTTATTAGATATTGAATTAAAACAGGAATATTTTTAACATTGAAGTCTATGGGATTCTCCTGAATAAATTTTGCCGAATTAAACCACCGAATGGCAGGACATTAGGGGACCTTTCACTGCTGGTTTGTGTTCTCTGAATAGCCGAAGCAGTGCTTTTTCATGGGGGATTTCACTGCCCTCGAACAGGGACCGAACAGTCACCGTATGTGCAGGCAATTCGACAGGATTTGGCAAATTGTCTGCTCTCTGGATAGCCGAATGGCCAGGAAAGGTAACCGAACGCTGATTTTCAGCGTTCGGTTACCTTTCTCAAGCAATTCGAATCTCTTTGGATAACCCTGTATATGTTCATTGACAAATATTCTAATATAGTACAGATTACAATAAATAGTGGAAATTTTTGCTCCTATCTGTTGACATCTTGACATTGATTGGATATCACTGCATACTATGCTTTTTTTTTCATTGTTGCTTCAAAGTTATTGATACAGGTTTACAACTTATTAATTATAGTAGTATTTTTCTCAAACCAGAAACAGTTCTATAGATATATATTCCCATAAAATGGAAGGTTGCTTTGCAGATACTGTACATATATTTTACTTACATGTCTTCTTATCCCTCCAGTCCCCATACAGCCTGGAAAAAGTAAAAGTCAGATCACATGAGAACGTTTTGGCAACTAATGTATAAACTATTAGAGTAACAACAAAAAAAACAACAGATTTTTAGAAGCCATTTACATTCTGTGGTGGACTAATAGACGTGTGCACGGGGTGTGCCTAGTGTGCCCAGGCACACCCTAATGCTGGGTGAAGGGATCCTCTTTCACCTCTTACAATGACATTTTTGATGTCCCTTATCTGGTTCATGATGACTAGCATAAAAACTGACTATCTCTGATTACAGGCTTGTTACATAGTATAACAAATGTGTATTTTGTGCAAAATCTTCTGAACATAAGTAAATGTTCCATGGGTGCATACCCTAATGTAACGGTCTGCGCACACCAGTAGGTGAACACAATCTATAATGTTAAGTAAATAACTAATTATTTTCTTCATTGGTTTCCTATAAAAAAGCAATATTTATATATTGCTGTTAGACTTGAAAAAGCCCTTGCATGGGCTGAAATGTAGCTACATAACGTAAATAAATTTCACTATGTTTACTATACAAATGCTATGTCCTTTGTTTTCTGCAGACCATTTTAGACAATCTAGAAGTGTCATTTCTTAAGTGGGTGGTACCGCTGTTTTTAATTTGAAGCATACCTAGTACCAAACAAGAGGTGTGTGAGTGTACATTGGGCTGCTAGGAATGTAGCCTGGGAGGCAAGGGAGAGGCAGCCCAAAAAAGATTGGGAACCACTGGTCTAGTATCTCAACTGCAGCCCAGATTTTTAAGGAATTACAAATAAATAACATATAGTGAGAAAAATTTAATGTGAAGTAACTATAATTTAAAACATGAATTCCCAGAGACCTGTAATACTAGTATTTCTGAATTATTTAACGCAAATTAACATGTACATACCAACAGAATGTAAGCTCTCTTTGCTTTTCTAACCTTTTGGCTATAAGCCCTAAAAAATAATAATTAATCACTGATAGTATAGGTGGGAAAATATCATCATGCATACATACATGATGCACGTTGTGATTGACATCGTAGCAATACTATTTCCGTGTCTGCGTCATTCTATCGGCACTGCTTTTGCAATGCTCTAGGTCATCCTGTTGGCATTTCTCTTACTCTGTATTGATCTAGTTGATGCTGCATTTCTCCTGTGTTATTTTAGTGATGTTTTCATTGCTTCTGGTAAGGCATCTATTGTTACACAATTATACACACTTATTCCCCAAGCCAATCAGGTGCCATCTTTGTGTAAGTACGTTCTCCTCTTCTTTTTCTCTCGCCACGTCGAGGTTCATTGTTCCTCAGTTCATTCTGCATATAGTTTGGATTCTCTTGTGTTGAATAGAGAATCCAAACATGGTGCATTTGATTATCCCTCTGGTCTGATTATCCCCCTGACCTTGGCTTGTTTCTCATTCCTGTGATTTTCTCCTGCCCTAGACCTTGACCCACTTGACACAGTCATGTTAAACAATGGTTATTGTTTTGGATTTGCTTGGGTTTTACTTATCTCATATTATTCTGTCCTGGTTATTTACAAATACAATAAATACAAACAAAAAACTGTATTTTGATGCAATGACAGCTACATTGTTTTGTTACCACATACAGATATAAGAAGAGAATCTAACTATAAATCAGGACTCACCTGGACACTCATAGTGATAACAGCATCCGTCCTGGTCATATATTTTTATTGGCATCTTCCCATTATCACAGGTGACATTTTTCACTTCTGAACATGGTAAGACGTCAACATCAAGCTCTCCATTATCCAAACAAGTAACATTTATGCATTTATATTTCGTATTTATACGAGCCTGCAGTGAAAGAAAGAATGTGTTAATTTTATAGTCAATAATTATGAAATTTCAACTTGCTTTTATTGAATAAAGCTGTGTTTGAATAATTTTCTTTCATATTCAGCTCTAGATAGATCAATGCATCAATATATTTATAATTTTCTTAAAATAGTGATTTAAAATCAGTTGAATTTCAAATGTTGTATATATTTTTGCAGAGAATGAAAAATACACATGAAGAACAAAATTGGTAAGGACTTTTTTTAAAAGCTAAACATGTGTTGCTTAAAAAATGTGACATAAGAATCTCCAAACACATAAAAATGCCTTTGTACGTTGTCCCTGCTAGGAAATGCAGTTGACTGGTACTAATGATCAAATAAGGCATGGTAATCACCGCTGTGCCTTACGCAATCTACACATAGCTTGTTATTTGGCTTCAAGGTGTATTTAATATAATTTTGTGTATCCTATTCCACGCCAACATGGATGTAGTACAAGAATGACACACAAATTCAAATTTCAAATCTTAAAAAAAATCCCGTTTTATGATTGTTTATGTTTTATGATAAGAAGCAGGCTATGTAGATGGTCAAAGATATTGTGGACTGACAGGTTTAGAGTCCATTGAAAGATCCAATTACAATATTTTGACATATTGAATTGAGATTTTGCATAGGCGACAAGGGTTACAATGTGTGTAGTGAAGATGGGGGTAGCATTAGAGTAGTGTGCAGAGTCTCATTAATTCTGTATTTTAACCACTAAACATGGGTAAGAGGTAAAGGAGAGTTGGAGCATATACTAGGGATGTGTGTTTCGTACCGATTCGTTTTTCTCACGAAACGGGCCGATTTGGTGCTTCAGATTAGTCCGATGTTCCGAACCGGGCCGGCAACGAAATACACACCATCCGAAATATTTCCCGATACGAAACGAAAAAAAATCGTTATTTCGTATGGACATGAAATTTGTAAAATCGCAAGTCATTTTCGATCTATTCCTGATTTCGGTTCTTTTCGGACAATGTATTTTCATATCGTTTCGAGTCTGTTTCGGTTCTGTTGCTGATTTCGTAATTTAGTATGGTCTATCACTTTTTTCACTTGTTCCAGTGCTTTCTTTCTACATCAATAATATATTTATTTTAAATATTTAATTAGCTTTTCCCTAAATCCCCAGTCTAACAATACAGGATATTGATATTTTATATGATTAAATAAAGTTGCGCAATGCATATTCATAAGAAAACAAGGATCTTTGATAAAAAAACAATACGTCCGAAGGAACGAATCGGCAGAATTACTGTATCGACTGAAATATTGGAGCATCCTAAATACCATACGTCTAAAGTCAAAACGAAATGGACCCTTTGAAACGAAGAGAACAGACGATCCGAAAGACCGAAATTCCGATTTCATGAAACAAAAATCGATACGAAACAATGAGCCGAAACTAAACAGGCTGAAACGATCCGAAACAAAACTTTTAAAAAACCGAAAAAGCCGAAACGAAACGAAAAAAAAATGCGTGCGCATCTCTAGCATATACTACTTTTATCAACGTGCTCCCCATCCTAAACCCACCTACTCTCCATATGAATCCCTGTGAGTCACTCATAAATAAGGAATGTATGGATAATTGCAACCTCCACCATATTTTTCCACTTCTTCACAGCCTAGATAAGTAGATTTGGCCTGCTAATATCCTTAAAAAACCTGAATCTTCTTCCTATGGTTAAGGGGCATAGTAGGGCATTGCTTGCCCTGAAACCACACCCTAATTGTGAGGGTTAATAGCACATGGGCTAAACAGAGGTCCAATGCTTTCCATAATGTCCTATCACCCACCACCAATGGTTGAGGACATACATTGACTGTGGTCACTCTTTTAATCTACTACTCGTCCCACAGCACTAATGATAGAGGTCAATAGGTGGACTTTTTGGTAGCTAGGTGCAGCCAATCCACTCCCAACTTCCAAACCCTGAGCAATGGATGTGGACAGTATGCAAAAGTATGGAGAAGAATACATGGAGAGGTAGCAACAGTTTCAATAGAACAAAGGGAAATATCATTATTGACATGAAGTGACTGTCATTTAGTGATAGTTTGGTACAGTTTACAGCTTAATGAAGGGTTAGGTGTAAGCTTATGACTGATACCCATTAATATATAGCTTTTCAGCATATGACACACTTTTATTATTTCCAAGACTCCTTGAAATATGCATTTTCAGTAGAATTTGACACATATTTAAAAAAAATCCATATAAGATCTAACATAAACTAATGCACACCACATACTACTAGATAATAAGCCGTTTGAATGTAAACGCATCTATGTAGAACATTCCAACACCACAGACCTAGACATACTAAGAGATTAGATTAATTACCTTAGTAGTTCTTTCTTCATCTTCCTTTACTTGAGTGCTACTACTGCCCAAGGTTTTCGGTTTAGCTGTAGTTTCAGTTGATTTTACAGATACTTTTGTAGGGGTTTCAGGTACCCCTAATGATAAAGTGGACGAAACCACGGATTGTGTTGAAGTTTTCAATGGACCTGTTGTTGTATTGGGTCTGAAAAAGGAACTTGTTTTGGGAACTGTAGAAAATATAGCCTTTGATGTTATTTCTGTTGATGTTTTTGGATGTGTAGTAAATTTAGTAGGTCCTGGTGTTACTGTAGACAAAGGTGAAACTTCTGAAAATCTTGTAGTTACAGTTGAAGATGATGGAGCTGGTGGAACCCTAGAGGAAATTGTCTCAGAAGTTGTGAAAGTTTGTGCACTTGAGACTTTTGTGGATGTGGATTTTGTACTTGAAGATGAAGTAGATGTTTCTGATAACCTTGAAGTGGCAGAAGTCGTGCTGCTGGAAATCGACGATGATCTAAAAGACCTTGTTGATGGGATTGTTGTTCCCAAAGACCATTTTGATTCATATGTTGATTTTGAGAATAAGCTAGTAGTTGCGGTTCTTGTCTCTGATTAAAAAAAAAAAAGGAATTTAAGCATATGCTGAAAAAAGAAACAAACAAGGGACAGGTGCTCAGCGCTCACAAGATATAGAAAAAATCCTTTTATTTCTTAAAGATACATACATACATATGTTCTGATATTCAATACATGTGACAGTTCATAGTTGTGAATTACAGTTCATCAAGATATTCCTAGGAAGGAAGAGAAAATGTACAATAGTGAAGTCCAGCTTTCACAATGTGATAAAAGAAAAAGGGGGGATGGACCACACTCACACTTTCAGGAGCCTCGTTAGGCTCGATCACCTTGCCTGCAGGTGTTTCAATCGGCTCACCCAATAGCCCTCAGCGGTTCGCCGGTCGTGTAGCCCTGGTGTACTTAGAAGTCCCGGGTAGTCCACAGGTCCTCAGTTGCTGGTTAAATTATGGCAGCTGCTTTAGAATAGGATCTGTTCTCTGTTGGTCTATGAGTCTTATGAGACCAACAGAGAACAGAACCTATTCTAAAGCAGCCGCCATAAAGTAACCAGCAACTGAGGACCTGTGGACTACCCGGGACTCCTAAGGACTCCAGGGCTACACGACCGGCGAACCGCTGAGGGCTATTGGGTGAGCCGATTGAAACACCCGCAGGCGAGGTGATCGAGCCTAACGAGGCTCCTGAAAGTGTGAGTGGGTCCACCCCCCTTTTTCTTTTAATACATTGTGAAAGCTGGACTTCACTATTGCACATTTTCTCTTCCTTCCTAGGAATATCTTGATGAACTGTAATTCACGACTATGAACTGTCACATGTACTGAATATCAGAACATATGTATGTATGTATGTATGTATGTATGTATCTTTAAGAAATATAAGGATTTTTTCTATATCTTGTGAGCGCTGAGCACCTGCCCCTTGTTTGTTTCTTATTGTATTTGGTGTAGTTTGGGAACTACATTTTGGGTGCTCCGAGCGACGGGGTTCACGTATCATTTTTTGTATTTTGTCTGTTCCCTACATCCTAATAAACTGTATATGCTGAAAAAAGTAGGTTTTTTCCCCCCAAGGGTTTTACACTGTTTTATGTAGGTGATGATGGGCAGGATCACCTCTCGTGAGTCCCTTCTTGGCACCTCATTCACAGCAGAATTAAATTCAATATCCCCGCCCTGACCTTCAAAGCCCTTACTAACTCCCCTCACAGGTACCTGTCTTCACAAATCGCCAAGCATATCCCTGTCCTTTCCTCAAGATCCAACAGTGACTTGCACATTAGCTCCTCTATTTTCACTTCTAGACATAATACACAGCACGTCTTCTTACATGCAGCCCACCGCCTTCTGAAACGCACTCCCTCGCGCGGTCAAACGTTTGTCAATCTGTCTTCCTTCAAAAGCTCCCTAAAGACATCTTTGTTCAGGGAAGCCTACCACCCAACTCACTAACTCATGCATTCCACCTATGCAACTGGTCCCATCATACGACTCTGCATTAACCTCATTCCCACCTTGCACTACTCAAATCCTGTTTCTCACCCTCCATCCCATCTAGATTGTACATTCCCATGGGAATAGGACCCTCCTGTATCTGTTTGTCAAATGTACTCTTGTCTCCGAGTATTATACCTCTGTCTGCACTCTACTGTGCACACTTTACTTCAGTGCTGCAGAATATGTTGGCGCTTTATACATACAGTACAACAATAAAGCATAATAATAATACAACATGCAAAATAAATAAAGTTAGGTACCAATTGTGCTGTTGGATGTCGGATAGCATGGGGATACTACTGTTCCATTCAGTCCACATGTAACAATTATGCAGTTCTGAAATTTGTCTTCTGTCTGCATAATTTCCCCCACATCCATAAAATGACCCTTGTACTCACAAAAGCAGGCTGAAAAGCAACAATGGCGACATCACATAATCAGTTACAAGGGAGAAAAAATTCCAAAGATGACTGGACAAATCTTGATAGTATTGTTATTGTGTAATAATTATTTTAACAATTAGGAGTTACGTCAACAACAAACTATATATGTTACAAAAAGTAATCGAAAATATCTTCTGATGAAAGAGGATTGATCATTATTCCCTCTTTCGTATTGTATTTCATGAAATGCCCCAGCCATTGTCCCTTCAGGCGAATCACTAGAAGAGCCAGGTCGCAGAGGAAACTATCAAAAGGTGTGCAAAATGCAACATATGCAGGGAGCTCCATCTGTGCTGCATAGGGACAACACTAGATACACCTTATGCATATTAGGTTGTATCATATTCATAAGAATGAAATATGCGTTTTCTCCACTTGCTTGGGGAAATAAAATAATAATATTCATTTAAGTTATACAAGCCTGCTATTTGTGATTAAATAAGTTAACTGAACTCCGGAACTTACCATTGATATCATATTTACAAATAATTCCTTGTGCAGAACATACGCTGAAAGACAGGTATAACACAGATTAAAGCTCACACACTGTTCAAGTAAATATATTTGTGTTTCTACTGTAGTTCTCTGCTCGGTTTTATCTCATGGTGGATAGACTATTTTGAGTGCCTTTATGATTCGTGCAAAACACCAAGTAAAATTATATACCGTACAGTAATTTCACACAAATTCTGGAACCAACATAACATTTAGTGATGTGAGTCCAGATACATTTTAAAATGTTACTCTTACAGTTTAAGGCTAATGTCAGATGAAGGCAGTCTGAGCGCACTCTGCATGTGTGCATAATGGACAGACGTACTGCCGGTAGATACTGTAGACACGACACGGTCCGTTTTTTTGACGGATGTAGAAAAAAAAGGGAAATATGGGAAAGAAAATTTATTTAATATTAAAAGACAGGTACAGTCAGCCAGACCGAAAAAACTTCTGCGTGTCAACGTTATGGACGTCGCAAATGCACTGCATCTGACGTTGCGTCATCACGGACACAGGCCGCTACGCAGACGTGGCGCACTCTGGGCATACGTCGTTGTGATTTAACATCGAGGCCTAAATGGCCTCCGTTGCCACCTGCGTGGTGCGTGCGCACATCGGTGCTCGCGTACTTCGTGTGTTGGTCTCTATTTATCACAAATCAATGCTACGATGGACGTTGAACTGTGCGGCGACAAGGACGTGATGACTAGACTTAACTCTTTCACTACTAAGTGATTTTCCAAAAATACATTGTCAGGAACCAGTGTTTTTTTTTAAAATAATTTTTAATTAATTATACTTTAAGACTTTTTTTAGAAATATTCCCAATGAATCTTTTATGCATTAACATATTTGGCCAGTAGATGGTGCCATCTACTGCCAAATTGAGTTACAGTTGTAGCCCATGGTTCACTGCAACAAATGTATTGGCTGCTGAATGTCCAATATCAGGACATCCAGTTAGCTGATTTTTACACAGTTTTAGCTCTTTGGGCATTATGCCCACTGGGCTAAAATTTGGGGGCACCTACTACAGCCTAAAAGCAAACAAAATTAATTTGCAGCAATCCGATTTCATTTGCTTTTGAGCTGCAGAAAAAACAGATCGAGATATCTCAAAATTGAGGCACGGGTTGCCTTTGAAGCCCGAGAAATCTCGATCTTGGCAGTGAAAGGGTTAAAGTTCAGTTCATCATATCAAAATGTTGAGTTTTTTTCTTCAAATTAGTAATAAAAATAGATTCAGATTGTCATTGTAGGTAGGGATGAGCCGAACACCCTCGTGTTCGATTAGCATTCTAACTCGAACAATTTTGAAAGTTCGAGTTCGAATTCGAACACGAACCGAACTCAATGCAAGTCAATGGAACTCAAAAGAGGGCATATATGCAACATATTTGCCATAAAAGGTGTATGGGGCTCAGGGTAGTGCCCTGGGGGACAGGAAACAAGGACAAAAAGTTAAATAAAAAACGTTTTTAAAGGGACAGTGAGTTTTCCATGAAATAAGGGTCAAAAATAAAAATGAAAATTTCCTTCAAATATCATGTCTAGGAGGTCCCCATAACCTGCCTGTGAAGTGGCGGATTTGTAGGATGTACAGAAACATTTAAAAACAAAAAGATTACGTTTCTAATGACGGTTAACGCTTTTCCTTTAATCTATTCATAAACAACTGCTTGGGGCGGCAGTCTGTATTAAAAAAGGAGACATTTTAGGACACGCAGAACAAGTTTAGTGATTTTTTGGCTAAATTATGGTGAAATTATGCAGGCTTTGGAAGAAAGTAACAATAGGTGCTTTAAAATTAGGCCTTTAGTGTCGGCAACAGTAACCCCTCTGTGGTATTGTGGAAGAGTGCAGGGTTGGACCCTGCAACAAATATTAAAATGATATAAATCTGGTAATATAGGCGTCAGTGGCAGTGCACCCAAATATTGTGCCTTTCATGGCAGCAAGTGCCTTCACACCGTGACCCTTTTGTGGTATTGTGGAAGAATGCAGGGTTGGACCCTGCGGTCCTAAAAATTAAAATGATATAAATCTGGCACAGGCGTCAGTGCAGCCAAATATTGTGCCTTTCATGGCAGCAAGTGCCTTCACACTGTAACCCTTTTGTGGTATTGTGGAAGAGTGCAGGGTTGGACCCTGCGGTTAAAAAAATTAAAATGATATAAATCTGGCAGAGGCGTCAGTGCAGCCAAATATTGTGCCTTTTATGGCAGCAAGTGCCTTCACACCGTAACCCCTCTGTGGTATTGTGGAAGAGTTCAGTGGTGGAGGTTTTGGGAATGCATAAGAGATCCCCGATCTATTCAGTTACGTCAGCATCAGGGGATTGATAGCTGCTGATCCAGGACTGAATCATTTTTATAAATGTCAGCCGGTCTACAGAGTCGGTGGACAGACGCATTCTTTTGTCTGTGACAAAACCTCCAGCGGTACTGAACGTCCTTTCAGAAAGCACGCTGGATGAAGGGCAACCTAGTAGCTGCATAGCATATTGGCTAAGTTCTGGCCAGTGATCCAATCTCAACACCCAGTAAGCCAGTGGATATCCAGGTCTGTCCTTGCCCCTCGGTAGTCCTGCACCATACGGTGAAGACGCTGGCAATAGGTGCCTACATTTGACGTCCCTGGACATCGTGGACTAAAAAAATGTAAAACGGCATCAGTCAAGCGGCCCCGGCCTTCACCACTATTCCTCTGATCATCCGCAACCTCAGAAGCACCTGTGTCATCACTTGGTAACCTACCAGTGCCTGGAAAGGTGTTACACAAGTTTCACTTTAGAGCGTCCTCAAGTTTTTTCATCATGTGCTCCCGCTGTGTGGGCAGGATGAACTCTGCAACTTTACCCTTGTATCGTGGATCAAGATGGCTTGCCAACCAGTAATGATCCCTCTCCTTGATAGCATGAATCCTGGGGTCCTTTACCAGGCTTTGCAGGATAAGGGAGCCCATGCAGCATAGGTTAGAGGTGGCATTAGCTTCCGAGTCTTCCTGGTCATTGAGGAGGATGACCCCACCCTGCACTTCCTCCTCCCAGCCACGCACTAGTCCTTGTATTTCTGGGCACACAAAACCCTCCGTTGAGAAATCCCCACCTTCAATGCTCCCACTACTTAAATATTCCTCCTCATCCTCCTCCTGTCTGATCTGAGGAGGACCTGCTGGAATGCTGTCTGCAGAAAGACTGGGGCCTTGAGAGCTAGGGAAGGCCTCCTCTTCCTCCCGCTGCTCTTCCTCTAGAGCCACACCTATAATTCCCTGCAGATTGTGCTCCAGCAGGAACACTAAAGGAATTGTGTCACTGATGCATGCACTGTCCATGCTCACCATCCTCGTTGCCTCCTCAAACGGTGACAGTATAGTGCATGCATCCTTAATCATCAGCCACTGCGGGGGAAAAAAAACAAGTGGACCTGAACCTGTCCTTGTGCCATACTCACACAGGTACCCGTTGATGGCCCTCTGCTGCTTGTGCAGATGCTGCAGCATTGCTAATGTCGAGTTCCACCTGGTGGGCATGTCACAGATCAGATGGTTTGTGGGAAGGTGGAATTCTCTTTGAATTTCTGCTAGGCGAACACTTGCTGGGAATGACCGTCTGAAGTGGGTGCAGACTTTTCTGACCTGGCTGAGAAGCTCTGCCAGCCCTGGGTATCTGTTTAGGAAACGCTGTACCACCAGATTTAGGATGTGTGCTATGCATGGTACATGTGTCAACTTACCCAGGCATAGGGCGGTGAGAAGGTTTCTGCCATTATCACAGACAACCATTCCCAGCTGAAGCTGGCATGGTGTTAACCATCTCTGCACCTTCCCCTGCAAAGCTGACAGAATTTCTGGCCCGCTGTGGCTCCTGTCCCCTAAACAAACCGGCTCAAGCACAGTATGGCATATTTCTGCTTGAGTCACTGCGTAGTCCCTGTCACGCGTTGGTTTAACTGCCACTTCACCAGAGACAGAGAAGGAGGAGGAGGAGGAGAAAGAGGGAGAGGTGTTGGTGGAGCAGACAGACCTCATACAAGCAGCTTTCTGGAGGCGTGGTGGATGAACAAGCTCCAGCACAGAGCCCCGTCTTGGATCCCTCCCAGCTGCAATCAGAGTTACCCAGTGTGCCGTGAAGGAAATGTAACGGCCCTGTCCATGCTTGCTGAACCACGTGTCTAAAGTCACATACACCTTGCTGCTGACTGCCTTTCACAATGACTCCATAACATTGTCTTCCAAGTGCTGGTATAGTGCTGGAATGGCCTTCCGTGAAAAGTAATAGCGTTTTGGAACCTGCCACTGTGGTACAGCACATTTAGCAAATTCACAGAGGAAAGCAGAGTCCACCAGCTGGAAAGGCAGCAGCTGTAATGCGAGTAATTTTGCTATGCTGGCATTTAGACGCTGTGCTTGGGGATGGTTGGGACTATATTTTTTCTTACACTGCAGCAGCTGGGGCAATGTAATCTGACTGCGTAAATCTTCAGCTGATGGGATGCTGTCACATTGTGAGGAAGGACCTGGTACATCCATTACTGTAGCATCATCCCTGTCAGTGGAGGTTGGAGTCAATGACATGGCAGGACATATAGTGGGGGTAGAGACAGGTGAGGATGACCTACGCAAACCTTTGCACCAACGGGATGCATGGCAGGTGGTCATATGTCACCTCAAGCACGTGGTACCCAAGCGTCCGGTGTCTTTCCCACGCTTGAGCCTCATCTGACATAAATTACAAATAGCAACGGTGAGGTCTGCTGCACATTTCTTAAAGAACTCCTAGAAAGCAGAGTTCCTGAATGTGTGCTTTGAGACAACAGCGCTCTGCACCTGAGCAGCTCTGACATCTGATGCCTTGGACTGGCTAGTGCTACGGTTGGTCATAGAGGACGTTGTGCCTCGTGTTTGTTGTGCCTCCTCCTCCTCCTCACTTGACTCCTCTGTTCGATCAGGCACCCAGGTGGAGTCAGTGACCTCATCATCATTGTCATCATCACCCCCTATCTCCTCATCACTGGAGCCAACTTGGCAGTATGCTGCAGCTGCTGGGGCAACATGAGTGCCAGTTAGTTGTGTGTCACTGGCACCCCCTTCCTCTAAATTCATTATACTCCCTTCCTCAACCTCAGAGATTGAATCAGAGCACTGTAGTTGCTGCGCTTCCTCAAGCAGCATGTCACTGTCATTGTAGTCAAACAATTCAGCTGACTCCTCCGTGTGTGATAGTGAGGTTACAGCAGGAGTAGCTGTGGACATGGAGGCTCCATTAGATGCTTTGGCAGCTGAGGTGGACTGTAAAGCACTACAAGCCTGGCTGGCAGAGGACTGGGAGGATGAGGATGGCCTGGTTAGCCAATCCACCAAATCCTCTGTATGTTGCTGCTGCTTAAGATGGCCAGCACCAGTTAGAAAGGACAAGCGTGCCCCTGCAGAGGATGCACCACGTCCACCACGACCAGAGGCACAGCCTCCCGACACAGAGGCTGCTTGCCCTCTTATCTGTGTCTGGGAGCGTCTGCCTGTCCTTTATGGTCTTTCTGACATGGTGAGTGATATAAAAATTGGAGATATGCTGCAGAACTCTGATTCAACTCTGGTATAAAGATTATAGATTTCCAGAACTCTTGTATAACTCAGTGAGACACCCTGATAGCTGGCAGCCAGTGACAAGACACAGATTACAATTCCCACAAACCTCCTATAAATCAGTGAGACCCCCTGATAGCTGGCAGTGAGAAGACACAGATTACAATTCCCAGAAACCTCCTGTAAATCAGTGAGACCCCCTGATGGGTGGCAGCGAGAACACAAAAATTACAACAATTCCCAGATATTTTGTAGAAATGAGACCCCAAAATACTTGGTGGCAGTGAGAACACACAGATTACCACAATTCCCAGATATTTTGTAGAAATGAGACCCCCCAAAATACTTGGTGGCAGTGAGCACACATAGATTACCACAATTCCCAGATATTTTGTAGAAATGACTGACCCCCAAAATTGCTGGTGGCAGTGAGAACACAAAGATTAGAACAATTCCCAGATATTTTGTATAAATGACTGACCCCCAAAATTGCTGGTGGCAGTGAGAACACAAAGATTAGAACAATTCCCAGATATTTTGTATTAAAGACTGACCCCCAAAATAGTTGCTGGGAGTAAGAACACACAGATTACCACAATTCCCAGATATTTTGTAGAAATTACTGACCCCCCAAAATACTTGGTGGCAGTGAGAACACAAAGATTTGAACAATTCCCAGATATTTTGTAGAAATAAAAAAACAACAGTAGCTGGTGGCAGACTGTCAGTGAGAACACACACTAACACAACAACAATCTCCTCTCAAACACGTGCTGAAGCGCTGTGTGAAGCCTTATATAGTGTGCTGCGGGACTTAGCTCTGTAAGCCCATGATTGGGCAAAATTTTCCCAATCAGGACTCTGAGCCGTGATTGGCATAGTCTTGCATCTGCCTTGCACATGACCTTTGGTCAGGTGCAAGGCTGTAGCCAATTACAAGCTTCAGGCCAGCGGTCCATTGTGGTGCATTGTGGGCGAACATTCGGCGAACACGCAGAAATGTTCATAGTTCGCTAACATGTGAACAGGCGATGTTCGAATCGAACTCCGAACCGATCGAACCGAACAGCTTATCCCTAATTGTAGGGAAATGCATAAAATAAGAGTAAAATAGAGTTCAGAACATACATTAAAATGAAACCTTACAATATCAAACTATAAATCAATTATGGTGTGCAGAATGCAAAACATTTTCAAGTAGCAAACAACTATAAAGATAAACAAGTATATTTCTTTAACCCCCTTTCCTACCAAGTGATTTTTCAAAAAAAATATCATTGCCAGAAATCAGTGAGTTTTTTTGAAAATAATTTGTATTTAATTTTACAGTAAGAAATATTTGGGAATATTGCCTATGTATTTCTTACTGTAATAAACTTTTTGGCAGGCAGATGTCGCCATCTACTGGCCAGACAGAGTTCCTTCAGTGAGAATTGCAGCCCATGTCTCCATGTCAGCTGTGAAATGTCCATCATGTCAGAAGATTCCTTTGCTGATTTTAAATTGTTTTAGCACCTTGAGCCTTATGGTCACAGAGCTAAAACTTTGATGACACCTTCTTGAGCCCAAAATAAAGTGAAATAAGTTTGTAAAATACACATTTCATTTGCAGTCACACAGCACAGCCGAGATTGTGTTACCATGATTTTGGGCTGCTGTGTCTGCTACCGCTGATCGTGTATACACAATCACGGTAGTGAAGGGGTTAATTAAAATAATAAAAAAAATCAAAAACGTATGTCTATCAGCTGACTACTAGCCATTCCTTTACATCCAATATCTGTTCATCAATAGCTTTACAAAGGACACGTGGTCATCCACTGTGACTGGAGGAAAGAAAATTTTTGTCGACTACAAAATTTTATGGTATGTACGATACAAATAATAATAAATGTGGAATTCTCTTCCTTAAGCTGTTGTTTAATCTGATTCAAGTGATGACTTTATAAAATGTTTAGATGCATTCCTAGTAAAATATGGCATAAATGGATATAAGGATTAAAATTATAATGCATTGTCTGTTGGTCCAGGGAGAAATCTGATTATGAAATTGAGAAGGATTTTTTTCTTATTTTGGACACAATTGGAATTTCATGAAGTGAGGGGAGGTGGGATGAGTTTTGTTCTTTTGGATCAACAGCAGCCATAGGGATATGTAGAAGGTTGAATTTGATAGACACCAATCTTTTTTCATCATATTTTATTATGTTTTATAGTGCATTTGTGTCACTTTTCTGTAATCCCCTCTTCCTGAAAGTGGTAAAGCAGCAAGGAAGACTTTGACACTTTTTATACCTTGAAAATGTAAACTGCAGTTTCTAGAGACTCCAGAGAATGCTCCTGAAATTGTATTATTGTATAAAATAAAGATTAAACGTATTTTGGCTGTAATAATGAAGGAATTTAACCCCTTCTCTTCCAAGCGATTTTTTTTGTTGTTGTATTTTTTTATCAACTTCACATCCCATGTTTCAAATTAATTTAACATATAAATATAGGGTAAAATAGAAGTTTTGCACAGAAATTTTTATGCTGAGATAGTTATAAAAAATTAAATAATTATTATTTGCTCATTTTAAAATCTTCAGGTATTATTTGCTTATCCTTTACAAAAATATTGTTGAAATGTAAGACTCTGAGCTCTAGATGATGTCCTTAATCTTACAGTTTCAAACAGGGCCTACATTATTATCATACAGCTAGAAATAGCCTGTGTTAGATAAAGTAACTGTGATAACAATTAATAATAAAAATATTCAGCTCTCCTGCTTATGCAGATTCGTAGTGATAATAATTAGATTATTAGCAATGCAGCTTCCAAAAAATACCAATACAATATACAAATAATATGTGAAATATTGCCTGTATATGTAAATTATATTTGAAATGAACTATCAAATTGATATCAACTATTGAATTTGAAATGATCTATCAAACTCATATCAACTATCGTATATGAAATGAACTATCAAATAGTTCATTTCAAATTCAGTAGTTGACATCTATCAAATTGATATCAACTATCGAATTTGAAATGAACGATCAAATTGATATCAACTATCGAATTCGAAATGAACTATTAAACTGATATCAACTATCGAATTTGAAATTAATTATCAAATTGATATCAACTATCGAATTTGAAATGAACTATCGAATTGATCTTAACTTACAATACAAGTAATAGTAAGCCAAGGACTTTAGGAAACTTTAATTTGACTCAAATACTAAATCTGTGACACAGCTTAGAATTTAACCCTAGCTTTTCTTTTAACAGCAAAATTTGATTAATTGGGGTTTTATCTAGTGATACAAAATTAGAATTGATATAAACTATCGAATTGATATATGAAATTCGAATCAATTCAAAACTTCAAATCAATTCGAAATTTCATATCGATCCGAAACTAAACGAAATACAAAACGAAATTAGTTACGAAATTCCAAAAACAAATGATTTAAAAACTTAATGAAACTAAACGGAACAAAACAAATTTTTCAGCCATGCACATCCCTAATTTCTATGCAAGCAAATTCATGTAGTGTACATTAGCTACAATTCATGGCCAAATTGTAGCGGTACATTTGTAAATGAGAACAGAACTCTACCAGTCTTCACAAGAATTGCAGGATTTGATCTTTGCTCCAACTTGATAATAATTGTCATCATCATCATCGAAGCAGCCGCACTGAGATACACAGATCATTTCGTGTTCATTAAAGAATGGTTTATTCTTTGGACACTCCGGATAGCAACCTGCAAGACATATAATATATTGTAAAAAAGGTTCAAACTCTTGCCTTCATTTTGTATTTTTTTTAAGTCAGTTGTTTGAAACACATTTGGATATTCTATTATGGATAATCAGACATACAGTCAGGTCCAGAAATATTGGGACATCGACACAATTCTAACATCTTTGGCTCTATACACCACCACAATGGAGTTGGAATGAAACAAACACAATGTGCTTTAACTGCAGACTGTCAGTTTTAATTTGAGGGTATGTACATCCAACTCAAATGAACGGTGTAGGACTTACAGCAGTTTGCAGATGTGCCTCCCACTTGTTAAGGGACCAAAAGTAATGGGACAGAATAATAATAATAATAAATCAAACTTTCCCTTCTTAATACTTTGTTGCAAATCCTTTGCAGTCAATCACAGCCTGAAGTCTGGAACGCGTAGACTTCGCCAGACGCTGGGTTTCATCCCTGGTGATGCTCTGCCAGGCCTCTACTGCAACTGTCTTCAGTTCCTACTTGTTCTTGGGGCATTTTCCCTTCAGTTTTGTCTTCAGCAAGTGAAAATGTATGCTCAATGGGATTCAGGTCAGGTGATTGACTTGGCCATTGCATAACATTCCACTTCTGTCCCTTCAAAAACTCTTTAGTTGCTTTTGCAGTATGCTTTGGGTCATTGTCCATCTGCACTGTGAAGCGCCGTCCAATGAGTTCTGCAGCGTTTGGTTGAATGTGAGCAGATAATATTGCCCGAAACACTTGAGAATTCATCCTGCTGCTTTTGTCAGCAGTCACATCATCAATAAATACAAGAGAACCAGTTCCATTGGCAGCCATACATGCCCACGCCATGACACTACCACCACCATGCTTCACTGATGAGGTGGTATGCTTAGGATCATGAGCAGTTCCTTTCCTTCTCCATACTATTCTCTTCCCATCACTCTGGTACAAGTTTATCCTGGTCTCATCTGTCCATAGGATCTTGTTCCAGAACTGTGAAGGCTTTGTTAGGTGTTGTTTGGCAAACTCTAATCTGGCCTTCCTATTTTTGAGGCTCACCAATGGTTTACATCTTGTGGTGAACCCTCTGTATTCACTCTGGCGAAGTCTTCTCTTGAATCTTGACTTTGACACACATACACCTACCTCCTGTGAAGGGTGTTTTCTTCACTAGGGAAAGAATTCTTTGGTCATCCACCACAGTTGTTTTCTGTGGTCTCCCGGGTCTTTTGGTGTTGCTGAGCTCACCGGTGCGTTCCTTATTTTTGAGAATATTCCAAACAGTTGTTTTGGCAACGCCTAATGTTCTTGCTATCTCTCTGATGGGTTTGTTTTGTATCTTAAGCCTAATGATGGCTTGCTTCACTGATAGTGACAGCTCTTTGGATCTCATCTTGAGAGTTGACAGCAACAGATTCCAAATGCAAATAGCACACTTGAAATGAACTCTGGGCCTTTTATCTGCACGTTGTAATTGGGGTAATGAGGGAATATCACACACCTGGCTATGGAACAGCTGAGAAGCCAATTGTCCCATTACTTTTGGCCCCTTAACAAGTGGGAGGCACATCTGCAAACTGCTGTAAATCCTACACCGTTCACCTGAGTTGGATTACATACCCTCAAATTAAAGCTGACAGTCTACAGTTAAAGCACATTGTGTTTGTTTCATTCCAACTACATTGTGGTGGTGTATAGAGTCAAAGATGTTAGAATTGTGTTGATGTCCCAATATTTCTGGACCTGACTGTACCTACCTCAAAGAAAAAAAATGCCATATCTGTCGCTAGAGCCCAAATGTTTGCATTAATTAGACTATTTAAAAAAAATAAAAAATTAAACATTGAATTCCAATGGAACACTATCAGGGTTATTCACAAAGATCCAAACTTGCCCCGAAGATGCACCGAACAGTGAATTTCACCATACAGTGCATTTTCGTGGCCATTCGGCTATCCACAAAACAGGTAGTTCACCAAATTTTGGCTAATTGACTGCAAATACGTTGCCTGTTCGAAGGCAGTGAGATCCCCATAGAGAAGCAATGGTTAATCTATTCAGAGACACCGAACAGCAGCGAAATGTCAGAAAAATACCCTGCTGTTCAGTGGTTTCATTCCACAGGTTTAATCAGTTGAATCCCATTGGTTTCAGTGTTAAAAGTATTCCCGTTTTTTATACAATATCTAATAAACCGTTTATTGTTTTAATCTTCAGCAAAAAGTCTATTTATTTATGAATTTAAGATCTTTTTTGGGAAAATTATTTCTTCGTTTTTTTTAAATAGTGTTTTTTCTTTTTTATGTAACAGACCTTTTTATTATCATTGATAGGACCTTATATGTTAATTACAGACATTTTCGTCCAGATACTTTCAATCGTTTTTTTGTTTTACCTGTCCGGCGACTTGTCGGCTTTTTTGTGCAGCTAGTTGGCTTTGTGTTCGGCAGATTGACGGCTGCATTTGACGTCTGTCTGGTGGGTTTATGGCGGCTGTTCAGCAGGTTGGAGGTGTCGGGCAGTGGCCGGCGGCGGGTTTTCAGTAGCTCTTGGCAGGATGGGCGGCGGGCGGCAGCTGGCGGGTTTGTGGCGGTTGGCTGTGGCCCTTTCGCTGCACTTTGGGGAACCTGCAGTGAATGCTGAATTCACTGCAGGTTCATCGAATCTTTCTCGTACTCGCCAAAGTGCAGCGAATCAGAGAGCGTCACAATGTCTTTGACATTTCAGTGCTCTCTGAATAACTCTCTCTGTCTCAGTCACAGGATATTAGATGGTACTTGGACAGCAGTATCCCATGAAGCAGTGTATTTGTCAGATCATAAATATTAATGTAATATCTTGTTGTTTCACGCACTATGCAAACTGTGCTGATTGTTATGTTAAAATTATATAAATACATATTTCACATTTCACATTTAATGCCATGATATAAATTCATCATGTGTGAAAATTAACTCGGTAATAATAATCCTCTGCAATCCATGGTTAAAGGAAAATTTCCATTGGACTTACCCTCCAACCCTTTCAAATGAAACAGGCATTTTCCACTGGGATTCCTGCAAGTTTTCATGCAGGGAGCTCCACAAGGCATGTAATGCCATTGACACTGTCCTTCTTTGTTGTAGAAATCACAGAAAAGAGCTGCAGACATGAAGTATAATCAGATTAATATCAAACATATTCAGAACTAAGACCGTAAGCACAAAGTGTTTTTTAAAATGATCTATCCACTTATTTGACAGCAGTAGTTTCAGTGATACATTTGCCAGCATTAAGATTACTTTTGTAAAAAAGATTGTTGTTCCATTAAAATATACGAGAAAAATATTGCACTGTATGTTATACACAATGGACATGTGCATATAAATTAAATTTAAAGGGAGTTGCACATATTGTCAGACAGAATATGAAAAGTGAAACCCAAAAATCTGAACCCCAACAGCAAAATTACAATCAAATGATGCAAAGTAGTAATTTGACAGGAGTTTATTATTACTGTCTGATTGCTCGACAGTTATATAACAAGAAACCCTTCAGAATAGCGATGAACATTTTTTCAAATGAAGGGTGTATATATATACAGTCAGCTCCAGAAATATTGGGACATCAACACAATTCTAACATCTTTGGCTCTATATACTACCACAATGGGGTTGGAATGAAACAAACACAATGTGCTTTAACTGCAGACTGTCAGCTTTAATTTGAGGGTATGTACCTCCAACTCAGGTGAACGGTGTAGGACTTACAGCAGTTTTCAGATGTGCCTCCCACTTGTTAAGGGACCAAAGGTAATGGGACAATTGGCTTCTCAGCTGTTCCATGGCCAGGTGTGTGATATTCCCTCATTACCCCAATTACAATGTGCAGATAAAAGGCCCAGAGTTCATTTCAAGTGTGCTATTTGCATTTGGAATCTGTTGCTGTCAACTCTCAAGATGAGATCCAAAGAGCTGTCACTATCAGTGAAGCAAGCCATTATTAGGCTGAAGAAACAAAACAAACCCATCAGAGAGATAGCAAGAACATTAGGCGTGGCCAAAACAACTGTTTGGAACATTCTCAAACAGAAGGAATGCACCGGTGAGCTCAGCAACACCAAAAGACCCGGGAGACCATGGAAAACAACTGTGGTGGATGACCGAAGAATTCTTTCCCTCTTGAAGAAAACACCCTTCACAACAGTTGGCCAGATGTATGGCTGCCAATGGAACTGGTTCTCTTGTATTTATTGATGATGTGACTGCTGACAAAAGCAGCAGGATGAATTCTGAAGTGTTTCGGGAAATATTATCTGCTCACATTCAGCCAAATGCTACAGAACTCATTGGACGGCGCTTCACAGTGCAGATGGACAATGACCCAAAGCATACTGCAAAAGCAACCAAAGAGTTTTTGAAGGGACAGAAGTGGAATGTTATGCAATGGCCAAGTCAATCACCTGACCTGAATCCCATTGAGCTGCATTTCACTTGCTGAAGACAAAACTGAAAGGAAAATGCCCTAAGAACAAGCAGGAACTGAAGACAGTTGCAGTAGAGGCCTGGCAGAGCAACCCAGCGTCTGGTGATGTCTATGCGTTCCAGACTTCAGGCTGTGATTGACTGCAAATTAGGGATGTGCGTTTCGGGTTTCGGAATTTCGGAATTTTCACGAAATTTCCCGATTCGTGTTTTCGGATGCGGCCGAATTTCCGAAATTTTTTAGATCCGAAAATGGCAGATCCGAAAAGTTTTCCGAGCCGAAACGAAATATTTTTCGGAATTTTTGAATGGACTTGAAATGTGTCAAATCGAAATTTATTGCTTTGAAACGAGGAGAACAGACTTTCCGAAAAAACGAAAATTTCCGAACTTACGAAAAGTCGATACAAAAAACGATCAAAGTGACACGAAAATACGAAAAATGGTCGAAATTCCGAAAACATGTACAATTCCGAAAAATGAAAATTTCCGAAATCACGAAAGTCGATACAAAAAACGAGCTAAGTGACACGAAAATACGAAAAATGGTCGATATTCTGAAAAAAAAGTACACGAAAAACGAATCGAGCCGAACCGAATCGAAACAGAAATCGGTCGAAACGAGCCGAATCGAAAAGTTTAAAAATCCGAAAAATCGAACCGAATCGAACCGAAAAAAAATCGGTGCACAAGCCTACTGCAAATGATTTGCAACCAAGTATTAAGAAGGGAAAGTTTGAGTTATGATTATTATTCTGTCCAATTACATTTGGTCCCTTAACAAGTGGGAGGCACATCTGCAAACTGCTGTAAATCCTACACCGTTCACCTGAGTTGGATGTACATACCCTCAAATTAAAGCTGACAGTCTGCAGTTAAAGCACATTGTGTTTGTTTCATTCCAACTCCATTGTGGTGGTGTATAGAGCCAAAGATGTTAGAATTGTGTTGATGTCCCAATATTTCTGGACCTGACTGTATATGTATATATATGTGGTCAGTGCTTTTTTTCTGGAAAAATAGGTGGGGGTACTCTCACGCCCGGGGAAAAACTGATTATTATGACTATTTTCATGTCCTCATAAACAATAGTTGTAGTTCACTTAAAGGAAGACACTATAAAAGGGAACCATATTTTTTAATACTGTGTTCCTTTAAATGAACTACAACTATTGTTGTAACCCTATGGGGCTTATCCACTAAGTGCCTCTGTTGCAAGAAAAATCTGTATTGCAGGGCAGTTAGCTGTTTTTTTTTTGCAACGATGGCACTGAGTGGATAATCCCCTAGCATTTGTGAGCACCACAGCAATGAAACTCAGTTTTGCTGAGTATGTATGAACTCCACAGCAATAAAACTCACAGTAATGCGCAGTGTGTATGAGCTCCACAGCAATGAAACTCAGTTATGCACAGTGTGTATGAGCTCCACAGCAATAAAACTCACTACCACCTTACAGTTCCAGCTCCTCTGATCACACCACTTGCCTTACATGCTGCACCCCCCTCCCCATGTTGTTCAAAGTTTCAGCGGCTGCAGAGAGGGGGGAGCAGCCCTCCCTTGTCACTTACTGGGGTAGGGGGTTATCAGTCCCTACATACACTCCTGACAATCAGAAGCGTTCAGGAGCAACAGGGCTTCCGAGGGCTTCCAATTCTCTGCCTGCCACTGCAGGAGGAGGGAGAATCATGCTCTCTCCTGTTAGTTCTGGCTGGTGGTGAGATGCCGGTACTGAGTGGTGAGGTGCCGCTAGTGAGTACCCCCGAGTACCTCCTGAAAAAAAGCCCTGTGTGTGGTGGGATGTGGGCCTCTTTATTAATAGCATAATATAGACTAGACTCTAAGATATTTGTCATTTTATGACATTCGACTGCTAGTCACACAGACACAGGACCACTTGTTTTAAAGATCAGATGCAAATGCAAATTAGAGAGGGATGTGACTTCCATTGGATGACAAAGACCATAGTATCCCACCCAAATTCTCCCTTACCATCTAGTGATCACTTTTTTGTATGTTGACACTTGTTTTCTAGAAGGATAAATTACCACTAGTTTTAAAGAACTTCTGTCCTTTTGAGTTTACATGTACATGTTGATAACACCGTGGGGGTGATAAGGGCTGGATTATGTCTTTTCTTATCCCCAGCTAAGAAGTGTTTTAACTATTGATGTTTTTTGTTTTACACTTATCCTTCCAGTGACCTGCAGAGGTAAATTGAAAGTGTCAAAGGAAGAGGCCTAATTTTCTTTCGATCTATATTGACGCAATGGGAGCCCTTCATGGTGCGAAAAGAAATGCAAGACTCCTAATGTTTGACATAATCTCTCATGGATTACCAAAGCAAAATCACTTAACGTTATGGACATGCAAGCCTTTGAATTCTGGCTCGAGACAAGAATAACAAGCAATCAGGGGGTACCATGTTATTCTCCAGCTGACCTGTACTTAAGCGGTCCTATAAAAAGTATAGAAGTCGATAACTTACAGTGAGGATGTAAAATATTGTATCCGCATGGAAAGCTGGATTAGTGGCTTGAGCTATTAAGTGTCCAAGCTGATCCCTGCACCGACATGCCAGCTAATCGAAAGAGTGACGTAGGAGACCACAATGCATTGATGGTTTCTTTCAGATGTCAAATGCTACATTTATCCCTTGGAAACCCACAACAATGTCATGGAATGTAATCTAGTCATTCACTATATGGTTCTGTTCAGAAGAAAAAATATTTTTGCACATTGCACTTTTGTCTTCCACTACTTACGACAGATAGTTGGTGTTCTCCAGTCAATGCATACACAGGCGTCACTGCATGCTTGAGCATAGGCAGCTATTGCTGTGCAGAAACAATCACAATCCCCTCCCATGTCACACGCACAAGTGTCACTAACACATGCTTCAAAATATTTTTCAGGGTCTACCTGAAAATGGAAAAAAACACAGTATATGTCTTAATAAAGGGGAAGAGTGTCATTTTTAATTTAATTTTATAGTTATTATTAAGTAATATTGCTTGTTGAAGACTGCAGACTCATACAAGCTCCTAGAAAATGAATTATACGCAACCATGTGATAAAATAATTGAAGTTTCGGAGATATAGCAATCCATATGAAATGGCCAAAATATTCCGATACAAATAATTCCACTTTAATTTATGCATGAAAAAAATCATAAATTAATATGGTGAAAATATTATTTAGTATTTTTCTTAAACGGTGAAAAGTGAAAAATGTTTTTACAATGTAATAGGTTTACGTAAACAAACACTGATTAAAAAGTATATTTCTATTTTCTTTAAACATAATCATATACTTCTCACTAAAAAAATATTTTCTCACAAATAATTTTTTTCACACAACTATTTTTCTGATTGCTATATTTTTTCATTGCAACACAGAATTAAGGGCTTGATTTAAGTTTTAAGATTTTTTATCTCCCCAAAATATCAGCTGATTCAGTTGAGAAGATTCGTCCCAAGCCGGTACTCCAAAAACGTGCTGGTCTGAAAAAAGTTTGGCTGGAAAAACACCCAAAAAAGCTTAAGGGGTTTTCACTGAAATTTCGGTGCTTTCACTTTGGCACAGTTTGGTGCACTTTGGCAATTCCATGTCGCCAACATTTTGAAGAATTCACTATTCACCGAATGGTCACCATAGTGCACAGAAGATGGAGTTGCTGAAGTCCCATGAAAAAGTTGGAGAACGTCGAAGAGCACTGAAAAGCGCCAAAGTGGCCTTGGCGTATTCCACCAAAATGCAAAAGAAAAGTCTCCTATTCTCTTAATAGATGACTAAACCAATAAATATGAATTAAAATGTGTCCAAATAATAAAAAAGATCCTTTAAAAAATAATAATTCTGTTACATTAGGAAAAAACCCCTTTTAAAAAAATTGAGAAAAAAAAATTCATTAAAAAAATAAGAAAGGTGCTCTAAAGAATAAACTATGGTTAACTAGGCTAAAATAAAAATAGAGTATTTGCAGAAAATGAAAAAATATGAACGGCTATTAAAGGGATACTCTAGGCAACATGACCACCTAAGCTATTTTAGGTGGTCATGATGCCCGGAGTATGCCGCCCTTTGTCCCCCCTCCCTCTGCTCAGCCGATCTGCAGAAAAGGCTGAAAACAGCTGAGAGAGGCGGAGGACTTTACTCCGCCCTCCCAGCTGTCAGTCAGCAGAGCGGGAATCATATTTCCCGCTTCTGCCGACTTTTGCCGAGTAGGAGACGTCATCGCGCTTTCAGCGCGATGACGTCTCCTACTCCCCGCAGAAGCTGGCGGCTCCCTCTGAGGGTTAGTGTTGCGCGCATCCTCTTGCGCGCAACACTAATCCTCAGAGGGAGCCGGGAGGAAGCCTGCCGATTGGCTGGCTTATGTGAGAGGCGCGCATGCGCGCTTCTCACGTAAACCAGAAGCCAAGACGCAGCAAGAAGAAGGACGGGAGCGGAAGAGGAGGGAGGTGAGTATAAAAAAAAAAAAAACGCCGCTGGAAACAAGAGGATTTTAAGGTAAGTATTGCAGTTACAAGAAAAAAAAAAAAAAAGAAAGTTTTATTAAGGGAATAGGGATAGGTTAGGAAAAAAAAACGGGGGGTGATTTTTTTGTTGGAGTGTTCCTTTAAGAAAAAATTTAAAAAAGATATTACATTGAATCCTATGGGATTCGTCTGTTTAAACCTGCGAACTGAAACACCAAAAATCAGTGCACTTTGCCGGAATTTTGGTGCAGTTCTGCATTCTGTGAATAGAAGACACGATAGTCTTCCATGGGGCAATTTCAATACCGCCGGACAATGCCGAATTGAGGCATACTGCATTGTATTTTGCTGTCAAATCACCAGTATTTGACGAATTGACAAATTGGTGAATAGGCAAATCGGCCTGAAATTTAATCGAACGTTGAACTTGACTGTTTGGTACAATTCCAGGCCAATTCGGAGGTAAGGGAATAACCCCTTTATTATTGGTCAGCATCATACAGATTTGTGCCTTTACACATATTAGAAAAATCTGATGCTTAAAAAAAAGATTTCAGTCTAATTCTCTCTATTCCCCTACCTGAAAATCCATTTATCAACACCTTTTAGCATTTGAAATTATTTCTGATATTAACATGCTGATAAATTGGAATTGAATCGCTAGTCGATATTTTCATTGAAAATTATAGCTGTGAGAGCCAATATTCAATACAAATTTTTATTGGGAACTAAAATGCCATTAAACTTGCATGTGAATGTCCCGAACCAAAAATGGGCTTAAATTATCAGTAAAAGGTCTTGATTTCGGCCATCAGACCGAATTAAGTAGAGCTCTAGGGATGATAACTGGAACTGGAGGAAACGGCATTGCTAGCATTTTCTTTAGTTTACAAAAAACGAACGCTGAAATTTTAAATTCATGTACAGAGAATGGTCACTGTGGTTGTCATGTAAACTGTAAAATAGAGTTTTTGAATTACAAAATGAGTTTAAAATTGATAGTGAAAAATCACTCAGATGCTTCATTTATTGGCAAACGAAGGGACATCATCCTAATATAGGAATTATTCAAAACCACATTTTCAATATATCAAATTTTTCTATTTTGTTTATTAAAAAAAACCTAAGTATAAATTCAGCTGCGGGTGGGAGTGTTATGTTATTATTATTATTATTATTGTCATCATTTATATAGCGCTAACAGTTTCCACAGCGCTCTACAGTAACCAAAGGGAACAAAATACATATAAATGGACATAATTCGGAAACAAGAGGTGTAGAGGGTCCTGCTCATAGGAGCTTACAGTCTAGAGGGATTGGGCTTGAGGAAGACAAGAGGAATTTTACTCGATAGCAGGATCATTAGGGGTCAGGCCAGTGGTTTTGGAACTGTGAGGCCATAGAAGCGGCTTCAGTCAAGTGTGAGTAGGTGAGTAGAGGGATGAGTTGCATCAGTGATGTGGTACTCTAATCTGAAGAGATGGGTTTTGAGGGATTTCTTGAAGGCCTGGAGGTCAGGGGAGAGTTTGATAGGGCGAGGCAAGTCATTCCACAGTACCGGAACTGTCCTTGAGAGAGAAGTCTTGGAGGCGAGAGTTGGCTGTGCATGTGTAGACCGATGACTGGTGGAGATCACCTGCTGAACGGAGTTGTCTAGATGGGACGTGCTTGCGGAGTAACGAAGATATGTAAGTAGGGGTTGAGTTATTTAGTGATTTGAACGTGAGCATCAGTATTTTAAACTGTATCCTGAAACGTACAGGAAGCCAATGGAGGGACCGGCAGAGGGGGGAAGTACGTGAGGTGCGTTTAGTGAGAAAAATAAGCCTGGCCCCTGCATTCATTACTGATTGCGATGGGGCAATACAGGTGTTGGGAAGGCCAATAAGGAGCGAGTTGCAGTAGTCAAGTATCTGTTAAGGCTGTTAAAATTATATTAGCTATATATTTTATATATAGATACCTCAGCATGACATGAAGCAAACACATCACTCGTGATAAGACTGCAGTGTTTCTGTGCCCAGGGTACTCGGTAAGGGTTGAGAAGACACGGACCCTTGGTTATAAAGATATCTGGGCATTCTGGGGCTAGTTTCCAACTATCTGTAAATTCTCTTGCGTCTCCAACTACGTACTGACTTCTGGTAGTGAAATCGTTGTTGCTGTTGCCATCAAAATTTCCACAAAGGCCGCAGACCTTTCCCTAAAAAAAAATAATGTGTTACTTTATATCTTTTTTGCGAAGAAGGTTAAACTGCCACTTCGCAGTAGTTTACATAATGAAATACAACAAACATCTTGCTATCACAGAAAAAGTGAGACTTTAGAATGAGAGAAATCTCAATGTAGCCTTCCTGGTAAAATACATTATTAATAAATAAATAAATTGAATTGAGAATCAATTGTATAAAGGTTTGAACCCATGTCAGCTATAAACATAACAAGAGCTGTGGGAAACATACCAGTGTCACACAAGTCTATAGTGCCGATTAGTGTTGATTGCTTAACACTTTCAATCAACCAACGGAATAATTGATGGCTCTTGGTGTTTCTGTAATGGATGCAATCTGAGAGGCTCTTTGTGTGCAAATTGCATACGTCCACTATCAGGAGGCAGCACAAGGCTGCTTTCTGACTTTTGTTTAGACTGTTACTCAAAATTGCAACTAGACATGTGGATGGCAAAAATGTAGGGTATGGTTTGGATTCAGAAATTTAAGAAGCCAAATATGTAGGATTTGTAAATTTTCGTTTCAAACCGATCCAAGTATTTACGACTAATTAATTGTCGGGATTGGTCACATTTATTCAGGCGATACGTATTCAGAAAATAGGGTTAGAGTCACAGTTTATTTTAGGGGTAGGGTTAGATTTATGGTTACTTTTGCTTTTATGTCCAGGGTTAGAACTTTTAAAGGAACCCTGATCTACTTCTTGCTTTTGAACTAGGTTTTCTTTACTCCAATATTAACTGAAGCAGCCACTTAGGTGATAAGCTCGATTTTACTGTTCATCAGTGTGTTATTATTTGGTTATTCAATACTATGGTTATCTAAGTACGTTTGTTCCCTGTTGCATCATTCAGTTTTAGATACACCCTCAGGGTCAGCGGGATGGTGCAAAGTTGAGAAAGCACACTTGAGGTGGGAAGTGTGGAGAGGAGACAGGACGGAACCAGGGGTGTTCCCACTTGTGTAAAAGTGTATAAAAGTGAGCACTGTAATATAGCTTAATTCTGCTTTCACTCTTACACCAAGTCCCACCTATGGTTTGGGTACCGCTATAATCACACTCTGTTCTTTGATGGACAGGTGCTTTGCCTAAGGGAAGCAGCAACAGCTAGGGTCGAAAGAGTGACTTGGACAAGGGAAAGTTTTCTCAGAGCTTGAAGCCTATGTACAGAGCTTGTTTTTAGGGCTATAATTATGGTTACATTATGGGTTACTTTTATGGTTGTTTTATGATTACGGTAACTTTTAAGGTTACTTGTAGGGTTACTGTTGCTGCTAGTCTTATGATTAGTGTTATGCTTACTTTTAGGGTTAGGGTTACTATGTCTGCATGTTTTATTATTAGGATTAGGGAATTTTCCCTACGAAGTGAATGCAATTGTTTTTACTAACCTGAATCGATCTGAATTGTTCCAATTACATCAGGGTCATTGGATTAATGAAGAAAATTTAGATTCGTGATCACGAATTTGGATGGTTTTGAATCGGCGATATTGCCAATATTCATCCCAATTTGTATTTGTGACAGACTGCGTCACACAAGTCTACTTGCAATATTTTTTATGCTTTGATAGACAGTGATTTAAATCATTTCATCATATACTAACTTTCTTATATATGACAATATTAATAATTGAGATGTATTCTTTAGTATACGATTCTTTATGATTATTCCATTAGAGCCGTGTTTCCCAAACCTTTCCTCGGGACCCTCAACCAGGCCAGATTTTGCAGATCACCTTGGGAGAGCAGCTCTCCAGTAAGTGTCCTTGGGCAAGACACCTAACGGTACATACTCGCCACCCAGGACATATTTGAAAACAAGAGAAATCTCAATGTATCCTTCCTGGTAAAATCCTTTTAAAAAACAAAAATACAGACTGAATCCTGCAATCATTGAGCAGCGAATCATATCACCTGTGCTGTGCTTCAGATATCTGGAAACCCTTGCGAGGCAGAGGGTCCTGAGGACAGGTTTGGGAAACACTGCATTAGAGTATCAAAATCATGTATTTCTTCACATTTTCTGAAACCGTTCAAGAAAACAATGATTAGTTTCCAAATTACCTTGAAGATTTTGCTTAGGTGAATGAAGATACTCGTCATTCTATCCCATATTATAACAAGGCCATTCATGGCTTCAATAACAAGAAAATTGCCCATGTTCCGCACTTTGTAAGGAATATCTACTTCACTGGCTCGTTTTATCACCTCTAGGATTCCATCTGTCAGAATAAGCTTGTGGGCCTAAACAAGAAAGTGCAATTCTGTGTTAATAAACTAAAAAGTGTTAATTCCATTCATTCAAGAGAGAAAATCAGTGATCACTATCAGGGTTATTCAAAGAGATCCGAATGGCTGGAGAAAGGTAACCGAACGCTGAAAATCAGCATTCGGTTACCTTTCTTGGCCATTCAGCTATTCAGAGAGCAGGCAATACGCCAAATCCCGGCGAATTGCCTGCACATTCGGTGCCTGTTCGGTGCCTGTTCGAGGGCAGTGAAATCCACATAAAAAAGCACTGCTTCGGCTATTCAGAGAACACAAACCAGCTGCGAAAGGTTCCCGAAATGCCCTGTTATTCGGTGATTTAATTCGGTAAGTTTATTCAGGCGAATCCCATAGGCTTCAATGTTAAAAATATTCCTGTTTTAATTCAATATCTAATAAACCGTTCATTATAAAATTCTGCAGTAAAGAGTCTCTTTATTTATAGATTTTTTTAGGATATTTTAAGCATTTTTCTGGATTATTTTTTTTTTAAAAAGTCCGATTTTTTTTTTAACTTTACTTATTTTTTCTGTAACAGCCCTCTTTATTATCATTTATTGGACCTCATGTGTAAATTTCAGACATTTTTGCTCAGTAGTTTCTTTGCGTTTCACTTTTCAATCATTCATGCAAACTGTTTTCCTAATTTATTCACTGCCTCTTTTGCAGTGTCGGTTTTTACCGGCGGCTTCGCTGCGTGTGATCGGCTCCTGCTCAGGTTTTTCCGGCGTCTTCGACGAGTTAATCCAGATGTTTTTACGGGTTTTTGGTGTGCATTCGCCGGGTTTTCGGTGGGTTTTCGGCAGCTTTTCCCTGCACTTCGACAGCCCTGTGGTGCTTGCTGAATACACCGCAGGGTAGCCGAAATGGGAAAGCCGATTTGCACCGAATTGAAGACAACGAAAAGTCACCGAATGTGCGGTGACTTTTCGATTCTCTTTGAATAACCCTGCAAATGTCTCCACATGACAGAGACCATGATTGAAGAATGTATTCCTTGTCCTTAACCCCTTCACTACCAATATCGACATATCTCAGGCTTCAAAGACACCATCTGGTGCCTCGATATCGAGATATCTCGATATGCTGATCTGCAGCCCAAAAGCAAATGAAATTTGTTTGCTGCAAACTAATTTTGTCTTCTTTTGGGCTGCAGAAGGTGCCCCCAAAGATTTAGCCCTGTGGGCATAATGCCCAACGAGCTAAAACTGTAAAATCAGCTGCTCAAAGCTCTGAAATATCAGGCTTTCAGAAGCTGTCAGCAGCCGGTGCAGGGAGAAACAGAAGAAAATAGACCAGCTGCACAAACCTCTATCTACTGGCCAAAAACAGGTTATTTACAGTAAGACATACAATAGCTATAACCTCAAATATTTCTTACTTTAAAATTAATTAAAAATGATTTTACAAAAAAAGACGTGTTTCTGACAATGTTTATTTGGAAAATCATTTGGTAGTGAAGGGGATAAAGAGGTCAGGCATAATGATGTACAGCACAGAAAATAAAGGGTGACCGTCTATGTATAAAGTAGCATTGACAGGTGGACTCGCCAACACACAGATCTTGTTATTATATATTAATGAACAAAAAAATTATTCATATTGATGTCACCAAATACTTCATTTCGAAAACTCTGCTTACAGATTAATAGACAGAGTGAACCATAAATGATAGCTACAGCAGCTAGAGTTCAGTAGATAAGCAGATGGCATTGAGATCGTTGATGGATTTTCTGGAAGACAATTACTGGACATTGTGTCTGTGTTAGTGCTAGGGGACTTTCTGTCTTAATTATATAGGGAAAAAATATAGTTTTAACTAGTAATATAGCTGTGAGTGTAAAAAGAAAAAAAATCAAATACTTACACCTAGATATGCTACAATGGCTTTGGAACAAGATGTCCCCGTTGTCCCACAGGGGATGTTCTCTGCGATGACTCTGAAGGTTCCTTGCGATAAGTCATCTATATCACAGTAGTCCTGTGGGTGTAAACCATATTGTCTTTAAGAGAGGCATTTAATCAGCATACAGGGTTTGCCTTGTAACTCATAAATGGATTGTTACCTCAACCAGGATATGTTCACAATCTCCACTGATGGTGTAGCGTTTATTGTCAAATGTGGTGCAGTGTCCCTCTCCATACATTGTGCAGAATCCCATATCAGACCTGTTGTCACATACCCATGTACGGTTCCTGCACACACTGTTAGAAAAACAATGATATATTCTTTGTATAAGTTTATGATTTTGCCTTTTGAACTCACCAACAGAAATCTACAGCAAGATCAGACAGGTTTATATGGTAGTATACCTTTCACATCATGACATAAGAGTGAAAAATTAAATAAAACACTGCCAATTATATTATTAAAATAAAATGCATCAGAATTCAATATTCTTTGATGTTTCAGTGGATGGTCAGAGATCCCCATGTGCTCTGGATGAGCACACAATGCAACATCATAGAATCCTTCTCCATTGTGGACCCTAACTACCAGGACTGGACAGCGTAAGAAATAAAACCACCCAACTTTCAGCTTCCCTTACTTATCTTGGTTTCATGAGTCCTAATGAGGAATTTCAGCAGAGGAAATGGGTTGTGTAATATCCAAATAGCTACAACGACATTACTACTAATCCTAACCCTGTGAATAGGGCAATGGGCCTTTTCCAGCCATCTGCTAATGTATCAGCCCTCAATCAACCTGTCGCAATATATAATGTACATCTATATTTAAATTGTGGAAAGACAAAAACGCAAGGTTAAAATTCTACACAACATGAATTACAAGTGAGAAAATATCTTTCTGAAAAGCAGCTAAATGTATGGGTGTTTGATTTGCCCACAGAGCTCCTTTTCCACCCTTCTTGAAATGCAGTAGAGCAGTGGTTCCCCACCCTGGTCCTCATGTCCTTCTAACAGGCCAGGTTTTATGGATTACCTTGGGGAAAAGCAAACTGAATCCTACAGTCACCGAGCAGCAAATCATTCCACTAGTGTTGTGCTTCAGATAACCTGAACCCCTGACCTATTAGGGGTACTTAAGGACCAGGGTCGAGAACCACTTCTGTAAGGAGACGTAGATAACAGTTAAAATCTTTGCCTTACAATTAGTGTTTTTAATATGATTGTATCAGAATGTTCCATAATAAAGTTGTTCAGGCCATAATGCCCAATGTCCATGCAGGATAGTCAGATTTTCATAACAATGTAACTTGTGACAAGGTTACCATTTTTTTCCGCATGACATTACTGGGGTCCTCTAGCGTAACAGCCCCTCTCTCTCAGAATCTAATAAAAAGATATGCACCAGCTTTGCGACCGCTTGCTTTGCGGAAGCCAAAGTGGTCAGAATCGCCGTAGGCCAAGAAACATTGGCATAGAGGTTCCCCTTAATGGGTCTATTGCCTACTCGCACAGTGCGGATAGAGAACCCATTCTATCAACTGCAGTAATAGAACCTGGGTAAGGGATTCTGAGGTCAACAATCTCACACGTTTACAAACAGTGTCAAGAATAGGTATCCTACCCATAGAATCATTGAGTTTGAGTTATTTTAAATTATTTCTTATTAAATGTTGCTTCAATATTCACTTGCATTAATTATTTCAGATTTGTGCTCTGCTTGCAAATGTCCCATTGTCCAACAAATTTTTTTTATTTTTAAATTCAGTATTTGACCACTTCTGTTGCAAATCCAGAAACAAAACCTCCCACTCATCTATTTGCGTTGCAGAATGTTTCTGCATAGCAGTATGCACTATGTCCCTATGTTAAACTGAGAGGAAGTTAGATATGTCAACAGAATTTTTTTGGAAGGGGTTAAAACAAGTAGCAGCAAGAAAGACTGGTGTGCAATGTATGGTAAGTTCTGCGTTGAATAATACTGATATTCTTCACAGCACATAAAAAAAAAAACAACAAAAAAACATACCACTGATCACAGTGAAACGTGACTGTATCCCCTGGTTGATAGGTGATGCCATTGTGAACACAAGGACACTGCTCCTCTGTGACGCATTTTCCACTGTCATTTAAAAGCAATCCTTCTGGACACAAGCATCCTGACACACACAATGGGCTGTACTGTCACGATGTAGAATGAACAATATACACATTGGTTAAAGGATAAGCGTCATAAACAGTTTCCAACAGGAAAGAAAATACAATTTCAGTTTTCAGCAAAATGTTAAAAATAAACAATGTTTCCATGTGATTGGAAAAATGTTCTGAAGTATTACAATGTATATATTTGTAACGGTGCTCTAAGGCACTCACCTCGAATAGTGTATTTTGGATCCTTTTAGACAGATTTCTAAGACAGAGAAAGCAAAAAAGGCTACAGATCTGATCTCCCAAGCCAGGGAGTAAATGGACAGGCCTGAGTAGCACCTAAGATCAATAGGTTTCGAGACCAAAAGACCGCTTAGTGTAAACACAAATACTCTATATAAACAGATACAATGATGTGATTCAAGAAGAACGTGGTCATAGATATAATACAGTTTGCTGATATCAATGGTCATGATACATGAAGCACATAAAACAGAGGCTACACCTTATTTTTTGTTTTGAACCATACAGAGTAGGAACTTACTGAGTTCAGCAGCCTGCAGGGTAGGCCTACAGTTAATGACTGGATTCTGTATATTACAATCATACAGAGTAGGAACCCACTTAGTTCAGTAGCCTGCAGGGCAGGCCTACAATCAGAGATCGGATTCTGTATTTTCTCAGCTATACAGAGTAGGAACTCACCGAGTTCAGTAGCCTGCAGGGCAGGCATACAATCAGAGATTGGATTCTGTATAGCGACAAGGAATACTCAGATACTCGACGGGTATATATTCAGCAACAAGCAGGACAGGACTCTAATCTTGAAACCCGTGGTTTAAACTGCAACTAGCAGGAACAAACAACAAACAAATGGATGCCTTGTGATTAGGACTCAAACCAGATTTAGCAAACAGAAAACAGAAAACATGCAGCAAAACATGAACATGAAAACAAAACCGCTCAGACAAAAGCACACATGGGATAAGCAAGAGAATTGCCAATAGGAAAAAGCCAGGTCACAACATATACAGGGTCCTCGTACAAAATCAGGTCAGCAACAGAGCAATCAGAGTAATCAAAATGAGTTTGCAAGATAGCAGGTGATGCGGGAACTTTACTCCACATCAGGGCGAGGAGCAGATCCTCTCGCCCTGCTTTAAAGGCTGGTGGCTCTTCATCATAATGCCAAGCCCCGCCCCCTCAGATGCCAATCTGCCAGCTCTAACTACTGTCAGCCGGCCAGCCAGAGATGCCACCGGGCGCCCTGATCCCCCAGGAAGCGCCGTGGGGGCCGAGGATGTAACCATATTTCACTGCAGAAAAGAACCCACATAGGATGCAATCCGCAAAAACTATATAGGGTAATATCCCACAACATATAGGTGGCGAGGGAATACAATTGGCCTCTCACATGTACACCATAGACTCAGCGCCCATCATACAGAGAAACAATAGTGCAGATCATAGGTAATATTTAGCTAAAGAACAGACTCATCGCACTCATAAAGCAAGAATAATAGTTGTACAGCATAACCACATACAGAGTTATTCAGAGAGAGGTGAAAAGCAGGAGAATGACTCGAGAGTGGAAAATTCTAGGTCAAAATAGCCGATTTGAAAAGTGAGATGAATGGGAGAATTTTTCTAGTTTGGCTATTTTGACCTAGAATTTCTATTCTCCAGTAATTCTCCTGCTTTTTCACCGCTCTCTGAATAACCCTGATAGGGTAACCAACCCAAACCGTAGATGGAGGATGGAGGTAGACGCATCACAGTCTGTCACGGAACCCCTTGCTCAGAGACTGTGGACTGTACTAAAACCTCGCTCCTCTGCTATTCCCCTCATTTAAGCTATTTGTCTGTTTATGTTTTAATGTTTAAAGTGGTGGTTTTGTGACTTTTCTCCCATCAGAATATAATTCAAATACCCTTGCTCTGTATGACTGCAGTTACAGTTATTTATGGGGCGCCACCAGGTTCCGTAGCGCGGTACAATGGGAGAGATGGAATGGCCAGTGTACATGCAGGTTGGACACATAGACAGCGGAATAGAGGATTCTGCTCAGGAGCTTGCAATCTGTGAGGAGGGCCTGAACCAGGGGAACTGTGACGCCGGAATGTCTGGGCGGGCTGGGATTTTAACTGTTGTTATCTGATTCTGTACCAATTAAACAGGGGTCATGTGAAATGGCCAGGGAGAGAGTCTGCTTAACGCAATATGAAGAGTGTTGTCTGCTTTATTGGGAGAAATTAAGATCTGACAATGTTTCAGTGCTGCGGGCTGTGGGGAGAATCTGGGAACTGGCGAAGGCGAATGACTCGAGACGGCCGAGGGAACATATTTGACCTTGGCTCTCTTTACATAGTCCTAACCCATGTTGGTGTGGTCCAATGTCCCGTGCTCAACACGTTTCATCCAAAACTGGACTTTCTCAGGAGCATAAACAATTCATAACATCCCCTGGAAGAAGTGTTCAAAATATAGAGCCCCTAATCCTAAACAACTCCCTGAATCTTATCCGTACAGCAGTGATGACTCTAGAGCTCTCCCTGTATTCCGCTCTGTCCCTGATTGTTGTAATGCAACAACAAAGTTTCTGAACTTTTTGTTACAATGGGTTTGATAAAAAGATATGTAAATTGGGGTTTGATAGTTAATGATTGCTTTTCATTGTATTACAATTGCAAAATCAATCTAACTTAATTTTGGAAGGGACAGGGTTAAGGAAGCAATAACCATGGGCTGGATTCTATATCAATTTCTAGTTTGCAGAATGTGTGATATAATGATGACATGTCATTCTTTTTTATTTAATGTCTGTGTGTGAATGCAAGGGTGTGTTTGTGTGACTTTTCTTTGCATATGCTTGGAAACACTGGCATGTATTTTACTCTATCTCTACCATCTCTCTTCAATCCCACAATTTCATTGTCTACCATTAGCAGTGTCCTGCTCTCTCTTGTATTTTTCTGCTCTCAGTCTACTTTCCATCACTTTGAACATCAGTCAAACATTAAAGCCAGCTACAGAATATTATGGAATGTCACGAATCTTAAACTTTTATTTCAAAAATGTATATGACAATTCAAAAGAAAAGGTGAAATTAAAACATACTGTGAATGTACACTTCAGCCAGAAAATGTTTTAAGACAAGTGTGTTAAAATAATGGAGCAATGTACTCACACACTGTGATTTCGGAGTTGAACAGCTATGTGGACATTCAGAACCCTTAGCACTTGGTCCAGCTTTATCACAATCAAAGAAAGTCATTGGTGGAAGACAATCTGGAAAGTAAAAAAAAAAAAAAAGAATAATATCTTTGCAACTTTTATCTATTTGCCTCCTCCCTACTAAGATCGAGTATACTTGATTTTCAAAAAGGTGACTGATATCGAGCGTAGTAGATTTGGTCTAATTCTTGAGAAATACAAACTTTTATTGAAAACAAAATTTATTTGAAAATGGACTCCAAAATGCCCACTCAATGTTTTAGCCAATCAGGCAAGACAGCCGAGCTTCTAAAACTGTTTCATTACCTTGGAGTTTGTCCTAAACTGTATTATGGAGCAGTAGTAGTGCTTTTTGCTCAACTCATATTTGGCTTTACCAGTTTTTTTAAAGGCTTATAGATTAAATCGTAAACTTTGAAGCAATAGGTTTGTTATAATTTTTATTGATTAGCTATTGTTTAGTTAAAAACTAATACAATTGATTATCTTACTGATAACATTTTAATGATTACCTGGTATTTCTCTGAGAGTGCAGTTTATTTTGCCATTTATGCATGAACTAGAAAATATAAGGAGAACATTGTCAGAGATCAGTGAATATAAGTGAATCTGTGTACTGTTTAGCAATACAGGTGATTCATGTAAACAGAAGCTTCTTTTTAATGGTTGTCATACAGCAGGAATCTCAAACTCTGGCACCCCTGATGTTTCTGAACTACAATTCCCATGATTCCCTGGCCATCTATTGCATTCAAAGAACTCTGGGACTTGTAGGCAAAAACACCTGGGGTGCCATGAGTTTGAGATCCCTGCCATACAGGGTTTGACGATGTGGAAACATAATGGGCACTATCATGTGCCTGTAGCTAAAACGGGGACGCTAAAGGGAAAAATTTACAGTCGCAAAGTAGATTACGTAACCGCCGCTAGCCTCCAGGATTCTCGTAGCAGCGGTGTATTCAGAAACTGCCTGTGTTTGCGAACTGCCATTTTCACAACGACAACAAATCCTGGAGTTCCACAAAGGAAAATCTGAGCAGTGTCATGAGAAGCTTCACAGTAAAATTTCCGCTGCCACTGTTTGGATTATTCTCATGTGAAATGGAAACATTTGTCTCCATTGCAACAAAAGCAATCATCGCCGGTGTTTGTAACTTTGACAAACACCAGCACTTCCAGAAGAAGCCCCTAAGTCAGGCATTTCAAGCTCCCAAGCTTCGACCCCCCCCCCATCCCGATGTTTCTGAACTACAATTCCCATGATTCCCTGGCCATCTATTGCATTTAAACAATTCTGGGAACTGTATGTATCAACATCTAGGGGTGGTTGTGAGTTTGACAGCTCTGCCCTAAATGTTGATAGATAAAATCTTAGACCCTTCTGGTTTAGGCAATAATATGTCACTGTGACAGTTTTGAAGTGTTATTTGCCTAGAAAGATTAGTTTATTTGTCAACAAAATGTTACACGACCAAACCAAAATATTTAATCTTACCATATTTCCCTGCCTACAAGCAGAGGTTTATCAAAAGACACTGGAACTCCTTTATAATAGCAAGAACACTGTTCTTTCCGCACACATGAACCTTTCTCATTCAGGTAGGTTTTTTGGGGACAGACACAGCCATCAACTGGAAGAAACTTAACACTGCATGCTGGGTCTGGTTCAGAAAGTGACCGACAGGTAGGTATGCAGGCTGTCACTTTGTAACTGAAGATAAAGGATGGGGGGCAGAAACTAATGTAGTTTTCTAGAAAATAGATACAAGTATTATGTTACTGTTACAATAAATTCCACAGACTTTTATTTTAAAAATATGTAAATTGACTTTACTTTGAAAGCCTCTGTTTACAATATTTTCCAGTAAGGAAAAGGTTAAATGCAAATAACAATGACTCACTTACTGCAAACTTCCTCTCTCCATCCTGTTAGTGGGGTTCCTGCTACCGCACAGGCCCATGCATAAGATGAAAGGGCAGCACAGAGACAGTCTTCTGCTCTCTTGCAAGAACAGGTATCATACAAGCAGCTCTAAGAAGGAAGTAAAAGTAGTGTGTATAAAATACTTACAGGGTTATCCAAAGAGATTCGAATTGCTTGAGAAAGGTAACCGAACGCTGAAAATCAGTGTTCGGTTACCTTTCCTGGCCATTCGGCTATCCAGAGAGCAGGCAATTCGCCAAATCCTGTCGAATTGCCTGCACATACGGTGCCTGTTCGGTGCCTGTTCGAGGGCAGTGAAAACCGCATGAAAAAGAACTGCTTCGGTTATTCAGAGAACACAAACCAGCAGTGAAAGGTTCCCGAATTGCCCTGCCATTCGGTGGTTTAATTCGGCAAATTTATTCAGGAGAATCCCATAGGCTTCAATGTTAAAAATATTCCTGTTTTAATTCAATATCTAATAAACCGTTCATTATAAAATTCTGCAGCAAAAAGTCTCTTTATTTATAGATTTTTTAGGATACTTTAAGCATTTTTCTGAATTTTTTAAAAAAAAATTAAAAGTCCGATTTTTTTTTTTTTTTTTCAGTTTGCTTATTTTTTTTGTAACAGCCCTCTTTATTATCATTCCCTGGACCTCCTGTGAAAATTTCAGACATTTTCGCTCAGTAATTTCTTTGCAAACAGCGTTTCATTTTCCCAGATTCATACAAATGGTTTTTCTAATTTATTCACTGCCTCCTCTACGTCACAGCTGCTTCGGCTCTGTGTGATTCGGCTCCTGTTCGGCTCCTGTTCGGCTTTTTCGAAGGTTAATCCAGATGTTTTTGCTTGTTTTCAGCGTGCATTCGGTTAGTTTTCGTCAGGTTTGCGGCAGCTTTTCCCTGCAATTCGGGACCCTGTGGTGCTTGCTGAATACACCGCAGGGTCACCGAAATGCAATCGCAAAAGGAACCGAATTGAAGAGAACGAAAAGTCACCGAACGTGCGGTGACTTTTCGAATCTCTTTGGATAACCCTGATAGATATATTTGTTTAACTCTTGCACTCTCGGGCTTTCATAGGCTCCACCACCCAGTGCTCAGCTCGACAGAATTGCATATAGTAGAAAAGAGCCATCATTCCTCGACCCTGAGGATGCTCATAATGAGCTGAAACATTGACTGGATTAGACTATTTTTCTAACTTTTAATGTACTAAGTTTATTTTTAATTTTTTCGAAGACCCTGGAGTGCTTTTTTTCTACTATTTTTATATATATATATATAGTTTATTATTGCAGAAGCTATTTGCACATCACAGCAATTCAAAGAACTGCATCACAGAGCTCCTATGCTACTTTCCCCATATGCAGCGCAGAATTCTGGGTATCTGTTATATATATATACTAGATAGGTCGTTTTAGTCCCAATGCCAAAATCACGAGTATAGCAGTATGTAGTGATACCCTTTTTATTGGACTAACAATACATTTAAAAGACAAGCTTATATATACTGTGTATATATATATATATATATCCCCAGAGTATAACAGTATGTAGTGATACCTTTTTTATTGGACTAATGTTACCTTTAAAAGCCAAGATTTCGAGAGTGTAGCCTCTCTTCTTCAGGTCTGGAAACTATACTGAGCAAAATCATAGAATTGAACATTAAAGGGCACACACGGGTGGGGGGTAGGGATAGATGTCGTAAACAGTGAGAGTGACATAGTATGGTTAAAAAGGGCAAATAAACAAATGAATGAGGGATCTTAGGCCCATAAAAAAACAGTGATAACATCATGATATATTTATAGTGTATATATATATATATATTCCTGGTCAAACTAAATATAATATTTGTGAAATTATTTTACACCTTCATTACTATGATTGAGTATACTCAATGTTCAAACATTGAGTAAACTCGATCTGGTTTTATTTTGGAGCAATGCAAATTAATTTTCCTTAACTGCAAATGAAATTCATTTCCAAATGGGCTCTTCAGATTGTTAACACCTCGTCCACAGTGCTAAAGCTGTTTGAACAGCTCGGAGACCCGTTTGTCTTTTATAAGAGAAGGATCTCCGGCTGTAAATGTAATAGCGCCTTTTGGCCAGAAGGTGGAGCCCAATTGCCTATTAAAAAGTTTACTGTCTTTGAGAAAGGATTTTACTAGGAAGGACACATTGAGATTTCTCTTGTTTTCAAGTATGTCCTGGGTGGCGAGTATGTACCGTTGGGTGTCTTGCCCAAGGACACTTACTGGAGAGGTTGCTCGCTGGGATTGAACCCATGACTCCACGGGCTCTCTCCATGCAGAGCGGTGATGTTACCTCTACTCCACCCAGCCGGTGTATATTTATTTATTTATAAAGTATTTTACCAGGAAGGATACTTTGAGATTTCTCTCTTTTTCAAGTATGTCCTGGGTGTATAAAATGTATTTTATGAAGGGTACATTTATTTTTTACACTGTGTGCAACCGAAAGTTATTTTCCATGAATCCACTGGGCCCTGGCAGTGGTTATATAGTGGTTATGTAGAACACAACTTCATAGTGAAGTAGAGCACACTTTAACTTGTTTGGATCAGCATGCAGTCAATATCTTATTGAAATGTATTCCCACTGCACAAAGCTGACTTCCATGCTGGCGGAGGGCTGACAATGTACATTAAATACAGAATTCAGCATGCGATTCATTTTAAATGGAAATTTCTATTAAAAAGGACATGTCAGTTTTTTAAAAATTATGTTTTACTAAGTATATTTTCACCCTCAAATCAAATGCAAAAACATAAAAATGAACACATTTATTTTGTAATGTACACCTATAGAGCTAAATAGATTACTATCCATACTTTTACTCCATATTTTTGTATATATATTAATATTTATTATACCTGCAGATAGAGTTCAGGATTGACAGATGCATGACAAGCAGAAAAAGGGCCTTCGTCATCAATCAGCATATTACACCAGTAGTGAGCATACTTCTCTGTATTTGCATTGGAGGTATAAAAAGATGCAATTATGTAAAGAGAGAACTGAAGAACTGAAACAGTAATATTAATAATAATAATAACAAAAATAAATGATAATTTAAATACTTAAAAGCCTAGGGGCCCTATTCCCTACCTAACGCTAAAATGTGGACGCTAACATCCATGTGGTGTCCCCATTTTAGCATTAGATTCCGGGGCAGGTGCTACCTCGGCACCTCGCCCCAGAACACAATGCAACCGCCATGAGTATCACCTCTTGGAGTCCATAGGACTCCATGGAGGGTTGCGATTCTGGGCCGCAATCTTTGAGTGATCTCACTCCCCCAAGCGATTGCAGAGAGAGACTGGGAACTATTTGTCCCCAGTCTCACTCTGCTCCCGGGGACAAGAAGCAGATGGGCCACATTTCTTGCCCTGGGATGTGAGGTTAGTATCCGATTTATTAGGAGGGTTTAGGGGGTTCTAAATGATTTTGCAAAATCGGAATCATTTAGCACCAGCTTTTAGATGTAGCTAAAATTTTGGCTTGTGCGTCCCTGCGGTAATTAACTTTAGCACTTTGTAATACCTTACTTATCAAAATGCTAATTACTGATTGCACTCCCCATGTTAAGTATAGGATGCGCAAAGTACAATAAGCTCACAGAAGCTAGTGCAATCACCAACGTGCCAAGTGATTTCTTAAGGGTTTATCGTTAGGTAGGTAATGTGGGGGGCATGCGTTAAAGTCACTTATCCTGGCGATAATGCTTACATATCCGAATGCTAACGTTAGCATTCACTAGGGAATATTGCACACAGAGTCCTATTCCATGGATGTCACAAAAAGGTGGTAAGATGGTAAGTAAAATAAATGCATGAAAAAGATACATTTTGGCATCAATTTGGAATCGTGTAGCTTACTGAAAAAATTGAAAATTTTGTGTGATAACCCTAAGCCAAGCAGAAACATCAATTGTTACTCTAATTCTGAAACAGTAACTTTAGCTCTAAAAGTAACCCTAAACCTAATTCTAAAATGATAAAGGAACAGTAACCCTAACCCTAAAAGTACCCTTAACACTCTAAGTAACCCTAACAATAATATACGTAGAAGCAGTAACCCTAACCAGAAAGGTAACCCTAATACAAGCAGAACCAGTAATCCTAACAGTAACCCCAACCATAAAGGTAAGCCTAACCGTAACAGAAGCAGAACCAGTAACCCTATCACTAAAAGTAACCCTAACCCTAAAGGTAAGCCTAACCGAAATAAAAGCAGAACCAGTAACCCTTACACTAAAAGTAACCCTAAAGGTAAGCCTAACCATAACAGAAGCAGAACCAGTAACCCTAACACTGAAATAAACAGTCAGTAACCCTAATCTTAACCCTAAAAGTAATCCTAACCTATCCCTAACAGTAACCCTAGCCCCAAAACAACTAACCCTAATCCCAAGAGTAACCTTAGAAGTATCCCTTACTCAAGAAGTAACCCTAATGCTAACCCTAACTAACATTTGGTAGGAAAGTATAGAGGGACATATAGAGGGGGTATAGTGGTTAAATATTTATGCGTCTCCAAAATGTTGGATATTTCTGAAAATGTTCGGATTAAACATTGTCAAATAGTTATAGCTATATATAATGAATTACCAATTTCCATTCCATAGATGCACGGATGTTCAGGTACTGTTTGGATATTCGTGCAGAAATGTTGTGTTTTCCATGTATTGGCAAATTCTGCAGCGTTTACTTCAAAAGCACCAGTACTGCCTTTAAAGTCATCTCTCTGGATATCATTGAAGTTACCACAAAGGCCTGGTTGAAAAAAATATTGTAACGAAATAGCATCACAGTTGACTATTGTTATGGTCTTATGTACCGTACGGGAAAACAAATTATTGATTAACTGATAGGTCAATGATAATTTTTCACAAGGAGTTTTGTTGTTTAGATGGGCATGTGTCAAGACTCAGTGTGGTTCGAGCCCGGTGTGGTACAGAGGATGGAGGTGGATATTCAGGGGTTATGAACACAGGTTTATTAAGCAAGGCACAGGAGAAAACCAAAGGGAACACTGAACACACAGGAAAGTATAGAATGGTCACTGGGTTATACAGGAATGGGGCTGGTCAGATATACCACATACATGGGACAGAACAAATCAAAGAGACAGAACGGGAAAGGGGAGGACTAATAGACAGAAATCAGGAGACACAGGGAATCTAAGAGACACAAGGAAACTTACAGAGACCAGACAGACAGGGAAGGGAGTTGAAGAACAGGTACAATATGGGTAACAGGGAATTCAAGGCACTGAGTCCAGAAATCCAAATAGAATGTTCACAGTCCATAGCAAGGGTCAAGGCAGGAGGCTGACAGAAGGGTGGTCAAAGTTCATAAGCAGAGGTCAGATATCTGCATGGCACAGGACACTGGGTGGCACAGAGGGTAAGCTGAAGGATAACACGTTGGGAAACAGGAATCACAGTGGATTGCTGGGAATCACGGTGGGTTGCCAGGGATCATGGTGGGTAGTCAGGAGGCACAGTGGGTTGCCAGGAATCACAATGAGCTGCCAGGGATCACAGTGAGTTGCGAGGGATCACGGTGTGTATTCAGGAGACACAATGAAGTGCCAAGAATCACGGTGAGTTTCCAGGGATCACGGTGGGTATTCAGGAGACACAATGGGTTATCAAGAATCGGGGTGGGTATCAGGAGTCACAGTGGGTATCAGGAATCACAGTGGGTTTTCAGGAGATGCGGTTCTCAGAGAGAGCAGGAGAGCTAGCTGCAGGTTACTAACAGGCCAGTGCAGACACTGAGGAAACCAGATCAATGCAGAAGCATTGGTCATGGGGTGTGTCCAGTTTTAAATAGAAAGTCCAGGCTCTTAATTGATGCACCAGTGGTGCCAGCAAGAATGCAAGGAACTGGGACTGAGCGGGGCGAGGCATGATGAGTGCTGCCAGTATGATCATAGCGATGGAGCAGCACCAGCTCTGCATTTCTTGCGCCGCTGCTGGCGTTGGACATGACAGCATGATAGGAGAGTTCCAGGAGGGTGAAGGAGAGGAGCTGAAGTGCAGAGGTAAAGAGAGATATGGATCGCGAGAGAGGAGCTGAAAGGATCAGAGAAGCAGTAACAGAGTTCAAGAAGAAAAGAATTATGCATACCTGATAGCATGGGACTGGGAGACAGAACAGTGAGGACGGGGAGCATGTCACACATCAACATCACAATATTAGAGAAACACTCGTAAAGAGAGGCAAAAGGGGCATAATTTCACCTAGGAGAAATGGATAACCCTGGCCAGTGACTTTCCTTTGTTCTTCTCCAAAAGACAGATGACAGCTCTTATGTGGAGGCAGGACTGGTACACAGTGGAGGATGCTTTACATTCATGTTTGATAGTCAACCACACCATTAACATAATTAAGATGAACTGGGTATCCTTCAAAGTGAATGATAAAATTGGTGTGGATCGAAGAAAGGCGAAATAAGTGTCTACTATGTAGGGGCAAAATGGCAGCTAACTAAAGGTGGAGGACTGTGTGAGATTATGGGGCTTCCTTATAGGGGTAAGAGGCAACGGAGTAGCTATATGGTGGCACAGGTCCTGTGAGAGCAAGGTGATGCTATAGGCAACATAGGGGTAATGATGTAATAATAATGGCTAGAGCGATATGACTGCAATGTGTTGACAATGTGTCACTACTGGTTGGTATGTAATTAATAAATAATAGGTTAGATTATAGGGAATTACCTAGAAGTATTGATGTAATTAATGTACATTATTGAAAAGTGTTAATAGGGAAAACAACTGCTACATATAGCTTGCAATTCCATTTTAGAGCTACTCCATAAATAAAATAAAAAAATTAAAGCATCTTACCACATGTTTTCCCCTTGTGAGATGGGTCTAGTATGACGTACACCTGCATGATGGGAGTTAACTGGACCTCTAAATAGAGGCCTTTTTGGGTGTGCACAACCATGTAAAAAGAAGATGGCCAGAATATCAGGACACCGGCTGTAGGGACAGCAAAACAGATTTTATACCATAAATTGTAAGTTAATATTTTCTTTTACTTAAAAAAATTCTAATGCCGATCAATACGTGAAGAGGGAAAAAAATTACTCACTTTTGCTGTGAAGCCATGAATAAATAATTAGCAGGTGTAAGACTGTTTACACCATTGACTACAGTATACCATGTGGTGTGAGACTGGCTGAATGATGTTCTTGGCAATTTCACCATTTCTGTTTACTTCCAAACATAATTGTTTATATCCTGTGCATGACTATAGGTTTCACTATGGGTGGGATTCACTAAGCAGCAATATGGGCCGTCTCATTCAGAAAAACATGGACCACGCCAGGGCGCAGCACAACCCATGGACCTCGCAGTGGACGTTCTGGCCTTGAAAATCGGGACCTGGGGTGGGGTTGCATAACGTTATAGCAAAATGCATGGCCATGATGTTACGAGACCCTGTCTAGTATACCGGCACATCAGTTAATGGCATTGGCTAACATAATATGGTGATGTGCAACCAATTTTGCCCATAAGATAAAGCTCTTCTCTTATTGGTCAACTGGAAACAAATGGCCACCCTACATCAAACCAATCAGACAAGTGAAAGGTGTCCATCTATGGTGCTTTCTCATTGGCTAATACTTATATTTAACACATAATGCTGTTGGATAGAATTCCTAGTTAAATACTTCTGATACTATTGGGGTCATTCAGCGTCCTGATCATGCCATAGAAGGAACGGTCACAGGATAAAAAGTATAATCTACACTGGTGGTATATTCAATCGTAGTGAACTTTACACTAGACATGGGTTGGTCCTTTATTTTATAGGTTTATTTACTTAATTTAAGAGGTTATTCAAAGAGAGTCTGTGTTTGTCGGTGTGGCTGGCAAACACCAGCGCTTTATGAATATCTCCTTTAGTATTCAATGCTCTATCAACATAACACATATATACTCATGTTACATACTTAAATAGAATCAAAAAGCGACGAGTGTCCATCGAGGTAAGCCTTTCACACACTAGCTACTGCTATTGATCCAAAAGAAGGCAAAATACCTACACTGTAGAGCTTTCCAATTATGCAACAAACTGGGGGCCAGTTCACAGCCATAGACCATAAACATAGTGCGTACAGCAAAACGGCTCGAGCGCTGTGCTTATTTTTTACCCATGCTATTCCATCTGAGATGCAAGTCGAGCTTGCCACGCAACACGATTTTTCCATTTCTTGTGCTCTTCATTTTGAAAATTGGAAGCTCTGAAGAATTTTGCTCTAAACATGCCAATTGGGTAAACAAAGTATATATACCTGTAAGTATATATACTGCAGGATGGTTGCACTCTGGCGAGATCTCACTGGTCAAGTGCAGGCCCCGGCCGAGTCGCATTATAAGTTACACATGCCGGAGAGCCACTCGCTGGAACGCAGCGAGTCGGGGAGCCAGACAGAATATGCTGTTAGGCAGTTTGTGAGTGCTGGCAGAATGCTCTAACAAGCCAGCCCCGTGCAGGCTTCCAGTATCGGAAGTTGTATAGGAGTGCACAAGCACTCATATAAATGCACTGTATCGGCATCCCTAGTTAGATTTTACCCCCTAATTAGGAAGAGACACCAGCAGACATTCAGCAGCCTTAGGTACTGTTTATTGAACTTGACTAAAAGGTCAGTGGACCCAGACATGTGCGAACTCGGTGGACAAACGCTTTTTGTAGACATACAGGGTTATTCAAAGAGAATCGAAAAGTCAGCGCACATTCGATGACTTTCCATTCTCTTCAATTCGGTGCTATTTGGCAATCTCATTTCGGCGACCCTGCGGTGTATTCAGCAAGCACCACAGGGCCGTCCTAGTGCAGGGAAAAGCCGCCGCAAACCCGACGAACACTCACCGCAAAACCCAGCGAACGCACACCGTAACCCGCAAAAACATCTGGATTAACCTTGCCGAACACACCGGAGAAACCCGAGCAGCAGCCGATCACAGCGCAGAGCAGCCGCCTGGAGAAAGCCGACACCGCAGACGAATGTAGTGAGAAAAAAAAGAAAACAGTACGCTTGAATGTTTGAAAAGTGAAACGCTGTTTTAAAAGAAACTACTGAACGAAAATGTCTGAAATTGACATATAAGATCCAGTGAATGATAATAAAAAGGGCTGTTACAGAAAAAAAAAGATTTATTAAAAAAACAAAAACAAATTTTGCAAAAAAATCCCGAAAAATGCCTAAAAGATCCTAAAAAATCTAAAAAATAGACTTTTTACTGCTGAATAAAATAATAAACGGTATATTAGATATTTAATTAAAACAGGAATATTTTTAACATTGAAGCCTATGGGATTCGCCTTAATAAACCTGTAGAATGAAACAACCGAATGGCAGGGCATTTCGGCCACCTTTCTCAGCTGTTTTGTGTACTCTGAATAGACGAAGAATTGCTTCTCTATCTGGATTTCACTGCCCTCGAACAGGCACCGTATGTGCAGGCAATTCGGCGACATTTGGTGAACTGCCTGCCCTCTGGATAGCCGAATGGCCAGGAAAGGTAAGCGTACGCTGAATTTCAGTGTTCGGTTACCTTTCGGCCACAATTCAAAGCTCTTTCAATAACCCTGATACTGTTTCCCGTGGTTAACCTTAATAATTTAAATGAGAAATATGTATAGTATTGTAGGAATTGTGTGACTATTCTTTATGAGAAGGAATATATTTATTATTAACTACCTACATATTTTTTCAACATTTAGAGGTTTAAAAAAACACTACTTTCAGTACCAAAAACCTAAAGCTTTGCTATTTGATTTGACTTCAATACTAAATTCAGTGACTCATTGAAAGTGAGGGTAGAGTAACTTTACCTTGAGCCATAGATGTCTCATCGTAGGCAGCAAAGGGAAAATCATTGCTATCGTATTGGACCTCAAATACCTGTGGTAATAAGCAAAAAAATTATAATAAAAATAATAAATAATCCTAAAGGACGTGTGATTATTATTATTATTATTATTCATTATTTATAAAGCGCCAGCATATTCCGCAGCGCTGTACAATAAGCACAGTATAGACAGGGTTACAATACATTGAACAACATTTGACAAACAGTACAGGAGGAGATGAGGGCCCTATTCCCGTAGGAACTCACAATCTAGAGGGGTTGGGGTTGGAAACAGGAGGAGAGGACTGTAAGGTTAGAGTGATTGATGATTGCGTCAGTGAGTTGGGTGGTAGGCTTCCCTAAATAGGAATGTTTTAAGGGAGCGTTTGAAGGAAGAGAAGTTAGGGGAAAGTCTGACAGTATGAGGGAGAGCGTTCCAGAGAGTGGGGGCTGCGCGTGAGAAATCCTGCAGTCTATCATGGGAAGAGGTGATGCGGTGAGAAGCTAGGCGCAGGTCACTGTTTGACCTTAGGGAGCGGGCTGGGGTGTATTTGGTGATTAGTGAGGACAGGTGTGATCTAGCCATGGCTTCTGAAATTTCTCATTGGACACATTCTTTGTGTCAATGTGTTAGTTGAGTGGGAAATGACAGCAGCTGTTGCAAATTTATATCATACATATTTATTATTTTATTTAAAAAAAATAAAACAGATGAAAAACAAGTTTGTCTTGTACATCTATGGCTAGAATTTAAGATTTATTATGACAGTCATTAGAGTAGTTAAATTTGTGACACACTTAAAATAATACTGTTTTATTAAGTGATTTCTCAAAAGTTAAATGCCATAGATAACCATGCAGAACAGATACATTATTATTAGTATTAAAATAAGAAATACGTACATTTTCCCCATTGTCAAGGAACAGGATGACCCGCACTAAACATGTGGCGGTTTCACTGTAAGCACATTTCTGCATTTCGGCAGTTATTAGATAGTCATTGCCTGCACATGACTGCAAATCACAACAAGAAACGGATATTTTATTGTCACTGTGTTTCTGTTCTATTATGGCATTACATTGATATATTTTGTAGATATGTTTCTTTGAATTTCATCAGCACATTTCAATTAGAAATTCGGAATTTGGAACGAAATTTGATAATTCGTAGTTCGGAAGTACTTTCGAATAACAAAGCGATACGATACGAATTCGAAACGGTATATAACCAATTTCTTTAGTTTTACACTGTGTCATCATCATAAATTTTTTTAATAATTGATATCAACTATCGAATTTGAAATAAAATATCAAATTGATATCAACTATTGAATCTGAAAAATGTCATCTGCGCTTATTCCCATTATACCGTGTGAAACAAAACACAATTAGAGTCTTTGGTTTCTATTAATGGCCATTAAAAGAGTAAGCTCATCCGCCAACGTCACAGCACCTCTAGTGAGGGTGAGACCTATCCAAAAATGAAGCCACAGGCTGCTGTATAGCGAACCATAACTTGCTCATGGGAATAGGCGCGACCCGACCCCTCCTGCACTATATTGAATCTGAAATATACTATCAAATTGATATCAACTATTGAATTTATTGTTATTATTTATTAAGTGCCAACACATTCCGCAGCGCTGTACAAGGTGTAATGGGTAAAGACAGGACAATGCTACAATACATACTGGAAACAGATCAGTATTCCTGCCAGTAGATACATGAGGATATGAGGACCCTATTCCCGTGGGAATTTACAATCTTGAAATGAACTATCAAATTGATATCAACTATCGAATTGATCTTAACTTAAAATACAAGTAAAAGTCAGCAAATGACTTTATGAAACAAATTAATTTTGTTTCACTGTTTAATTTGACTCAAATACTAAACAGCTTAAAATTTAACCCTAGCTTTTATTTTAACAGCAAAATTTGATTAATTGGGGTGTTATTTAGTTATCCAAAATTCGAATTGATATCAACTATCGAATTGATATATGAAATTCGAATCGATTTGAAATTTCAAATCAATTTGAAATTTCAAATCGATCCAAAACGAAACGAAATACGAAACGAAATTAGTTACAAAATTCCAAAAACTAAATTATTTAAAAACATAAAGAAACGAAACTAAACGAAACAAATTCTTCAACCATGCACAATATTGAATGAAAAGGTTTACTTTAGTTGAAATGAAAAATATCTTCCTATTCTTACCCATAAATGAAAAGATTTAGTTCAAAATAAATAAGCAATCTCTGTCCACCCTTACCCATCATCACTTTAACATAGATGTTTGTGCCAAAACAAAGCAAAACCCTAATTCAGATTAGGGGTAGCACTTCCACGACGCCATGAGTATCACCTCCTGGAGTCCATAGGACTCCATGGAGGGTTGTGCTGCTGGGCCACGAACCCTGCATGATCTCGCTCTCACAAGGCCAAAGAGTGAACACGGAGGGAGACTGGGGAGTATTTGTTTCTAGTCTCACTCTGCTCCTAGCTGCCAGAAGTGGCGGATTGGAATGTTGTTCCTGCAGTGGGATTAGAGGTGAGTATCAGATGGTTTTTTTGGGGGGGGCTTTTCAGTTGGTTATAACTGAGTCCGCCCAAACCCACTGAGCCAATAGGCTTGCAGGGTGAGAACAAAACTGGGAATGACTTTATTCATGGTTTACGATTGGAAAAACATACAAAGGAGAATACAATGGTAAAACACGCACCAGTGGTTCCATACTGAATTGCCTTCCAGTAGCCCCCCCCCTCCCACACACAGGCCCTGGTGTAACAAAGCTTCAGGAAGGGGCAGAGAGAGATCTGGTTTTACCCTTTTCCTGCAGATGACAAGTTGGAGAGTTGAAATGCGGCTACAAGATTAGTTTAACTAGGTGCCCCCAAGATGTTAACCCTGTGGGCAGGGTTGAGAAAGGATTTTACTAGGAAGGATACATTGAGATTTCTCTTGTTTTCAAGTATGTCCTGGGTGGCAAGTACGTACCGTTAGGTGTCTTGCCCAAGGACACTTACTGGAGAGGTAGCTCGCTGGGATCGAACCCATGACTCCACAGGCTCTCTCCATGCAGAGCAGTGATGTTACCTCTACTCCACCCAGCCGGTTCTACCTGCAGTAACTCCATTTGGCCAGTAGATGGTGAAATCTGGATGCCAAATAGGTTATTACAGTAAGGAATACATTGGGAATAGCCCTAAATATTTCTTACTGTATGATTAATTTAAAAATATTTTCAAAAAAAACCACTGTTTACTGACTGAGGATTTTTGGAAAATCACTTGGTAGTGAAGGGGTTAATATTTTAAACCAATATCCACCATAAAAAAACAAGAAAAGATAGCATTTCATTATTACCTTGGCTAAAACATAGAAACATCTCCCATGGAATGTAAAATGAGTCTCGTCAAAAGTGGTAATGTGCGAACCTCCTTCCACAGAACATGTGCTTGGACAGAGTAGATCTTGACAGTTCCAATAGCCCATAGAACATAAACTAAAGTGATAAAAATAGTTAAAAAAATAAAAAAGCATACAAGTCATTTTGATGGTTCTTTCAGTAAAACGAAAGAGCTATCTCTATACCCTGCTGTTTTGTGCCTTTTAGGTTCAGTTAAATGTGTACGTTTCACAACATACATTTTTATTCAAATTAAACACCCAGTAATAATTAACCTTAATTAATATTGTAACAGCTCTCTGTACCCCAACTGGGTCACATCCGTTAATGCTGCTACCTTGCCAGACCCCTGTTCTCTCCCCAGCAGGCTTTCGTGCCTTCCTCCAGTCCGTAGATGAAGCTTAAGGACGAGTAAACGTAAAGAGCCTTGCTAGCGTCACCCAGAAATAAGACAACGCACAGATCTGGTGGCTTTGAACAGCTACAAAAGATAATAACACTTTCCTGAGAGAGGATACTGAAAAAAAGGCTAAGATAACCCACCAAGTAAACCTATCAGCAGATAGCAACAGATACTTACACATAGACCATAACTATACACATATAGATAATAACATTATTCATACATAACACAGATTACACAAATACTCTGCACCCCAAGTCCAAAGTGACACACATCACAAATAGAAAGTAATTAACCATTAATAATGTATGCTTTCACTACTTTTCATGTGTTCTGAGAAGTGTTTATATCCTTTATGTTGTGTGCACTAATCACAAAACATCTTGATAGGTTAACAGCCACAAAATGCACATAAAAAAGAACACACTCTCCTCATGAGATGCTATTACGTATGGCATTGGAAGAGGATAATAAACACAAAAAGTCACGTGTCACTTTACATACAAACAAGATATTAGCAGAGATACTTCTTAAACCATAAAACTCTCCAGATTGAAATACATTATGGATTCTCAGTACAGATACATCTATGCTTTTGCAACATATTTAAAAAAAAATTATGTTATGGGAGAATTTTGAGCAAATTTAGCAACATATTAATTTATTTATAATACATGTATAGCCCTGTGGTCTATGTTACACACAGGGTCGCCATCAGGGAGTGACAGCGCATGACAGGTTCAGGGGCCCAGTGGCTCCAGAGGGCCCAGGCTCTTGATAAACCCAATGGCAGCTTGCCTTAGGTCCACAGGCATTATGGGGTCCCAAAAAATGTCCCCGTTGGCAGTGGCATCTGAGCTATATCAGAGCTCTCTGTCTCATCACTCAGGGAGCGATTAGTAGGGTCTTCACCAGGTAGAGGTGCTGAGTGGCTCCTCCCCTAGCAGACCACGAGGTAAAGGTTTTATTCCCTTGCTGGAAAATCGTCCCACTCCCTGTAGAATAAAGTAATCTTGAAAGGGTGCAAAATGTTTAATTTAATCTAATTTACTGAAATGGGTAACTGGGGGAAGGGGCCCTGACCAGTGGTTTAAAAAGGGCCATGATATTTCTGGTGGCAGGCAGCCATGGATATACAAGTTCATATAATATGTAGTGTTAATGCAATGCTGGTTTTAACACGACTTGAGCAATATCCAGACAAAGCATGATAAATGGAAAAAGGCTGTAAGCCTGGAGTTGTGGGATGGGTTAGTTACCCACTTAAATGCTTACCTAAACCCCTGCAGGGCTCAGTGATTTTGGTGGCCACCTCTCATCACCCCTCCATTACCAACCAATGCCCTCTTTTTTACAGGTAGACTTTTTTGCGTCTGTTCCAGGCACATAATCAAAAGTCTTTCCTACCAATAAACCCCCACCACAACTATAATTATGTAAAATTGTATAGTAAGAAACTCACCACGTCTGGCAAGAAGCATTGTGAAATGAACCTGGTAGAAAAATTTCATTGTTGTATTTACAAGGGCATTTTTCAATGCGAATACAGCCTGTATTTGTGATATCATCTTTCACATAACCTAATGGAAAAGATGGAGAAAATAGTTATATATATATATATATAGTGAGAGAAATGGGAGCACTCACGGACTTGAAATAAAACAACAAAAGTTCAGGTCCAGAAATATTGGGACATTGACACAATTCTAACATCTTTGGCTCTATACACCACCACAATGGAGTTGGACTGAAACAAACACAAAGTGCTTTAACTGCAGATTGTCAGCTTTAATTTGAGGGTTTGTACATCCAACTCAGGTGAACGGTGTAGGACGTACAGCAGTTTGCAGATGTGCCTCCCACTTGTTAAGGGACCAAAGGTAATGGGACAGAATAATAATAATAAATCAAACTTTCCCTTTTTAATACTTGGTTGCAAATCCTTTGCAGTCAATCACAGCCTGAAGTCTGGAATGCATAGACATCACCAGATGCTGGGTTTCATCCCTGGTGATGCTCTGCCAGGCCTCTACTGCAACTGTCTTCAGTTCCTGCTTGTTCTTGGGGCATTTTCCCTTCAGTTTTGTCTTCAGCAATTGAAATGCATGCTCAATGGGATTCAGGTCAGGTGATTGACTTGGCCATTGCATAACATTCCACTTCTGTCCCTTCAAAAACTCTATGGTTGCTTTTGCAGTATGCTTTGGGTCATTGTCCATCTGCACTGTGAAGCGCCGGCCAATGAGTTCTGCAGCATTTGGCTGAATGTGAGCAGATAATATTGCCCGAAACACTTCAGAATTCATCCTGCTGCTTTTGTCAGCAGTCACATCATCAATAAATAAAAGAGAACCAGTTCCATTGGCAGCCATACATGCCCAAGCCATGACACTACCACCACCATGCTTCACTGATGAGGTGGTATGCTTAGGATCATGAGCAGTTCCTTTCCTTCTCCATACTCTTCTCTTCACATCACTCTGGTACAAGTTGATCTTGGTCTCTTCTGTCTATAGGATCTTGTTCCAGAACTGTGAAGGCTTTGTTAGGTGTTGTTTGACAAACTCTAATCTGGCCTTCCTGTTTTTTGAGGCTCACCAATGGTTTACATCTTGTGGTGAATCCTCTGTATTCACTCTGGTGAAGTCTTCTCTTGATTGTTGACTTTGACACACATACACCTACCTCCTGGAAAGTGTTTTTGATCTGGCCAACTGTTGTGAAGGGTGTTTTCTTCACCAGGGAGAGAATTCATCCACCACAGTTGTTTTCCGTAGTCTCCCGGGTCTTTTGGTGTTGCTGAGCTCACCAGTGCGTTCCTTCTTTTTGAGAATGTTCCAAACAGTTGTTTTGGCCACGCCTAATGTTCTTGCTATCTCTCTGATGGGTTTGTTTTGTTTCTTCAGCCTAATGATGGCTTGCTTCACTGATAGTGACAGCTCTTTGAATCTCATCTTGAGAGTTGACAACAACAGATTCCAAATGCAAATAGCACACTTGAAATGAACTCTGGGCCTCTTATCTGCACGTTGTAATTGGGGTAATGAGGGAATATCACACACCTGGCCATGGACCAGCTGAGAAGCCAATTGTCCCATTACCTTTGGTCCCTTAACAAGTGGGAGACACATCTGAAAACTGCTGTAAGTCCTACACCGTTCACCTGAGTTGGATGTACATATCTTCAAATTAACCCCTTAAGGACCCCTGACGTACCCTGTACGTCCTGTCCACAGGTCTCCCTTATACCCATGGACATACAGGGTACGTCAGCGGCGCCTAATCCCCCTCCCGCCCGATACTCACCTCCCTCGCTGGATCCCACGGCGATCTGGCAGGGAGGAAGCATATGTGTGAGGATGTCAGTGGGCCAGTTAACCATCTAGCTGCCATGTAGAGATAAGGGGATCCTAAGGATCCCCATATCTCCAGATCCATGGCAGCTAGATAGTCATATTTGACATCATTTGAAAGGCCTGATTATGGCCTTTCCAATGATACCAAACATGACCAGGTTTGGTTTTAAAAAAAATAAAAATAAATAAAAAAAATTTAATAAAATAAAAAAATGTTTTTTTTTAAAAGTTTTTTTTGTCTGGGGGGAGTTTAATTAAATAGGACCTAGGCTGTCATCTAAAAATAATTAGCACAAAATGGTCAGAATGAGCGCAGCGCACATAGGTGAACTGTCTCAGCAGTGAAGGGGTTAAAAAGCAAACGCATGTAAAAATAGGGTATTTCTAGTCTCAGGACAAAATTTTGAACCTATTTAGCCGGGGTCTTTTTGGGTGGTTGTAGATTTTGGGGATTATATTACGAAAAAGTGTGTTTTTACCATCTTTTTCCTCATATTTCATATTTTGTCAAATAAACGAGTAAGAGGAAAATTTGACCTAAACACTAACAGCGCAGAAACGTAAAAACAGCAGCGGTCACTCAGGCTGGGGTCAGACCAGCGCACTTTTAACGTGCGTTCTGGCGCAGATAATTACGGCCGCACTAGCAGCAGATGACGGGCAATGACGGCCACTATACAATGTACGGCCGCACAAAAGTCCGGCCGTGCAACGCAAGTGGAATTTGAACGCATTTTTCTGAGAACGCTGAACCGCTAGTACTGACGTACAGAGTGCGCAGCTGCGGCATAGCGGCGTGTGTGCGTGATTAGGAGATGTCAGACACTGCTAATGTCCAGCCTACATAACGTCCAGACGCAAAAAGAGTTTTATTGACGATCCGTACAAAATCACGTCCGAAAATGCGCGTCGTCTGACTGTTTTTGCGCATTCCGTGAAAAAATACGTCAATGCGTTTGGACGCACTTTTTCACGTTCGCGGGGAAAAATTATTTTGTCTGACCCTAGCCCAAAAGACGGATTTGTGTAAAACCGCCCGGTCACTAAGGGGTTAAAGCTGACAGTCTGCAGTTAAAGCACATTGTGTTTGTTTCATTCCAACTCCATTGTGGTGGTGTATAGAGCCAAAGATGTTAGAATTGTGTTGATGTCCCAATATTTCTGGACCTGACTATATATATATCAATAAGTTTTACTTACAAGGGTTGTGGTGGAGGACAAAAAGTGAGATAAAAAGCCTCCACTCAATAATTAATTATGTTTATTATTGCAGAAGCCATTTGCAAATCACAGCAATTCAAAGAACATCCCAGAGCTCCTGTGCCGCATTCCCCATATGCAGCAAGGAACTCTGGGTAGGACATGCAAATGGCATTTGTCTCACTTTTTTGCATCCTGGGTCTGTAATTACACAGAACCCTTAAATCAATGCCATGCCATACTACATGGCTTTTTTTAGCCGAGATAATTATCAATTATTTTTGCAATATTATGGGTTTCAGTAAATTGATCGATATGTTGCAATGCACAATTAATATTTGGAATCAGAAAAAGGAAAACTTGTGACACCTGTGATGCACACACATATATCAAAGCTGCATGAAACAGCGGCGCATATTTTCTAATAAAAATTAATTCAATAAGAGCTGAACTTGGCACCGAATTGCACCAAACGATGAATTCCAACGTAGAGTGCAATTTTGTGGCAGTTGGGCTATTCACAGATCTGTCAATTTGCCAAATATTGGTGAATTGCCAGTGAAATACAGTGCTGTTCACCTCAGATCGCCGCAATTCAGTGACTTTTGGCCTCAGTGAAGTTGTTCCATAGAGAAGTTATGGTTAATCTATTGGGAGAATGCCAAACTGCACCAGCATGTAGGCAAAATGCACAGATTTTCGGTGGTTCGGTTCGACAGGATTAAAAAGGCGAATCCCGTAAGGCAGTGATCCCCAACCCTGGTCCCCAACCCAGGGCCCACTAACAGGCCAGGTTTGCCGGATATCTGAAGCACAGCACAGGTGATATGATTTGCTGTTCAGTAATTGAAGGATTCAGTCTGCATTTCTCAAAGGTAATCCTTAAAATCTGGCCTGTTAGTGGGCCCTGAGGGACAGGGTTGGGGACCACTGCGTAAGGTACAATGTAAAAAAATAATAGCAATTTTATAAATTTTTTATTCAACAGTTTATTCTTTTCATTTGCAGCAAAAAGCTTTTATATTTATTTATTTTCAGAATTTTTTAGGTATTTTGGGATTTTTTTCAGGGAAATTTGATTCCCTTCTTTTTAAATGACTTAAGTTTTTATTAAGAAACAGACCTTTTTATTATTTTTTTATAGGACCTTTTTTAATATTTTTTTAAAAAAGCCTTTTATAATTGCAGAGTTCCGTTTTTTCCTTTTTTTTACCAGTTCGGCTATGTTCCCGGTCCGCGTCAGTCAGTTCAGTAGCGTTCGGCAGATCGGCTGATGTCTACGGCGGGGTTCGGCAGGCTGATCGGGCTGACCGGGCTTTCCCCGGATCCCATTTGCCGCACTTCGGGGACCCTGCGGTGAATGCTAAATTCAACAGCAGGGTCGGCGAACTGAATTTGCCGAAGAGCTCCAAAGTTTGCTAAATGAGAGAGAGGTCCTTTCTGAATAACCCCTTAAGTGATGCCTCTTTTTAAATAAAATCTATGCATAAATATAGCAATATAAGACCTTTTCATGTATAGAATTGATATTGTTTCTCTGGTTACTGAATTTTGGCTGAGATTATACAGAGCTCTTCTTAAACCTGAGATACACTGAGTGTGTAGCGACGCACAGCGCAGTGAAGCCTAGAGAGGCAAACATTTTGCAGGCTTGGCTTCACTCCGCTCCACCTCGCAGCCAGTCTACACTGCATAACGTTTGCTTCTCTCCGCACTGGACAGGAATCCAATATGTTGCAGATAAAACTAGAGAAATGTTTATTTCTGATCAAATGAAGCAAAACCCATTTTATAGAAACTAACAAGTTTATTGGAAAACAGCATTTAAATTACAGTGTACAACATGTCAAAACTTTATTTACATAAAGCGTCATATAGGCAAGATCTAAACTTCACCTATATCAGCTGCCCGACCGCACCGATACATTACGTCCATTTACAGCACAGCCTCCCCAATACACCAGGCAGAAAACTCATCGCTTTATTCTGCTTTTAAGCTTTTAAGAGCCCCTTCCTCTGCTGCAGGTGAAATCTCCGTTCTCCGAGTCTGTGTTCATGGTTCCTGTAGGACGGAGGCCTCTGCACTATAGTCCCACCCCCGGCAGATTGACGCCATGGTTGGTGGGAGGGATCTACAGGACCCGGTGCAATTGCTGTGTGCTGCAGATCCTGCCCCTCCCCTCATTGCGCCGCTCCGCCGAGGGGAAAGTTAGATTTTTCCAACTCCTTTCGCTCAGTGCCGCATTGTGATGCGGCCTGAGCGAGGGAGTTGAAAAAGTCTGTACACACGGCGCATGTCTCGCCGCGCGGCACCACCTACAGGCGCTGCGCGTTGCAACGCGCTCAGTGTATCTCAGTCTTGAGTGTGTGACTTGATTAACACATTTCCTTTTCTGTTTGCAAAGCATGCTCTTACGCACAACTCTGTGAATTTATTCTATTCTGGACTTTTGCCAGTATGTTGTTTGCCTAGATTTGTCACATCAAACCACAACTAATGACAGGACTTTTCAAAACAAAAGCCACTAACAGATTATCAGATGTACGCTGCAATATGTGCCAGCCCTGCTCTTCTTGCCAAAGAGTAAAATAATCACTATAATTGCAGTATATTTCAGGGAAATTCTAGGTTTACAGATTTAAATCATCCAATATGTCTTTTTCACACTGCTTTATCGATGTATAGTTTTTCTTGACTATTTGTACTACTGTTTAATGTTCATCTGGCAATGATTTATTGCTTTTGCTTATATTAGGATGTTCTATTTAGGGATGAGCTGTTCGGGTTCGGACGGTTCGGAGTTCGAGCCGAACTTTGGCAGTTCGAAAGTTCGCGAACTTCGAACTTTTTGGGTGTGTTTGGTTCGAGTTCGAAAAAGAAAGAAATTTTGAAAAAAGTATAGAAAATGCTTAAAAAAATACTAAAAAATCTAGAAATAAAGAGACTCTTTACTGCAGAATATTATAAGCAACGGTTTATTAGATATTGAATTAAAAACTATTGTGTACGTGGAAAGATTATCAACTCTAAATGACCTCTGTTCACAAATGGGCAGAACACCAGGTGTTTTTAGTCTGGTAATCAATTTGATACATTGTACACTATACTGAGGGGGTGGGGTGGTGTCTGCTTCTGATTGAGATTTGAGAATTAATTTCCCTCCTAAAACATCCTAATATGCTGCATTTAACCCTTTCGCTGCTGAGGCTTTTCACACCTCTGTGCTGAGGTAATTTTTACCGCTTTCGCTCATCATGTTTAACCGCGTTTTGTAGCCATATTTTGATATATGACCCAGACATATTATATATCGTTCTTTCCGGCAGACTTGGCAGATTCATAATATGTCATTATTATATGTATACGTTATGTCATGTCTGTATATTAAAACAAAAAATGCATTAAAATTTGAATTTTCAATAATTTATTATGTGTAAAGTGTTTTTTTTCACATTTTAACATGCGATCACGTGCGGTTATATTTTGTATGGGGTGCGCTTGTTAAAAAAATTAGAAATGGGGTCTCGTTACATTTTTTTTGGGGAAAATTTCGCTTTTTTTAACAAACGCACTGCATACAAAAATCATTAGTGCAGCATTATTGTTCACATTATAATTGAAATGGGAACAATATTGCTGCATTAACAAGACAAAAACAAACAAAAAAACTTGTTTATTTTTTTAGAATTTTTTTTTAAAATATTTTTATTTTTATATTTTTATTTTTTATTTATTTTTTTAAAAAACATTTTTCATGCTCATGTTTGGTATCCTTGGAAATGCCATGCGCTGGCTGATCCAACGATATCAAACATTAACCCCTAGCTGCCACGGATCGGGAGATAGGGGGTTCATTGGAACCCCTATCTCCACCATTGGTGGCAGCTAGGGATTAACTCCCGGACTGGCGTCATCGTGCTATGCACGATGACGCCAGTCCTCAGGGGCAGTTCCTGGAGGCTTGGCCGACATCCAAGATGTCGGCCAGCTCCAGGAGAGGATCACGATTCATGATCCGGCTCCCCAGGGGTTAATCACAGCCACCATTTGGAAGGGCAGGCTGTGCCCTTCCAAACGGTGCCTGGATTAACCCTCTGTCCCCCGGCAATCGGGAGGGAGAGAGGTCCGAAGGACCTCCCCCCCTCCCTTTCAGGCGCTTCCTCCGCACATGCGGGGGGCGCCTGAATTAGATGTCAACGCGCGAAAACGGTCATACGATGCGCATTTTTGTGCGTGATTTTTTACGGATCCAAACCAGGAAACTTTGGGTGTCTGGACGTTATGTTGGCCGGACATGAGCAGGGTCTGACGTCTCCAAATCACGCACACACGCCGCTAGTGGACGCAGCGCACTCTGTACGTCCGTACTAGCGGTTCTACGTTCTCAAAAAAATGTGTTCATTTTCCATTTGCGTTGCGCAGCCGGACTTTCGTGCGACCGTACTTCGTATATTGGCCGTCATTGCCCGTCATTTGCTGCTAGTGCAGCTGTTATTAAGTGCGCCTAAATGCACGTTAAAAATTCGCTAGTCTGACCCTAGCCTAAATGGGAGAATTTTTCTGGTTTGGCTATTTTGACCTAGAATTTTCCATTCTCCAGTCATTCTCCTGCTCTTCACCGCTCTCTGAATAACCCTGACAGGGTTATTCAGAGAAAGGTGAAACTCAGGAGAATGACTGAAGAGAAAATTCTAGGTCAAAATAGCCAAACCAGAAAAATTCTCCCATTTTTCTCATTTTCCAAATCGGTTATTTGGTCTAGAATTTTCCATTTTCCAGTCATTCTCCTGCTTTTCACCGCCAAAAAATCAGTAAACTTTTTCTGCGTGTCCGAAAATGTCTCCTCTTTTCATATAGACTGCCACCCCAAGCAGTTGTTTATGGATAGATTAAAGGAAAAGCATTTACCGTCATTTGAAATGTCATTTTTTGGTTTTTACATATTTCTATACATCCTAGAAATCCGCCACTTCACAGGCAGGTTATGGGGACCTCCTAGGCACGATATTTGAAGGAATTTTTCGTTTTTATTTTTAACCCTTATTTCATGGAAAACTCACTTTTTGTCCTTGTTTCCTGTCCCCCAGGGCACTACCCGGACCCCATACACTTTTTATGGCAAATATCTAGCATATATGCCCTCTTGGAGGGCACTCTAAAAACCGAATTTTCAGCCACATTGACTTGTATTGAGTTCGAGTTCGGGTTCGGGTTCGGATCCGAACATTTGGAAAGTTCGGGTTCGGCTTCGAACCAAACTCGGGGAGTGTTCGGCTCCTCCCTAGTTCTATTCTACAGATATTAAGTGATCTTACTGTTTTTAAATATTTAGTAAAAAGACTCATTGCTCTGTAGGAAATTGTATTTAGATATTTTCGGTTTGCATTATTGGCAGTATTAAGGACTTTATAATGCTCACTCTTTTCCGTTAATTGCAGCAATCTCCCATAGACCTTTTAGGCTGGGCGTCCACCGGATCTGAATTCGTGCAACGACATCGCACATAGTCATCCGTGTCGTCAGACCAATCCAACAACATTATTGTGAACGTACTTTCGTCCATTGTGTCAGACTTGCGACTTGCTACTTCCAGCGACTTTTGAAGTCTGCTGCAGACTAGCAATCAGACTAGGGATGTGCGTTTCGGGTTTCGGAATTTCGGAATTTTCACGAAATTTCCCGATTTGTGTTTTCGGATGCGGCCGAATTTCCGAAAAGTTTTAGATCCGAAAATGGCAGATCCGAAAAGTTTTCCGAGCCGAAACAAAATATTTTCGGAATTTTCGAATGGACTTGAAACGTGTCAAATCGAAATTTATTGCTTTGAAACGAGGAGAACAGACTTTCCGAAAAAACAAAAATTTCCGAACTTACGAAAAGTCGATACAAAAACGAGCTAAGTGACACGAAAATACGAAAAATGGTAGAAATTCCGAAAACATGTACAATTCCGAAAAACGAAAATTTCCGAAATCACGAAAAGTCGATAGAAAAAACGAGCTAAGTGACACGAAAATCCGAAAAATGGTCGATATTCCGAAAAAAAAGAGTACACGAAAAACGAATCGAGCCGAACCGAATCGAAACCGAAATCGGTCGAAACGAGCCGAATCGAAAAGTTTAAAAATCCGAAAAATCGAACCGAATTGAACTGAAAAAAAAATCGGTGCACAAGCCTAGATCAGACCAAAAATTTTGGAAATATCGCACATGCTACTCAGACAGCCAGACGATCAGGGAAGGAGAGGGATGTTGAGAAGTTGACTAGGGTAGTTAAAAACGATATTATATAAAAAAAAATGATATTCGAATGTATATTTTTGTGTGGGGGATGGGTGGGACTAGCCATGATTGGGTGAATGAATTTTAGGTCATTTTTCAGCTGCGCAAACGGAATAAAATTCACACACCGAACTAGCGCATCCAGCTCCTGCATATCCATATCCATTTTCGCACACAATGGAATGCAGTGTTTCCAAAAGCAGAATGCAATCTGCAATAGTCTCAGAAAAAAAGAAAACAAGAATAAACTGGTTTTTGGGTCCATAGTTGTCTATAGTCGCTTAACGCTAGTCTGATGCAGTGGATGACCCTCGTCAGACTAAGTCTGATGACTGATATCGTTCCTAGTCTGACGTCCAAGTTGGTCGCACAACTACAGATCCAGTGGAAGTCCAGCCTTATTTCCTCATTAAGCTACACACAATACAAATAGGAAGCAGTTTGGTGCTATTATATACACCCGCTTTTTCCTTTATGGTGGTAATGTCTTATCTATGGTCTACGCCATCCACTTCTTTTCATAATGTTTAAATTATATATATATTTTTTTAATGGCCAATTATTTTTCTTTAAACATGTGGCATTTATCGAAGCTGATCATTATTTCATCTTAAGCAAAACCGATTACATGATCCCCTTGTGTGCCTGGTGGATAGATGTCTCTTGGATAAGAACTGTCAAGTGAATAAATTACTTGGAATAAGGGACCATGGGCTCAATTTTTGTGCATCCATCAGCTGTTTCTCCTAGGATGCTTGCTATTGTAGGCAACCAGCAGCATTAGCCTCAATGTGTAAGGGACTCAGGTCAGTAGAGGGCCTCCATCTTGATCCAGGCGGCCATCTTGCTCAGAACATTGGTTCACTTGAATCTAAATAGTAGATATTAGCTGAAAGTAGTATGTAGCTTGCATAGAATCCTAGGAATGTGTTAAACTAACTGTAAAGCAATTAAACTAGCGAGGATCCGGGCTGTTGCTGGCACGAAGTGACAGGATGGAGAATAGAAACTTCAAGGTCAGAGAAGCCAGAGTCTGAAACAAAGGGAAGTGTGAAACCAGACGAGGCCTTATGTAGGATATACAATAAACAAGTTCTAGGGAGGTGGGCATAAGCAGGATCCAGAGAAAGTGGTAAATCCTCTATTGTCAAAATATCATGAAGCCTGCCAATTTATGACCATTATGTGGAATGTCTTTGTATTCAATTAAGGGAGGTACGGACCCACATGGGGTGGGATAGTTTCACCATGGGGTGGGCTAATTGGGATGTACCTAATTATGTATTCAGGGTATAAAACCCCTTATTGGAGTGTAATCTGGGCTCATCCTTTTAGATTCAATCCTGTTTGAGCATCTGTGATGTCACAATAAAGTTTGCCTTTCCTGAAGAGACTCGTGTCCAGTCAATCCTTGTCCGTGCAGGCCCGGCCTTGTCCCGAGTGAACCAGGTGGATTCCAGTAACATTTTTGGGGGCTCATCCAGGATCTCGGCCTTTACCGGTACGGCAACGGCTGCTGGACACCATAGCGGTTGACTGCAGGTGCGAGTGATCTCGCCGGTGGGCATCTGTTGAAGGTGAGCTGACATCTGCAGGCACCAAGCAGGATTTCCTGTTCAGTGGACCACGTCTCATCCCAAATGGACCCCTGGCCTGGGAAGCTGTGACACCACCGAGTCCGAGGAAACAGCGAGCAGCGCGGCGATAGGTAAGGTGTTTTTGTGTTTGTGTGCACTGGATACCGGTATAGGGAAGCGTCCGACCAAAGTTGGGCTAGGAGACCCGCGGCCACAGTCTCGTCGGTATACCGAACCCGCCGCCGACAGCACGGGAGCCAGAGAGTGGCTAGCGCGTGTCTGGACCCGGGGGATCGGATATTGACTTGGTGTTCTGAAGCTGAGGGAGAGGGTAGCCATGTGGAGCAGTGTTGTTGTAGTTAGTATTGTAAATAGAACTGCTGCACGTGGACAAGGAAAGGAGGAGGGATCCTGTGACTGTGCTGAGAGCCCTGAGTCGATGCTGTGTATATCTTAGTTGAAAAAGGGGGCCGGTAGGAGAAGCTTTAAGTTTCAGGGCCAGCGGTAGCTGCAGCGGGAGTGGTGCCTGTGGGCTTATTGCCCTTAGGCAAATTGGAATAGCAGGAGTGAGTGTTGCCACAGGACAAGATATACATAGTTTAAAAGCAGATAAGAGTAGAGATCAATTAACTGGGTATAAGGAGCCTGATAGGGTCGGCGTGCCCTAGGCTACAGGGAAAGAGTAGAAGTGTTTATGTACTGTTTTGTGCTGAATGTATCTGGTACAGTACGAGCTGTGATTGCTGAGAGTTGCTGTGAGTGAGTGTGCGCCTACTTGCTTAGCAAGGAAGCAAATCTGAGAGTGGACTCCGGAGGTACGTTTCCAGCTCAGGCGACTGCAGTTGGCTACCAAAGGAGGAAGCGAATACGGCACGAGAGAACTGTTGCTTGAAGTACCAGACAGTTGATTTAAAAGTGTTTTGCTGAAAGTAATATCTGCATTATAAAGAAGTTACTGTTAAAAAGGGTAACCATGGGTAACGGGTCATCTAAACCCAAGAAAGCAAGAGATGGGGAGACACCCCTAGAGTATATGGTGCGTAATTTTGAAGCATTATGAGACACATCACTATGGTGTGGAATTGAGTAAGGAAAAATTAAAACTGTTATGCACAGTAGTTTGGCCAATGTTGGTCCCTGAATGGCCAGAACAAGGATCTATGGATCCAGAATTAATACAGAAAATGCACTCCCAAATAACCGGGAGATATGGTCACCTAGACCAGTACCCGTATATAGATATATGGAGGTACTGTGTGAGGGACAAGAGTCACTTTATTATGCTGGTGGGCCAGAAAAAGAAACAGGAACCCCCTGCCAATGAGAAAAAGGGTAAACAGGGTAAACCAGTGTTGGTAGGAGGAGGAGTTGCTTGCTATGGGGTAGCCAGGGAGGCATTGGGTGCCGCGGTTGCGCGGGTGGAGAGGGGGGCAGGCAGCTGCTATTTTTCTGCCTGCTCCCTCAGCTCCGGCTCGTGATATTGCGGAGGAGGGGGGGGGGGTGGAGGGGATGGAGAGATCCCTGCAGATAAAATTGAGATGTCTGACGGTACCATATACCAGCTAGTGACCCCTAAAGGGAGTGGGGATGTGGATGTAGATCCGAGAGCTACCACACGCGCTGCCAATAATATACATAAACCCCGGGATGTATATCAACATAACCCTGGAAAGAGTAAATTGCAGCTTCCCTTACGGGAGGTGCCAGGTCCCCCTCTGGAGAATGGAGAGCCAGGGCCAGTACAATTCACATATGTCCTGTTCACGACAACAGATTTGTTTAATTGGAAGACACATACACCACTTTATTCCGCGAATCCTGCAGCAGTGGCCAGTATGATAGAGTCAGTTATGCTCACACATAATCCCACTTGGGCAGATTGTCAGCAACTACTGCTTACAATGTTCACAACAGAAGAGAGAGCCCGTATTAACAATAGCGCTCGTAAAATTCTTCTAGCCCAGGCAGTTGAAGATAGCAAACCTAACCCAGAAGCGTGGGCAGAAGAGCATTACCCCAAAACAGATCCCAAATGGCCATACAATACTAATGAAGGCATAGCTCACCTTCAAACATACCGAACAGCAGTGATTATGGGGGTTAAAGCGGATGGGAAGAAGCCTACAAATATGGGTAAAATAGCAGATATAGTGCAAAATATTAAAGAAACCCCGAGTGCATTTTTAGAAAGATTACTAGATGCATATAGGATGTATAGTCCAATTGACCCGGAGGCCACAGAGAATCACCGATTAGTTAACTCCTCCTTTGTGAGTCAGTCACAGAGAGATATATGCAATAAAATACAGAAGTTAGATGGATTTTTAGGCAAAGGGATTAGTGAATTGGTAGAAATTGCTAATAAAGTATATCATAACCGGGATTTAGAAGAGAAGCGGGAGGAGATACGGAGACAGAGAGGGCAGACTGGTGCAGTTGCCTACATGGGAAATGGGAGAGGTGCACCTGATCGAGGGAGGGCAAGGGGTCGAGGGGGAAGAGGTAGGGGAGCCCCTAGGGAACGTCTGGGGCCCAATCAGTGCGCAATTTGTTGGGGTGAAGGTCACTGGAAAAACGAATGCCCCGATAGATTAGATAATAATGGTGTACAGGGAGAGGCTGGTGCCTCGGGAGGTCACACTGCCTCAAATGGACAGGTAACAAATAGCAAGTATGAAAGAAATGACGCTGCCGGTTCAGGGTTTGTTGTTTTGGCGGGAACGTCATTTGAAGGGCAAGGTATATATTGACACGGACCTGGGCCCATCCTACTCGGTAATCACGAGCCCACAGTCACAGTAAGGGTGGGAGACAAAGACGAAAATTTTTCTGGTTGATACTGGCGCCGAATATTCTGTTGTAACACAACAAATTGCACCCCCAATGGGAAATGAGGTTGATATTATGGGAGTGATGGGGGTATCTGCTAAGTATCCTTTTCTTGCATCGCGGAAATGTAGTGTGGGTGGGCACAATGTAGAACATGAATTTCTGTATATGCCTGAATGTCCCATCCAACTCCTGGGGCGGGATATCCTTTGCAAATTGCAAGCCCAAATTACGTTTCTTCCCGGGGGTCACGCTAGATTAGACCTGCCTGAGAGTGGCAGCTCTGTACGGCAGTATAACCCAGCCAGCCAAGACACCCAACCGGTAAAGATTGCAGTAATTATGCCAAGAGAAGAAGAATGGCGGACGGCAACAACCCTGCCTGTCGCCCCAGACCCATACACACTGCTCCTGGGAGTCCCTGGAGTCTGGGCAGAAGAAAACCCGCCCGGCTTGGCTGTAAATATTCCCCCAGTGTATGTTGATCTGAAACCTGGCGCAACGCCTGTGGCCCTAAGACAATATCATATCCCACAGAAAGCCAAAAAGAATATTCAGACACATTTACAGAGACTTAAAGATCATGGGATACTGAAATTCTGTGTGTCACCGTGGAACACACCACTACTGCCAGTTCAGAAAGAAGGCACACAAGAATATCGGCCAGTCCAAGATCTAAGGGCCGTTAATGAAGCTACAGTAACCCTACAGCCCGTGGTGCCTAATCCATACAATTTATTGGCATTAATTCCTGGTGATACAAAATATTACACAGTGCTTGATTGAAAGACGCTTTCTTTTGCATCCGCCTTGCTCCAGCAAGCCAGCCCCTTTTTGCTTTCCAGTGGGAGGAATCTACAACGGGAGCACGCCATCAGATGACCTGGACACGCCTCCCTCAAGGTTTCAAAAACTCGCCCACAATTTTTGGTTGCGCGCTCAGCCAGGACCTCCTGTCCTTCAACGCTCAGCCAGACAAAGTTGTCCTACTACAGTATGTAGACAATTTATTACTCGCTTCCCCCACAGAAAAAGACTGTCTCTCTGCCACGAAATCCCTGCTATACCTGCTATGTCAAACAGGATACAAGGTTTCCAGAAAGAAAGCACAAATATGTAAAGAAAGTGTAAAGTATCTAGGTTTTCAATTAACAGGTACTAAGCGCGCACTGGGAGCTGAGAGAAAGGAAGCAGTATGCCGTATACCCCAGCCAAAGACAAGGAGACAAGTCTGTGAATTCCTAGGAGCTGCAGGCTTCTGCCGCCTGTGGATCCCCAATTTTGCAGACATTGCCAAACCCCTCCATCAAGCTACCAAGGGGGAGAGCATGCTTCCTCTGGACAGAAGATCAGGCGGCTGCCTTCCTGAAATTAAAAACCCTCCTGATGGAAGCCCCGGCACTGGGATTGCCAGATCACAGCAAGCCCTTCCAGTTGTATGTGCACGAGCAAAACCAAACAGCAACAGGAGTGCTAATCCAGAACTTTGGCTCATGGCCAAGGCCTGTGGCCTACCTATCCAAACAACTTGACCCTGTGGCCTGTGGCCTACCTCCATGCCTGAAAGCAGTGGCAGCTACCGCAAAGCTCATAGCCGAAGCAGACAAGCTGACCCTTGGACAAGTACTTCATGTCAAGGTCCCACATGCGGTAAAAGCCCTGCTTGATGTAAAAAGCAGTTACTGGTTCAGCAACAGTCAGATGACGAAGTACCAAGCTATGATGTGTGAGAATCCACGGGTTCATCTGGACCTTATCGCTACCCTGAATCCCGCTACGTTACTACCTGACTGTGAAGAGGATCCAAATCATGAATGCCTCCAAGTGATGGAAGAAGTATTCAGTAGCAGACCAGATTTGAAAGATATACCCCTAGACAAATACGACCTACAGTTATTCACTGATGGTAGCAGCTACATGGATGATGGGAAGAAGGTCTCCGGCTATGCAGTTGTCTCAGCAGAAGAAGTCCTAGAAGCAAACCCCCTGCCAGGTCATACGTCAGCACAATTGGCCAAGATAACAGCCTTGACAAGAGCGCTTGAACTCTCCAAGGGAAAAAGAGTGAACATTTATACTGATTCCAAGTATGCCTTTATGACTGTGCATGCACATGGTGCACTATACAAAGAAAGAGGCCTACTCACTTCTTCGAGACAACAGATCAAGTATGCAGCTGAGATTGCAGCTCTGCTGGAGGCTGTGTGGAAACCAACTGCTGTCAGTATCATGCACTGTCGTGGCCACCAGAAAGGTCATGACAAAATTCCTAAAGGAAAGAGACGCGCCGATCAGGCAGCAAAAGCTGCTGTAAAACCACTGATACCCACTGATCAAGCCTCCAAGGTCCTCCTCTGCAAGCAAGATGATCAATTTCCAATGCCTAACTACGAATTCTATATGAATTGGAGAAAATTTGACCCAAAAGGCGAGTTCATTGAAACCATCTTACAGAAGTGGCATACCAATTATGAACTACTTGAAGACAACCATGATTATATCCAATGGCTTTTTCCTACCCGCTCACAAGGCCGAAATTTCTATTCCAGACCTCTGAACCCCCAGGAGGCACGTCTTATGAGTAATACTTCAGCACAGACTCCGCAGAGCATACAAGATGATGCTGAAGTTCTTCGGCGTAAAATTAGTGGGGGACGTTGAGGAGATATACAGAAGTAACCGAAGTTGAATGAGCAGAAAATTTCGCCGAACGTTTTGACAATCTAACAGCCAACCCTAATAATAATCTGAGGATTACACGTGTGCTGCTAAGCTTGGGAGAATTGGGAGCAGAAGAGTACCAAGGCCCACTGGTGAAGTTCTTTCTGAAGGAGACCCTTATCGAACACAACCTGCCACGAATGAAGAAAAGCGTGATGAACTTCTTTGTCCCAGCAGTGAGAGATGTGCAGAAGAGGCGAGACCTGCTGTACTTCGCCTGGCGACATTACCAACCAAGAGAAGAATTCATCTGGGGAAAACAGGAGGAACTTGAAAGATACAAGGCCACACCAGCAGTGGTAGCCCCACTACTACCGGCTCCATTGAGTGAATGGACACCTGTGTATTCGGAGAAAGAGAAGAAATGGCTATCGGAAGAACAAGGAGAATATGGAGAAGACGGATGGTTCCAGTTGGCTAGTAGACAAATAGTCCTGCCGGCAACATTGGCACCAGAGATTGTGAGAGCACTTCACGCAAGCACTCATGGAGGAAGAGAGATGATGGAACAACAGCTGGAGCCACATTTCTACATACCAGGACTGTCAGTAGTCTGCAAAGCAATAGCCCAGCAGTGTGTGACGTGTGCCAAGAATAATCCAAGAGCAGGCCCATCTCAACCTCCAGGGAAACAGCCGATCGGGCTGTCCCCAATGGCATCGTTACAAATAGACTTCACAGTGCTACCACCCTGCAAAGGATACAAATATCTACTAGTGATGGTGTGCACTCTAACAGGATGGGTGGAGGCCTTCCCAACAAGGACGGAGAAGACAACGGAAGTAGTAAAAAGTTTAATGAGAGAAATAATACCACGTTATGGACTTCCCCTTGAAATAGGGTCAGACAATGGTCCAGCTTTTATACAGAACTGTTTGCAGCAGCTTGCCCGCCTGTTGGGCATAACCTGGAAGCTACAACAGGCTACAGGCCACAATGCTCGGGAAAAGTCGAGCGTATGAACAGAACACTAAAGACTTTAATGTCAAAGCTGTGTCAAGAAACGTCACTGGGCTGGTTGGATGTGCTGCCGATAGCTTTATTGCACATTAGGTGCAGGCCAACCCCCCAATTGAAGTTAAGTCCGTACGAACTCATGTTTGGACGGCCTACCCCTCTGATTAATGGATTAAGGGGGGACCTTCGGGCATTGGGTGAAACTAAACTGAATGAACAGGTTGTATTGTTGGGTAAATCAATGCAGAAATTGAATACTTGGGTGGGAGATAACTTACCTCACTTTTTATATCCCCCACTGCATAAGTATTGTCCAGGTGACTCGGTTTGGGTGAAGGAGTGGAAAAATGACCCACTAGGCCCAAAATGGAGAGGTCCTTACCTTGTCCTGTTATCAACCCTTATCAGTGAAGGTTGCAGAGGTGGTTCTGTGGATACATCACTCCAGACTGAAGGCGGCGGCAGCCAATCCTGAGCCAGAGTGGAAGGTCATCACCAACAAGACCAATCCATTGAGGCTAAAGCTGATGAGAACCGTTGTTTCGAGCACCTAAAAGACTCAACAAGTGGGTGTTTTGAAGGACACAATAATGCCTGACCACCCACCAGCGAGGGAGCAAAGGGATCCCCAGAGAGATGCCCCAAGGGCTGTTTTTAGGGGACCCGCCCCGACCCTTGTCCAACCAGAGATGACTTTTGAGATACCGTTGGGAGGGATTGGGTTTATGTGACTGTGAAAAGAATTGCCCAAGGGATTTTGACATTTGGGGCATTTTTGGTATTAATACTGTACCTCGCTAACTTGATCTATGGACTATTGCATGGGGCGTGTCCCAGGTGTCCAAGCACAACCAAGGAAGTGGACATCTCCCATAACTGGAATGGTACACCTCCGGTGATGGAAAACCGTACCATGAGGAGACAAAAGCGAGATGTGGATTCTGAAACGGTGCCAAGAGGACACCTACTTGTAAAATTTAAATATGCATACGCGAAGAAGTCTGGACAGACTGCGTGTTGGGTGTGCAGCAGGTTACACCCAGAGACCATTTATATTCCTTTTGCTTCAATTCCTATGAACTTAAGTACATTTGCAACTGGAAATATTACGATACACACCATTGCCGACCCTCAGGCTAAACCAGAGGCATTCACCCCCGATTACCCCATATCGGGACCGGTGTATCCACCAGAATGGTGTTTCCAGATAGGGGTAAATGGGTCAGGGAAAGGCGAGAACCCATGTCAGTCAAGTAGATTTAATTGGACTTCACATGTGGTTAGGATGGGAGCAGGGCCAAGGTTATTTATGCTTAGGCCAATACAGCTTACCCCAGATCAACAACAGACCATTGCTGATGTGACTGTGGATAGACGAAATGCATTCGATCTTGTGAAACGATTGGGGCGAATGATGGTTGAAATGCGAAAGGGAACACTTCACCTATCACCATTCATACTGACTGGGGGTTATCAGGTGTGTTGTGGAAGAGTGTGTTACACATCGGTACCACCTACAGTAACAGGGATGTGTTATTTAGCCAGACTAATTCCAATTCAAAGGGTGCAAGGAGATGACACAGACACTGCACTACACCCTAGGTACCCACTGGTGTTTGAGAAACAGAAGAGAGAGTTGTTCACGAAGAAAGATAGAATATGGGCATGGTTTCCAGCATTGACTGGATGGGGAAGAGAATTGATGGTGAGAATGAACAGTTATGCTAATTTGATGGATGAGATTTTGAATAAAACAAGTGCAGATATCCAGTTGCTGAATCTTGAGCTGCGAGAGATTCGAAAGCTGCAGATGATACATGATATGGCACTGGAACAGATCAGTGCAGCGTTGAATGGACTGTGTGAAATGACGATGCATTATGAGTGTTGTACATACATCAGAAACACGTCACATGAGGTTCCTGACTACTACCAAGTAATCCAGGATCACCAGGAAAAGGTAGTCCAGTTGCAGAATACTGCTAGACAGATTGCTGCTGAAGGCTGGAATCCTCTTCGTGGGTTCGGAGCTTTCGGAGATTGGTTTGGATCAATATTGGGATTTATTTTGCAGATTGGATCCATGATAATAATGGTGGTGGTGGTCCTAGTGGTAGGGATATACTCCTGTACTGCATAAGGCTGTGTCTATGGCCACTATGCAAGAGAGCTCTAACACCCACACAAACACAAAAGATACCACTGATGATCCCACAAGACATGTTCCCATCGAGAATGGGTCCCCTTAAGTACGAGGTGTTTGAGAATAGCAATAGTGGAGTGTAGTGGCTACAAGTCTCAGAGGGAGAATCTGAAACTTGAGCCAAGGGGGGAATGTAAGGGACTCAGGTCAGTAGAGGGCCTCCATCTTGAGCCAGGCGGCCATCTTGCTCAGAACATTGGTTCACTTGAATCTAAATAGTAGATATTAGCTGAAAGTAGTATGTAGCTTGCATAGAATCCTAGGAATGTGTTAAACTAACAGTAAAGCAATTAAACTAACGAGGATCCGGGCTGTTGCTGGCACGAAGTGACAGGATGGAGAATAGATACTTCAAGGTCAGAGAAGCCAGAGTCTGAAACAAAGGGAAGTGTGAAACCAGACGAGGCCTTATCTAGTATATACAATAAACAAGTTCTAGGGAGGTGGACATAAGCAGGATCCAGAGAAAGCGGTAAATCCTCTATTGTCAAAATATCATGAAGCCTGCCAATTTATGACCAATATGTGGAATGTCTTTGTATTCAATTAAGGGAGGTACGGACCCACGTGGGGTGGGATAGTGTCACCATGGGGTGGGCTAATTGGGATGTACCTAATTATGTATTCGGGGTATAAAACCCCTTATTGGAGTGTAATCTGGGCTCATTCTTTGCGATTCAATCCTGTTTGAGCATCTGTGACGTCACAATAAAGTTTGCCTTTCCTGAAGAGACTCGTGTCCAGTCAATCCTTGTCCGTGTCAGCCCGGCCTCGTCCCGAGTGAACCAGGTGGATTCCGGTAACAAATGGAGTCGCTCCATGGAGAAGATGCTTGTGGTGGCATTTAGCACTGCCATGAGCATCCCAAAGTTTAGCGCCATGTTACAGTGAAGCCTGCAGGATTAACACCTGCACTGTAATATCACACTAAAACGGGGACGCTAAGGAGAAACCTGCAGGCGTAGGTTTTTCTCCTTAGCGTCCCCGTATTAGCGTAGTGATCATAATATGGCCCCAAGTCAACATATGGAATAATTTTCTCTGTCAAGTTGTGAACTTCTATAGTTGATTGTCCAACTTTATTTGCGATTATAGTTATATTAGACGAACATGACACTAAAGAAACTTTTATATGAATCTCATATTTCAGAAGTACTGTTTTTTGTTTCCAGTTTGTTTGTTTCCAGTTTCTAACCTAACAAGGTCTCACATACCCCCATGTTATTATCCTATCACCATACTGCATTTTCATGCAACCATACTGTACTTTCCAAATGTCACCCGTATACTTTAATTTACCTTTCGGACAGAAGCAACTTGATACACATGTGCCTTCACAAAAATATTGTATTCCTGGGTTGGAGCAGGTAGGTACACATGGAGAACTGCACTCCTTGTAGATTAGGTTTAATGGACACTTCTTGACTAAAAGTTAAAAAAATAATAATTTTAAATTAAATATGATGTCATTCTGGTTTAAATAAACATAATGTGTGTTCGTAGAGCTAAAAGATTGAAAACATTCATAATCTATGCATATGCTTGTAAAAAACACATTTTTTGCTGAGACATTTCAGTGAATATAGCCTCTGCTGTAGACATGTGACTTTGAACTAAGCAAGGTCAACTCTGTATTATTGCCCGTCCAGACATCAGTACTATGGAATTTGATGAAAATTAGCAAAAGCTAAATGAATCATGCATGGTTAAATAATTAAGCATTTAGGTTAATGTTTTAAATCACTGATAGGTTTTTATCTCCTTGATTGCCAAGC